>JAYKKT010000088.1:23537500-23860000 GCA_036023115.1 Brasenia schreberi
CCGTATTCACGCTAGACCTGCTTTTGACGTGAACAAGAAACAACACGACACAAACACGATTTGAAACACAAAATTACAGGTATTTCAGACACGACTCAAACATGAGCTTAGGGATGTTCATAGGACAGCACAAGGGATCAAAATCCCCGCCCTTGTTTCACAACTCACCCCACCCCCGTGACAGGGATCAAAAAGGCCATCGTCTCCACCCCTACATCTCTCAGGATCCCCACAAAAGGACTAAATCCTATCCACTTTTGATATCTATGAAGACCCATTGAAGGAAAAGACGTGCATCTTATTCAGTATAAACTAATTTTCTTATGTAAAAAAAAATGATGGAAAACAAAAACTTTACATAACTCCAACCTAAACAACTTGAATCAAACCAAACTATGGCTTAGAGGGGCTTGAACTTTGTAGAACCAATGAGAAGGGTCATGACCGGGTATGCGGGATGTAGACCTACTCCAATTTCTGTCGAGGATTTCCCCACTTTTCTTAGTCCCATCCCTGTCTTCCATTTCCACTCCCCAAATCTGTCCCATTGGAGACGGTTTCATGTGGAAAGCGGGAAATCTCCTCTCCATGAACATTCTTGCGGTGAGAAGTTTGTCCACTTGAGGTGACACGAAAAAGGATTGATTCTCGTTGGCATTTGCATCAACCTGCTTTGATAGGAACACAAGATGACACAACACGCAAAACAAGCCACCATAGCTAGTTTCAAAGTGACGATTGAAGATCTTTTTTCCTAACTAGTCCTTATAAACAAACAAATGAATTGAATAAGTTTGGGTTCTTAAACGAGTCAAACAAGCCGAACAGTGGATCCTTGTTTTGAGCTTGTTCACTTTCAGGTCGCTAACAAGTGGGTTGTTAAATGAATGTAACAAGTGTGGCACTTAAGCTCGAGATGTGTGGCTAGTCCTAAGAAACAAAACTGACTTGGGTGAGCTTGGTTCGATTCTTCGTCTTGAGCTTGTTCGTGTTCGGTTCATCAAACCAATGGGGTCCCAAGTAAGTGGTAGTTACATGGGTAAACCCCGACAGGTGGGGCTAATCCTAATAAGTGAATCAACTTGGGTCAGCTTGGTTTGGTTCTTGGTCCTGCTCATGTTGTTTGATCAAAGCTGTCAGGCCTCTGGTTAAGGCATACATACCATTTCGCATCGCATGAAAAGGTTGGTTAATATCTTCACACTTGTTTGTTTTAGAAAAGCTTTTTTTCTGGATTACCAAAATGAGGTTAGGTAGAACCCAACTGTTACAATGTGAACCAAAAAAAAGTATACATCAGAAACAAAAAGAATTACCTAACGAAACCAAGTGCACAAGAAGTTAAAGTAAGTTGTTTCTTTTTTCTGGGGGAGGGGGATCCGATGAACTTTAAAACCCAGCTCTAGCGTAGAATTATCTTCATTTATACGAAACGTGTTACTTGGAATGTTCGTACTATAGCGCTTACTACATCGATCTATAAGCTCTTTTAGGGTGGGATGCCCCTCGAATGGTTTAGGATAAGGCAAACTATGTATTATAGTCTATCAATGCCACCATATGCCATAAACTTTAAGTTGATTTTTGAAGGTGAAAGCGACGCTCCACCTCGGCTTACTGTAGATCCACCACTGTCCACCACCATCTTGGTAAAACACGGCCTTGCCTACTCATCCTCTCCTCTGTTAGCAACCATTCTCAAGGACCAAACACGAATCTCCAGAAATGCTTTGGAAATCAATAATTTTATGCATTGCCCGTCAAACTCACTTCTATCCATATTTCCTTCGTTGGCATCCAATAGAACATATTTTTTTGCTGCTTTATCCCATCATCGTTGGGACAAAAGAATTTATCCTTCAATAGAATGGGGGTACCTATAAATGCTCCCTCAGGCTAATTTTGGAAGCATGTTATGATATAATCTCTATGATTGTTGCATTTGTAAGCTCTTTATACTTCCTATGTACTGTGAATATCAAAAGCTTGAATGGAGCTCCTTCCCTACACCATAAGCCCAACCAAAACATGATTCTTGCCAATAGCTAGATACCATCTTACTCCGTTTGCAAAAATATATTCTCTCCATCCAATGAGAGCTCTTTATACTTCCTATGTATTTGTAAATTATAAGGACTCTCCACTTAAGTATTTGATGCTGAAGAGATCAACCCAAGGATTTAATGTTGATTGAATATGTTCCACATAACTTGTGCTAAGCATGTTGTGATGAACTCTTTGACCCTTCAAAGACCAATCCTTCAACTATTTTTACCAAACATCCTCTCATTTCAGCAGGTGCCTTTATGATATTAAGGGATCCAACTAACAAAAAGTTAGAAAATGAGAATGGTGGCTTCAAGCTCATAAACCCATCTATATATATATATATATATATATATATATATATATATATATATATATATATATATATATATATATATATATATATATATATATATATATATATATATGTGTGAAGTGCATTGGATGCCGAATTGATACGTTCATCTTTCTGGCGATAGATAGGAACTTGTTACAGAACCCATTGATGCGTTTTCCATCAATTCACATATGCTACTAATAAGGTATCCAAGAAACAACACCCGTAGAAACTTTAAGAGCAGGTTGCTCTGCATCTGCTCACAAACCATGTCAATTACAGTGGCCTTTTGACAAGGAATATTAGTGTAAGGATAATTAGTGTATCTGCACTAACCTTCATCCTCAAACGCTTTGCAAAGGATTCAATCATGTTCATAAAGTATGAAACTGAATTATCGTAGTCTCTTGAAAGGGAAATCACCCATTGATCAGGTTAACTTTTGAATTTGTGCCAACAGGCCTGCCCTCACTTTTTGTGCACTTTTTACATCATTCAAGATAGACGCTCCATTGTGACAAAAAAAGAAGACAAGGGATCTCATGGTATAGATTTTCTACAAATCTCAAACTACCTCAAAGTGACATACTGAGCCATCGCTTGGTGCACCATCGTTGTCTCTAATGATATACTTAAATTCCACGAGCAATGTCTGGTCCCTTATCCAGTTAGATCAATCAGCAGAACGATTCAAATCACAGCATGCCAATCCACAGGTTACCACGATGGACATTTTCTACAGTTGAATATTATGCATACTCGATGAAATGTTGTTCCTCTGAAGAAAAAGGTATGCATTAAATTGGAGATATTTACACAAATTAAGTAACACATTACTCAGACTAGCTCACAATTAAAGGTCACATAATTTAAACAACATTTCTCAGGCTGGTCTAGATCACACTTGAAAAGTTACAGTATTTATACTCTGATTGAAAGAATATCCCTTGAGGTACTTCAAAACTTGCAGGAAGAACAGCGAGAGCTTCTTTGCCGTAGCTGAAGAGACCAAACCATTCTTATACAACAAAGACAGATCCACCAAATACCATCAAAACCGGCTCAGATGCAACAGAAAATCAAAACCTGTGCCAGCATGTAGCTATGAACAGTTGAAAATACAACATTGACCTCCTGGTAGGATCTTCGGAAGCCTAGCCAGATTAGGGAAAGCGATGCAACCTTAGACTAATTGCGCAACTGAAGAGCAACTTTTATGTTCATCGCTGCTAATTCAGCAGCCAAGTATCTGAAAACAAACGGCATGGCTACAGTTTCCATTCCTTTGCTTGATTTACATGCTTGGCAGACTACCTTCTTTGAATAACCTATTGCTGGGGGAAGCTCAGCAAGAGCTTTCTGAGATATTTTCTTTTGCTGAATGACTGAGGCAGTGAGAAGACTACCACACAGGGAGCATACATCTGCAACATGGTAATCTGAGCAGGTGTGAAGCCTATCATGCAATAAGTATGATGCTCCATGAGCAAGTATCGCATCACGTTCCATCTCGCCAAAACGAATCCCACCACCAACCTTTCTTCCTTTAAGAGGTTGTCTAGTTTGCTGGTTAACAGGCCCTGTGGACCGAACCTGCATTCAAAAGGAAGCATCAAGACAAGGCAACCTCAAGGATCATATTTTTCTTTGTAAGTGTTGAAATATGCATTATTGTAACTAATTAAGCAGAAATTTGATGGGTGGAACCAGTCATTAAGTGAAACTTTTACTTTTCTTTCTTTATTGGTAACTTGAAGAAGCCGCTCTTCATGGGATTAGTAAGCAGCAGAAAACTTTGCAGCTAGAGTCCATGCCGGCCTATGTTGGGCATTGGCTCAGACAGGAAAAGGGCCCATTGGAATCAAACCCTGAGTATCTGTCTACAAGGCGAGCCATTTCCATTGAGCTGAACCACTAAGATGCATTATGAAGTGAAGCAAAACTTGTGTCTTATGTTCAACAACCTTGCGTGATTTTCAGTTGCCAAACCAATCTAGAGAGCACTCATCTGGTCAGGAATAAAAATGCATGCTGTTGAACACACACAACTACTCGTGTTGGTTCTCACACCCCATGTAAGCATCTCCAATCCAATGTAATCATTTGCTAAAATTTCCAAGATTACAAAAGGGGCGTTTACTCCAAGGCTCTTTTCAGATGATTGGATAGAAAAGATTGTTGAAGTCCATCACATTTGGTGCAAGGATCCCCTTCTTTTAAGTTGACCAATCCTTATGTGAACACCCTATGTTGAAATGTTGAGATCTGAATTGGGTCCCAAGACTGGACCTGTGCAGATCTGTTTTATGTTTTTACTTAATAGGAGTAAATACATCTTTTAAGTTAGAACAGCCTATAAATTAGAATTAAGGTTGTTATTAGTAAAAAGAGCAGCCCCCAATGAGAAAGGTGTGCAGATCCCAAGGTTGAAGACGTGCAGATCTGAGAAATCTGCACTTTTGTAAGTAATTTCTGATATTTCCATTCAATAAATACTTCTGTTTTAACACCCTATACTATGCATTTAAACAGGTGGGTTGACAGGATGTCATGCATATATCAATATGTTACTTGAGCCAATATTTGCTATGCAGACATCTTCCCTTGACAGCAAACAATCAGATACAAACCACGTTGTCACTTTAAATACGAATCAGAATCATATAGAGAGACCATAAATTATCATACACGAACTGTTTATAAAACTAATCACCAATGTCAAGGAAAAACCCTATTTCCAAGGTTACCTGAAACTTGTCAGAAACCATATGTCGCAGGCGCTGGTAATAAACTGGGCCAATGAATATTTCACATGTAAGTTCAGTACCAAGAACTCCACTGTAGAGGACCTCACTTCCGTGATAATTAAAACCATAAGAGGCCAATAGCGGTCCATACTCTTCTATAGGTGTATCAGACACAGACGTTTCACCATTGACTTGCTTCATTGCACCAGCAAAAGGGGTTGCATCAACGAAAGTTCCTCTGAGGCTTCCTCCCTATAATACACAACATAGACAAGGTTGTGTTAAGTCACTTCATTTAACAGGTCAATGAGATAGATAAAGCCAATACAAACAGAACGCATGCATCAGAATCAGATTACAATTACAAAATATGAAAATAAAAATGGCAGCACAAAAAGATTTTGAACCATGAACATAAAAAAGTGAATGTAAAATGTGTGTATGCGGATGTATTCCATTCTTATAACTAGATGAGGTCATTTCTGAGTAAACATAGACACAAAGGGAACTTATTTGAAACCTATCTTTGGAACTCAGAAATATAAGCCAAAATGAAAATGTTTCACACAGTATACGACCATAACCAACTTTTCAGCATTAAGACTACATGATCAAGTGCTTAGAATGCGGATAAGAATAAAGCAAGGTTTTATCCTTCATGAGATCAGCCATCTACCAGCAAAAATAAACATTGAACAGAAATGTAGCACAAGTATATTAAATTCCACCTTTGCAGCTATAGATTCGAGGAGCATAGCAATAGTCATTCTAGATGGAAAAGCATGTGGATTGATAATTAGATCCGGTCGCATTCCTGTTGTTCCTGAAAAAGGCATATCAATATCTGGCCACAATTGAGAACAGACACCCTTTTGTCCATGCCTACTGCTGAACTTGTCACCAATAACAGGAATTCTGGGGCGGCGAAGTCGAATATTCACCTGCATCAGAAACTTGTCAATATATGAATCTACATCAAGGAAAGTCAATAGAGCAGAGATTACTCTGTTTCCCAGGAACAACATTGAGTAGTTTCCCCATATAAAGAACCAAACATGAGAGCTTTATTCTGTTAGAAATTGATTTTAACAGGTGATTCTTTAGAACTTTATGGTATCCAAAAACACATGGCTTAAAATGACAGTAATATCTCCGGCAGTCACATATCCATGCATGACATGCGGCATGCATGATCATTGTGTGCTCTACCTGAAAGGCTAGGCAAATTACTAATGTTACACTTGGATTGGAGCAACCAAGAACCCACGTTGCCTTCTAAATCAAACTTCCCCATGTTTGGTCCACTTGAGGAATGATGTTTGAATTCCAAGCCTTCAAATTGTCTTTAGGTTTCCTATCACCCTTGGGAAGTTTTGTTTCTCTAGGGTACATCACTTAGCAACTAGGCATTTGATGCCATAATTTGCAACAGTCAGACATGTTAAAGACAACTTAATTTCTGTTATTTCATTTATATTTATGTAGTTTAATTTTTACTAACGTAATTTTCTGCAAGTAGACTGCATTCAGATCCTCTTGGATCAGAATCTAATCCAAGAGGATCCTTCTGGCATTAGGATTACTAATTAAGGGTATTTTTGTCTTTTAAGTTAAAAGCATGTACTTAAAATACCCTAATTGTAATCAGTTAGTGATAACTGAGATGAAATAAGAGAGAGGGGGAGCATGGCGGTCGTGGGAGATGCCGGCTCTCATTCCCATATTTGTTGCCGATTTGGTGTGGGTTGATTTTCTTGTTTATTGTGATGATATCATGGTACCATAGCCTGTTTATAGCCATCTACAAGAGAAAAACGGGATTAGGGCAGAACTTATCAAGTACCGCCCAAGATTCAGTGGTTGAGGTTAGTGATATTTTAAGTATCTTTCATTCCGAAAAAGAAATTACAGTCAAGTTTAACAGGATTGTTTCAAAAACAGAAATGTAATATATCAACCCTAGAAACAGGGGCCGATTATCATGACTGATAAATGAAAGATTGTAGAAAGTGGGAAAAATACCCTTGCAGATAGAGGAGAAGGAATTCAGATCACTAACTTGAAGTTAGACGGGAGAAACTACATTCAATGGGCTAGATCTATAGAACTAGCAGTGATGGCAAGAGGGCGATGGGAATAATTGGTTGGAGATATTCCCATGCCTGATGTAAATGATACCTCGTACCCCAAATGGAGCAAGGAAAATGTCTTGATCAGTACATGGCTTATTCAATCCATGGCGCCATCCATAGGATGCACGTTTATGTTCTTGGAGTCTACAAAAGATATTTGGCTGGCTACAGAAGATGCATATGCTCAATGGAAAAATATAAAAAAGAAGTATAAGATTATTAAGAAGATTAGAAAATGCCGACAAGGAGGAAGGTTCGTTAGTGATTATTATACTGAACTCCGTGGTTTATGGGAAGAGTTGCAATATTATTCTAAAACTAAATGTCAAAATTGTATGAAGGAAATGAGCGACGAATTTGAAGAATGGAAAGTGTTTGATATTTTGTGAGGAATCTCTTCTGAGTACGAGGCAATAAAAAACAAATATTCTAAGCAGAGAAGAGCTTCCATCATTGATTAGAGTTTATTCCCTGCTCTTGCAAGAAGAGGATCGAAAGCAATTAGAAAAAGAAGTCAAGGTCAATCAAGATACTACTGCATTTGTGGGTCAAAACTCAACTTTTATTGCAGGATTTTGTGACAGAGGTGGTTATGGAGGTCACAACAGAGGCAGATTTCAGTTTAATTCAGATGAAAAAGATAAATGTATCTGCTCACATTGTGGCAAGACCGAACATACGAAAGAAACATGTTGGGAATTAGTGGGAGACCTAATTTTAATCAGAATTGACAGAACAAAGCATATTTCAGTGATCAAGTTGAGAAACAGACTATGGAAACTAATGCTTTGGTCGATATGAAAAAGGAAATTAAAAAACTTAGAACTAGATTAAATGAATCAAACACTACATCAACATCCTCTACTGGTGATTTAAAGCTACCACGGCATATCCTTTCTCGTTTATGGCATTGAGTAATAATCTTTCATCTGATTCTAGAATATGGGTAATTGACTCTAGTGCAATGACCACATGGTGGGCATGAGAGACTTATTCCATAATTATCAAGCAAATCAGTAAGGGCATTGAATCAAGTTGGCCAATGGGTCAACACTCCTATTGTGGGAAAAGGGAGTATAGTTACTAGTTAAGGGAGTATAGTTACTAGTTTTGGGACTCTTAAAAATGTTTTCCATGTCCCAAATATTTCCATCATTCTCTTATCAGTTCATGCCTTAACCAAAGACTTACATTGCCTAGTAACTTTCAAATCTACTTGTATTTTTTCAGGAACTGATGACGAGAAAGATCTTTGATCGGAGTAGCGTAAGAAAAGCACCTTATTTCTTTGAAGAGACGAGACAAACATCATTACAATCTGTACTTCTTAAAGAGAAAGAAAATGAAGCGTTGATATTATGGCATCAAAGATTGGGACACCTTCCACTATCTAAAATTAAGATGATATTACCTGAATTTTCAAGTTATAGGGATTTTATTTTGCAATATGAAACTTGCCAAAAAGGCTAAACATCATCGTGTGTCATTTTATTTGAATGAAACTAGAGCTTCAAAACCTTTTGAGATTGTCCATTCTGATGTTTTAGGTTCATATTCTATTACTTCTTTATATGGCTACAAATATTTTATTTCATTTATAGATGATTGCACTTGATTCACTATGATCTATCTCATGAAAACTAAAGATGAAGTAAAGAATATTCTACCCATGTATTGTCGATTTATTCATACTCAATTTCAGCTACCCATTAAGATCATTCGTAGTGATAATGGAGGAAAATTTATGTTACAAACACTACATTCTTATTTTCTAAGTCACGGGATTCTATATCAAACGTCTTGCCCCATACTCTCCACAGTAAAATGGAGTCTCCGAGAGGAAGAATAGACATATATTAGAAGTTGCAAGAACTTTATTGATTGGAAATAATATTCTAAAAAAATTATTAGGGGGAAGCTGTCTTAACTACTTTCTTTTAATAAATCGCATGCCTAATAATGTTCTTAATGGTGATTCCCCATTTCATTCTTTATGTCCTACTCAAAAACAACTTCATATACCATTAAGGGTGTTTGATTGTACTTGTTGTGTACATATTTTTAGCAATGCAAGGGATAAGCTTGATACTAGGGCAGTTAAGTGTATTTTCTTAGCATATTCATCTACTAAGAAAGGATATAAGTGTTATGATCTAGTAAGGAGGAAGAGATATGTCTCGATGGACATGACATTTCATGAAAATATTCCATACTTTAGTGATGATGGGACCAATTTATCAAATACTCCTACCTCAATTATCTTCTGATACTACCTATAGAAGAGGATCAAACAAAGGAAAATGAAGAGCATGTGACTATACCTTTAAAAAGGGAAGAATGACATACTTATTCAAGAAGAGAAAAGAAGATAGTTCTACCAAGTCCTAATGCTACTTTCGATTAAGATACTCTCCCCAATCAATTCCATCATCAACTCAAGTAAATCCTTTGACTTCGTCCATTATTTCAAATGATTTACCTATTGCTCTTCGTAAGGGAAAACATGAAGCAACTAAATATCAATTCAAAAACTAGTTTCTTATACTAATTATCCAAAAGAATATCAGTTGTTTGTGATGAATGCAGGAAAATCTTATATTTCAAAGACATTTGAAGAGGCTATGCAGTATGTAGAATGGAGAACACCTATGCATAATGGAGAACACTTATGTGAGAAGAGATTACAGCTCTTGAAAGAAATCAAACATGGGAACTTACAGATTTACCACCACATAGGAAGATTGTGGGCTGCAAATGGGTATTTACCATAATGGAAATATAAAATGATTCAAGGCAAGATTGGTAGCAAAAGGTTATAGTCAATCTTATGGTATTATCTATACAGAAACCTTCACTCCAGTTGCAAAGCTAAATACAATCAGAATTCTTCTAATCATAGCAGTAGTTAATCAAAGATCGGATTTATGACAGCTAAATGTCAAGAATGTTTTTCTCCAGTGAGATCTTACACAGGAAATTTTAATGGACTTACCTCCTAGTGATGACCAAGAAAATGCACCACATAAGGTATGCAAACTAAAGAAATTTATAAATGGTTTAAAGCAATCACCTAGAGCGTGGTTTGAGAAATTTAGTGATGGAATACTTAGCTTGGGTTTCAAGCACAGCATTAGTGATCACACATTATTTGTTAAGTAGGGAAAGAAAACAATTCTCTTGATTGTATATGTTGATGATATCATTCTTATTGGTGATGATGTGGAAGTAATTATTTCATTAAAAAAGGAGTAGCATACTTTATTTGACTTAAAAGACTTCGGAAAGCTTCATTATTTTCTAGGAATAGAAATTGTTAGATGTAATGACTGCTTGTTTTTTAGTCAGCGCAAATATATCCTCGATCTATTGAAAGAAACAAGATGGAGGAGTGTCATATATATACTATTCCAATTGAAGTTCAAAAGAAAGTTGCTTAAAATTTTGAAGAACTTTATGAAGATGTGGGCAGATATCAGAGATTAGTGGAAAAGCTAATATATCTCACAATCACGAGACCTGATATAAGTTTCACAGTAAGTTATGTGAGTAAATGGATGCACTCTCCATCTAGACATCATATGAACATGGAGTTCCACATTATCAGATATCTGAAATCGACCATCACTCTTGGGTTATTATACAGACCACATTCATCCTTAAACATTGAAATTTATTCAGATGTTGATTGAGCAGATTCACCAGAATATAGAAGATCCACTTCAAGGTACATTGTATGCCTAGGAGGTAATGTTGTACATGGAAGAGTAAAAATAACATAAGCTGAATATCGGGCAATAGATCTTGGCATGTGCGAGGGCTTATGGATTATATCTCTCTTGAATGAAATTGGTCTGGGAACACTATTCCCATTAATTTTTTCTTCAGATAGCATCGAATTCGGTTTTCCATAAAAGAACGAAACATATTGAAGTTGATTGCCATTTTATTAGAGAGAAGATTATTGAAGGAATTTTCAACATCATACATATTCGTTCTGAACACCAATTAGCAGATATACTTACAAAGCCGGTTGTTGCAAGTGGACTAAAGAAAGCACTCTCCAAGTTGATGTTTTAAGTATTCAAGACCCAACTTGAGGGGACGTGTTAAAGACAACTTAATTTGTGTTATTTCATTTATGTTTCTGTAGTTTAATTTCTACTACTGTAATTTTCTGCAAGTGGACTCTATTCAGATCCTCTTGGATCAGAATATGATCCAAGAGGATGCTTCTAGCGTTAGGATTATTAATTAAGGATATTTTTGTCTTTTAAGTTAAAAGCATGTAATTGTAATCAGTCAGTAATAAGTGAGATGAAATAAGAGAGAGGGGAGCACGACAGTCGTGGAAGACTCCGGCCCTCATTCCCATATTTGTTGCCGATTTGGTGTGGGTTGATTTTCTTGTTTATTGTGATAATATTCAACAAGACACGATGACGCTTGTCCATACACACTCTGAATAAGATGGAAGTATTTCTTGAGATGTTTTAGCATCATGAAAAGATTTCATCCAAACACACTCTGAATAGGATACACTTCAACCATGAAATTTCAATATACAGTCATCTAAAAGTTATTAAACCTTTTCCAGCCCTCAGGTTTCTATCGTGTTAGCAGCCAGAACCAAGGCTCTGCATTTCCCTGACCAGGTGGTTGGCGGAAAGGCGTCCAACTTGAAGACTATTGGAAGTATCAATACCTGCAGAGTGTAGTGTGTGATCTATCACAAGCCTAGTCATAGGAGTCCTATAAGGGGCACAGAGAGATCAAAGTCGTTAATAATGAAGATTTGCATTAAGAGATAGGCTGTGAGTTAGCACCACGTAGCCACAGCGACATCAAAACAAAGGTTCCGCATTGGGTAAGCCAAAAGCAGAAAGAGGTTTTCAGCAAACTTGAATTAGAGTTCATGGCGCCAATAATTATGGATATCAGACGTTAATATCAAATGAATAAACCTGTGAATATAGGGAAGGACGCTTAATGATCCATGTTGGAATTATCAATATTCTTGTTCAAGATGGTTCAACAATATCAGAACAGGTCAATCATAGCTGACCACATATATCCAAAATGAAGGAACTTTGCATTGGAAAATCGAAATTTATCAACTGATACTTCATCGTATATATTTTCACAAGTCACAAGTCAGTAAATGCTAGCATTATGCAAGAAACACCGTACAGATTGATTTACCAAAACTTTTTGCTTCCAAGTATGCCAATAAAAGCTTTTCAAATTAAATAATTGAGGTAAGATAAAAGCAAATGCCTGGGTTGTATCACAACATATTCAATGTACTTATATACCTGCATACACAGTGTCATAATTATTGATGCATTGAACCGATACATATCATATCAATTGAAAAATCAGTATAATAAATGACCGGCCCAGGCAGGCAGTCGTATCCTGAGATACTGCCTATATGAGTTTTGCACACTCATGTATTGTATCGGTATATATCAAGTGATACATGTTGTATCAGCATATTTGTTCTATCTGTTGTACCTACACAAGGTTTGTGAACTTGAACTTTGATTTCACGTGAAATTTCCTTTAAATAAAGAAGTGTGATAAACTGATATGATGCAATACATATCAGCATATCGACCATATCCTACCAAGTGATACTCGATACAGGAAACACTACGCATACATTGATACAATATACTAACGAACAACCGGATGACTACACGTAGATATCACACTTTCCAACTTCTAATGTTTGAAAAGTAATGTGTGTTGAGATTAATCTTTCTTTATTACAAGAAGAAGATTCAAATGCATTCAGGGCATCCCATTGAAGAAGACGATACAAGGAGCAGCCGCCAATTTATTTCTTAATCTCTCTTAGGGTTTCTAATCTATTTACAGAATTTATATATAAAGTTTTATAACTTCAAAGACCAATATACCCTTACACTGATACACAATTAAAAGTACAAACTAAAAACATATATAGATATAGGAACAGATCTGACACATGTATTTCTCAACACCATATCCCTCAACCCTCCGCCTCAAGTTGGGAAGAAGATACAGATGACTCCCAACTTATTGAGTATATGAACAAGACCACTTTGATTTATAGCTTTAATGAGTTTGTTAGCACATTGGTCAGCGGATTTGACATAAATCAGTTGAAATGCCTTTTTGGTCACTTTCTCTCTTATGAAGTGACAATCAACCTCAATATGTTTTGTCATTTTATGACACACTGGATTACTTGTAATCTGTATAGCACAAGTATTGTCACAACAAAGAGCAATTACACCACTTGTTTTTATTCCCATAAGGGACTTTAATCATAGTCCCTCACATATCCCTTGAGTGATGGCTCTATATTCGGCTTCTACACTGGATCTAACAACTATAACTTATTTTTTTGCTCTTCCATAAAACAATATTGCTCTCAATAAATGTAATATACCCATAGGTCAATCAGCATATGAGAAAACCTCAATATTGAGATACCCTTATTAGTATATAGAATGTTATAGCCAAGAGTAGACTTGAGATATTGTAGTATATGAAAAATAGCATCCATGGAGCATGCATAAATCAGTATTATTCCCACTCGGATGGATAATAGTAAGATAGATCAACTTTCCCACTAACCTTTGGTATCTACCAAGGTCTTTATAAAGTTCATCATTAAGATACAGTTTTTTATTGGTTTCCATTGGAATATCACTCCTTTTGCATTCTATCATATTTGTATCGAAGTAACAAACAACAACAACTAAGCCCTTTCCCATACTAGATGGGGTCGGCTACATGGATTCTTCGTTTTTACATAGCCCTATCATGTACCATAATGGCAATTAACTCAATACGAGCTAGGTTATTCTTTTTTTTCAATATTTTTATGGTCTTCCACTTTATCTTTTAACATTTTCACAATCTAGTTTTTCATATCTTCTTACGAGGCTTTCTTTGGTCATCTTTCTACATGTGCAAACCATCTTAAATGAGTCTCCCTCATTTTATCCTCTATTGGTGTCACTCTCAATTTGTTTCTAATAACCTCATTATGTAGGCGGTCTTTCCTTGTGTGACCACTCATCCATCTCAACATCTTCATTTCTATCACGGATATCTTTTGCACATATTGATGATTAACTACCCAACACTTAGAACCATAAAACATAACAGGTCTAATCACTGCTTTATAATATTTATCTTTTAGCTTTAATGATATCTTCTTATCACATAGAATAATATAATTGACGCTTCTCTCCATTTTAACTAACATGCATTAATTTTATGCGTAACAACTCTATCAATTTTTTCTATCACTCTCAAAAGTTGATCCTAGGTATTTAAAACTTTCCTTATGATAGAGATGTTACAGATTTTTTACTCTCCATCAATTTTTTCTATCACTCTCAAAAATTGATCCTAGGTATTTAAAACTTTCCTTATGATGGATGCAACAGATTTTTTACTATAGTTTCCTTATAGAATTTCCTTATAGTTTTATGCGTAACATCTAGTCCAACATATTTATTAACCTTCATAATCATATGTTTAAGAGCCACTTTAACTTCATTCTTTTAAATATGACGGTAGAAATTATGGTTTATGTACTTTTTTTATTTGGTTAACTCTCCTAAACTAATACTAACATCTGTATTTTCATTAAAAAACTTATAAAAATAATTTTTTCATCTATTTTTTATATCCTCAACTGCCACTAGAATCTTCTCAGATGTCTTTGATACATCTAACAAAAGTAGGATCAATAATTTTCTTATCTCTAGCCTTAACTATCCTAAAAATATATGTCCGGTGAGACCAGTGTCGTCTTGATCTAGGATTTCGGCAACATCTTTTGTGACTACAAGTACAAAATTTCGGAAGGTATGTTTGATCCTAGCAACCGCTCCTTCGTGTCCTCCATTCTCCCGATGGGATCAGAAGCCGAGTGTGCAAACGCGTTGATGAAGAAGTCAGGTGAAGAACTGAAGAAGTGGTCGAGACTTTTATACATATGACCTAAAGAAATTGGACGAAAATAAACTCTGAGACATTGATTGCCCATTCTCAATCTCGACACGTTGACCATGTCGTAATTACACGACATTGTGTCGATGCGGCACCGACACAATGTTGGTGTCGGTGTCGCATCGAGGCCAACACTCCACCTCCTAGAGGTGTATGTGTGACTTAGATTATTAGAAACAAATTGGGAGTGGCATCAATATATGATAAAATGAGGAGAAATCATTTAAGATGGTTTGAAGATATAGAAAGAAGATCAAAGAAAGCTATGGTACGAGAAACTAGATGGTGAAAATTTAAAAGAGAAAAAGAAGACTACAAAAGTGTTGGAAGGAAACAATAAAGAATGATCTAGCTTATGTTGAGTTAACCATTAGCATGGCACAACGATCGAGCTTTGTGAAAACAAAGAACCCATTGTTGTTGTAGTAGTACCAAGGAATGAAGTTCATTTAATGGAAAAATGAAACAGCTTCCTCATTTTGACAAATCAACTTATCTTAACTTGTTAACCTTTTCCATGCAAATTATGAAGACCATATCCTATCGCCAAGTACAAGAAAAAAGAAAAAAGCAAACAGTTACCCTTTGCAAATTCTTCTTGGAGCTTGCTCCATCAGCAACAACATAATCAACAACAGCTGCTTCGGAACCTTTAAGTCTGGTGGCATATGTTCTGCTTGTTACCGTATTATAAAGAGAATAATATGGTTCATCTGGTTTGATGATCTGCAAATGAGAATTAGATTCTCGTCAATTCATAGAGGAACTTAAGTTGGACTTCAAGGTAAGAACAAACCTGGCCAATATGTGGCAGACCATCTGAATCAATTAAGTTATTAACAGATTTGTCAATATTAGATCTTGCAAACATTTTGACAGCATTGTCTTTTCTTTGGCGCACATCTGTCAAGTCAATTGTTTCAACCTGGAATTCAGAAGCAGCAAACAAGAAAAACTAGACCTGTTACAAAGTGTAAGAATGTAAAGCACCAGCAGAGCTAATGAGTATTAAGAAGGCATATCCATGCATTGCTATAATTAGTTATTGATGCACTTAGCATCTGTCAAGTTAGAGTCTAGAGCAGTTTCAGCCTTTTACTGCAATTAATTCACCTAGATAAAACATATTAAACATTCTTTGACATTCTGATTATTTCAACAAATAGGTATCCTATAAGAACACTATGTATTCTGTAAAAGCAAAATTTTCCTATATAATAATAAGCAAAAGTGGTTCACAGACTGGAAAATGGGATGTTTCTAATATTACCCGTTTCAACGTTCCAGCTATAACAAATAAATGTCTCCTACTTGTTCTTAAGAGTACCTTTGGCGTTCTCATTCCTACTTGAACATATCTAAATTGTTGGCCAGCCAGCAGACATTATGGACGAACTGCTTTGACTTTGCATGATGCCCACTTACAGGAACATGCTAGACTTAGAAGCAGAAACTAGATTTTCCTTTCGCCTTGCATGCAGAAAAAGGTGGGGACTAACATACTTTAAATGTTTAGGCACCGCATCAGTGTCCGAGCACAAACGAGGGAACATCCCAGGAAGTCCATGCTATCATATGCACATATAAAGTATAACTAATATTGTGTTCATGCAATCAATAAAGTTTTATAAAACAAAATGCCCATGAAGAAATAATAGAAAGCCATCTCAATGCTTACCGAGAGAATATACAGGAAAGACAAACACAGAAGTAGTTATAAATTGGTTCATCGACCTAATACTGAAATCAAGTCTTCACACAAGTACCTTGTGGTTTAACGAAAATACTCTTTGATCCCCGTGATTCTTTTCTTCAATCAAACTAGTCATTTTGGTTTACAGATATCGCTTTAGTTCAAAATTGGTAGCATCGTTAGTCCACATCCGAGGTGGCACCTAGGTGGCTCACAAAAATTAATTGTATGGCAATTACAATCTCTACGGCTCATATATGGCATACAAAACCTTCTTATGGAAATACATAATAAATGTAAATTAATTTTTTATATTAATAATAAAATATTATGTTAAAAGTTCATTTATGTAAAATAACAACTAATAATTACATAATTGTTTTAATTAATTATTCCAATATATTATGCAACTTCTTTATTTATTTAATAAGATTATTTTAATTTACTATATAGATTAATTGAACACACTATGTGTCTCGTTGAGCGTCTGTCGTGTTGTGCTTAATGGAGGTGGATACAGGGTCTTAACTTGTGCGAGCAATGTGGTGGTCTGTGTTTGTGGGCATGTAGTGGTGCGTGGCTGAAGGTCATCTTGACTGGACAGTCTTTGGTAGTGGAAAAGAGAATCCCCCTCTCAATTGCCCGGCATTTTGATCAACAGCCAAGAACTACTCAGAAGATATACACGAGGCATTTTTCACATTGATTTGAGTAATGGAACTGGCATAGCATCTTCCATCTGATTGATTGCCTTACTAGCTTGTTATGTAATCTTTCTTCTTTTTCTGATTGCTATCTTTCCCAAGAAGTTGGGTGCTAGGAGTGCTATAGGTGGTTGCGCTGAAAAGGGGATTATTTTTTGGAGCCAGTAGATGCACCTCCTATGGGGTCCTCTTCTCAAATTCAGAAAAAGGACATGGTCACCGGCTGATAGAGGGTTTTCTTCAGTCAGAGAAGCAGAGTCAGTTATTTTTAAAAGTGGTAGAGAGTCATTTCTTGAAGAGGGCTTCGATGGAGAACAATCTTATTGTGAAGTGTGACAAAACTATTGCACAGTTGGACTTTGGAGTAATCAAAGACAAGGAAGAACACCATTCGTTGTAAACTTTTCTATCAATCAGAAAACTCATATCCATCCGACCCAACAACCATGTGGCTTTAGGTAGCACAATCCATATTTGGATACCTGACGCACCTCTCTATTTTAACATGTTTACAAGCAGAAGGGAGAAAGCATTTAAAACATGTCTACATGCACACACATGATTTATGTTGAGTGTGAGAATGTAGATTTCTACGTATGCATGCTTTCCGTGAAAAGATCAAATTAAGAACATTCTTTTGAAACAATCCTACAGTGACACAAATTAAACAAACCTGGTATATGTATCCTCTACATAAGCCTCTGTCCACAGATGATTTATTTAAAATCATGGCATCCTCCATGTCATACCTAGAGAAAAGCATGACTTAAAGAAAGACAAGTACCTATTGTGCCCCAAAAAGGAAGACCTACAACAAATTCATGTTCACTGTCAAAACCTTACCCCGTATATGCAAGAACTGCAACAATTGCATTGGTCCCAGTGGGAAATTCATCTATGCTGTATTGGCTATATGAAGAGGTACGTACAATAGGAGACTGAGGAGTCTGAAAAACCGATCACAAACATAATAAAATTAGTTGATAAACCACTCAAAATCATCAGAGTTAACTTGTGAAGTAACTGAATTGAAATGTAACCGCATGCTAACAGTTTATCCTGGAAAAACAGTTCTCAACACACATGCCACCCTTTCCTGTGTGCATAGGGAACATCAGTTTCTTAAGACCCCTTGATTGCATAAACCATTCAAAAGTGCATAACACAATAATGACATTAAAATGAATTCAACCTTACATATCATTATTCATATGCAGCTAGAATCGTTTAAATGCTGGTCTCATCAATGTGCATATACACATATATTGTATAAAGTTGTCAGGATCAAATTCAAATATGGTTCGGATGTGGATGCTGCCAAAGCGTAGAATTTTAACCATGTGAGAACAGCTTACACAAGATAGATGAACTGGAATAATGGCATCACCTCTTCAGTCATTGTAATATACTTGGGAGATTATGCAGGTAAGCTTCCAACCAGGTCTAGTAAAGACCCTTTGTCAATTGTGTCTGAAAATTCATAGCCAAACCCGACAATCCTGATCTGGTTCCAGATTCATGTATGGATAGACTTGAATTTTGTAGAGCAAAAACGGTTACTGGGTTCGCGTAGAGCTCATTGAGTTCAAAGGGATCAGATACTCAGTGGATCCTATATTGAAATCTAAGTGGAAGTCAGGTTGGGCAGCACCATCATGATAAGTTGAGACCTCTAACATTAATTATGGCTAGTCAATAATTTCAATTGATCGACATTAAAGTTAAACATATAGAAAATAATTCAAAATGCATAAAAATGGTCGCTAGTAATCTCTGTTTTCCCTGCAATGCAAAAAACTTTTTCCAGTGTTGAACACGTGTTTGCATGAAAACTCTTAACTCTTAAACCAGTTACTTTAAGTGAGAGGCACTTTAAGTTTTACTATTATGATGCCTTTGGCAACATTTGATAAGCTCTTGGCAACTGTTGATAATTACGTTTACTCAAAATTTCTGTTAACGGTTTTGGCATAGGATAGGAATTCTCATTTCAGGTTCTGGTTGTGATAATTAATAGATGTGCTGCAGCTGTTCAAAGTTCACTTGGGTTGGATGCAAAAGGTCCATTGTGACAGGTTATTTAAGCTTCAGGACAGAGCTCTCTGAAATTCTGAAAAGGAGGGTTAGCAGGTAGGAGGTGGTTGTGAAGGTTCTTCCCATTTGCGTTTATATATGTTAGGCCCAGGAAGAGACCCATTTTCTGAACGGGTCAAAATTTTGAACTCGATCTGAGCCCATGAGTATCTATAACAGGTCTGGGTCAGGTCTAATCTGTTCAATTGTTTGGAACAACTCAGGTAAACTCCACCTGTGAACTCCTAAATGCACTCACTTTCAGAAAATCTACAATCCAGTATCCAGAACTGCTAGTAAGAATCTCCAAGTGTGAAAGTAGCAATATCATATGGGTGTATTTGGTATTGTATAGTAAATTTATGTAGATGTTGAATCCCTACATTTTCAAGTCCTTTTTTTATTCATTTTACAAAAAATGCAACATAAATGTCAAGTAACGCTAACCACAGGTCAAACACAAAGAGCTTTAAGATTATTTACTTCTCTTTTTGTTCTAATGAACCATCATGTCTGATTCCATTATCTCCTTGAAGGGCCCTCTTTATTTCAATCAAATTGCATATGGAATCAAAAATCGGTTTTATGTCAGTACCTTGCTAAAGTTGTTTCACAGTGGTTAAATG
The DNA here is from genome assembly GCA_036023115.1 of Brasenia schreberi. Lineage (NCBI taxonomy): Eukaryota > Viridiplantae > Streptophyta > Magnoliopsida > Nymphaeales > Cabombaceae > Brasenia > Brasenia schreberi. Next base: position 23,557,872 of record JAYKKT010000088.1, read on the forward strand.
CATAGAGGGTCAGCAACTCAAGCAGCATAAAACTCTGTGAGAGCATCAGATGCAACACAGAGAAGACAAAATGCAGCGCAAAGGAGTAGCATTTTACTATAAGATAAGGAGATATTCCCCTAAGATCACAGCCTTCATCCACTGTGGGGCTGAAAATAAAGAACATATGAAAGACACTAACAAATAGCAACTAAATAATCATCATCATAAATAAAAACTCTGAAGAATGATAAGATATTCCCCTAAGATCACAAACTTCATCCACTGTGGGACTGAAAATAAAGAACATATGAAAGACACTAACAAATAGCAACTAAACAATCATTATCATAAATAAAAACAACGAAGAATGACATGGGATGAACAAGCATTGCAAGTATAGAACCTTACAAGGAGATGATATGTTTTGTTGTCTGCTCGAAATTTTAAGGCCTGAGAAGAAAACCCCATGGTTTGCTTCGCCATCTGGTTAAGTTGGTATCAAGATGTTTCTCAACAATAATTCACAAGGGATAATGATAAAGTCCAGCAATAGTTACTGCTAAATAAGAAAAATCCTGTAGTCAAAGTACCTGACATTGGTACATATTTCGTGGGCTTTGATTGTGCTGTGACCAAGGTGTAAGATTAGCAACAACACTAAGCATTGCAGTTGGATGAATCTCTTCGTGAGTTGCTGGAAAAGAAGTTAATCTCCTCCCCCCATCTCCACCATCAGGACACCTGATCTCCATAAAAGCCTAGCAGTTGGAAAGACAACACAAAGAGAACAATATATGACTCCCTTTTTTCTAATTTATATGACAAACTAAAATACAGGATTCAAACACATACAGAAAGACATTGTTGACTCTCACAATACAACTCACACAATAAAGCAATTTAAATACCTGTTCAAAAGGTCCAATCAGTTCAATACCACCTGCATCCAGATTCTTCACTGGACGAATAAATCTAGAAGGAGAAGTGAACAAGAATAATCCAGGATATGCACCACCAGAGGACAGTGGCACATAACCAACCTCCAGGTCATCAGGAACCTAAATTCATTAAATCAGTAATAGTCAATGGACATAATTGACAAGTACAACAGTTCAAAACCATACCATTGGATTTGGAGATATTTTCTGTCTCCTAAGACAAGCAACAGCTTCAGCAACTTTATCCGTACTAATAGTGCCAATAACATGACCATCCAAAAGAACATTAAGAGAATTCAGAGAACCATCTGTTTCAAGTCTTGGAAGCACGGGGATCATCCCGCAGCAAATTAATGCACTCAAAATGGACATTCGGAATTTTGAGAAGTCCTTGATATTTCCTTGAGCATCGAAGAAAGATGTAATTCCTACAATAATGAAGCAAATAAACAATCTGCAATTGCAAACAGCCACATCCAACTGTATATATCCAATCATGCATCACACACTCTCATGCTATCATTCCTTATGAGAACTCTAGCATAGATTGAACGAAATAGCAAAATTCGCTCATACATGATTGCATACATGAACAAAACTGAAGATCAAGAACAAAATGGAACACAGAATTTGATACGCAAAACTGACCCCCAAATTTTCCGCACTTACCGTCATAACAAATACTATAAAAAGAAAGACAAATGCATGTATTTTGGCATATGAGCACAAATAAAAAGGACAAGAAAAGCAATTCTTGTGGACCAAAGGAGGCTGCGGGACAGAGTTTAATTTCCATTTCAGTGATTCAATCTCAGTATCAACTCTCCTAACATCCTCAATTCAAGACCTAGAAGAAGATGTGACATACATAATGCAAGATTATGGCAGCATGTAGAGATGCAGTTTGCAGTTTGCAGTTTGCAGTTCGCAGAGGATTCAGTTTGCAGAACTATCAAATCTTATTTAGAGGCAGCATGCAAACATGTAGAGATGCAGCGCTATCATCTTACAAACAAAAAACTAAAAAAGATAAGTGGTTTACCACAGTGTCAATTGAAAGAACTAGATAATGTTGCCTTCTAAATAACACTGAAGTGACCATTGAACAGTACCAATACCAGGCTAAATGCACATTCAGATCATGTTGAACATCTCATGGACTCAGTAAGAGTTCACATTCATTTTCTATCAAGAACAATTCTGTGTTTCTTAACTCATTGCATGCTAAAGGATAAAAAAACCAAAACCCCCAAAACCAAATACTTACCAAAAAGAAGCAAACGAAGTTTTTAACTTCCTAGCGATATCAGCTCTCTATGTTCACATTACACTTCTTCTACATCAGCCCTCAGCATGCCTCACAACTCGCTTCAATTTTTTCACATGCAAAGTGGCTGGACATTGGACGTGTGAGGCACTTAGGGATCCATTATTATCCACTTTAGATGTGTTCCAGTTAGACATTGGTCTGATGTGTCAGTGTTCTGTTTAATGTTTGACACTCGGGCTAATTTTGGTAATTTATGGCGCATTATATGTTTGTAACAAGAAGTGTGTTTCAAAAGCCTAACAAATTTGTAAACAAAAAGGTCATCCAGCATTCTGCAGTTACCAGTTGTATGTTCGACTTCTCTCTTCAGAATCGAACTTTCAAGTGGTATGTGTTCTCATATTCAAGAAACATCAGCTCAAATATTCACTGCATCCATCTTGTTCTCGCAGATATTATCATCTCAGCTTTCACACTTAATATTCATTCCTTAAACTTTTTCTATGAGCTGGGCCCTGAAACAGTTTAACTCTGAAACCGAAACCAATCCCTTCCCCACACTGAATGGGTTCAGCTACATGCGTGGACTCTTAATCACCAGTACTATGTAAGATTCATCTTCAGTCACACACAGATTTAAATACCAAAAACTATGATAATGGTTTACGATTTCCACCCAACCTTTTGTAATATGTAGATGCCAAGGTCCCTCAGAAATGAATAAATAAATACTTTTACTATTACTGATAAGTTTATGCCTGCTCAAACACAAATATCAAAAATAGGTCAATTTACTGTTCCGGGTCAATGAAACCATTTTGCGTTTTGTTAGTTATTCATCTCAATTTACTACGATCTTATAAGTTTCCACTTGAAAACACAAACCAAAACATAGATATGAACCAAAAAAGCAGATAATACAACATAATTTCCATGTTTTCCCTCTAGTATAGTTATAGCTCATTCATCAAATTACTTAAATATATGTTTTCTTTTAATAAAAAATGAACAAATAATCTTGATAATTTAATGCATAAGCTCCCATAAATGTTCCTTTAAGCTTCTGATTTGATTGCCACTCCGAGCAACCAAAAGTTCCACAACTAACACAAATAAAGCGAGTTTGGTGTGATGGCCTCAAAACCATGGGAGAATCAAAAGCGTGATAGCAATTGAGATGATATGCATGGCAGGGAAACAGAGATGAAGTAACGATAAGGCATGAGACATAAAGTAACAATTCACAGGCATTACAAAACAAGCAAGGTACCACTGCATTTGGTCCAAGTAATCACACAATGGTCTATCAGGGATGTGCTGCCATGTGGGCCCATCAGTGTCTAAACAGGGAAATTGGAATAGGGCATGAAACTTACGGCATGTAGATGTCATATGGTTCAGTAGACCACACAATGGCCCATCAGGTGTGTGAACAGGACAAAGGAATCCCCATGACCTAAAAACAAGAGGCAGGTAGTTAAGAACAAGAGAGAGAGAGAGAGAGAGAGAGAGATCAACCAAAACTATGAGATGAAACTTACTCAGGTAACAGCTTCCGCACACTTGTTGTACGCATGTGTACAAAAAAGGCACCCCTATGAACAGACCGAAAATGAGATATAAAACGAAGGAAATTGAGCCTTTCTGCAACAACAGTCAGCCCAGATACCTGTCAACCAAATAGATTGATGAGTTTCATAAAAGGATAATAATGACACAGCAATTATAAGCTCCAACAAGAGATAATTACACATGGTGATGCAAAATAAGATCATGATTAACTTTTACCACATGATACTCCCTAGTACCCAGCACGTGTTGGCCCCTATGCCAATCACAACCAGCCCCAGTTGGCATGCACCTACAAGACTAAATTGTTTATAGCAACCATCACACTTTTTCCAAGCTTAAAGAACATATTGAGACCGGAATCACAATTTTCAGATGCTCCCAGCAAAGATATATGAGTTGCTTCACTAGTTACTAACAAACCTTTTTTATCAAAACATAAGGAAATTAAGAATGCAATGTGGCAGGCATCAATACCCTTATCTAACAGCCCCAGTGTTCTCCTTCAGTTTGTTTACTTATTTTGTTATATCTTTATTGTGATTCTTAGGGGGAGTTTGATATTTCTGAGCTACTGAAGCTAGCAGATAGAATTACCTGCTCGCTGCTTGGTCTTGTGTAAATATATACAAGCATCAATACCCTTTACAGACATCTTCTATGCGGCATTTTCAATGATCCCAGAGGAAGTGATTATACTGAAAGAAAACATGTCTCCGCATCTTGGTGAACCATTACCTCTTATAGAATTGTGTGAATGCGATTTGAGACATCCTAACAACAAGAAAGTGTTGTTTCCGAAATTCCCTTATAAGAATAGTTGTAATTGAAAACGAAGGCTAATATACATTTCAAGATAAATCAACATGCAAAATGAAGGCATGTTAACTATTGCAAGAAAAATTATGCAGAACTGCAAGAAGGAACATAGGAGAAAAACTTGTGGATAGTGCTACCAACACCAAAAAGAAGAAAAAGAAACATTAGATTATAAGACAACAAAAACCTCTAGAAAATATTGTTTATCTATATTTAAAAAGTAAAAAAATATGATGCATCATAAGAACAAAAAGATGACCTCCAAAGAAGTAAATCTTTTCCATAAAAGAGATCGAAAGGGGAAATAGAGCTCATTGGTAGTGCTAGCAGCAACAAAAAGAAAGCTACAACATCACAGCAAAACTGTGGCAGGCAGTGTGTGGCCAAGATGGTTGAGGAAGGACCAGACTTCAACAGACTAGGTTTTTTGCTGCATACAGTATCGAGTTGCAACTATTAAAACCAAACAAAAAAGGGTTGACTCTGCATATGGATGGATATACATGATCTCAACATGGCTTATGCACATGCTGTGATTTAGCTCATGTGTCTGTCATATACATGAGATGCTTATTTGTATAGGTATATGGTGAATGCGGACTTATGCATGCGCATTGTTCTTACTATGACCTTATTGAGAAGAGCACATCGCCTCTTGAGCAAGAGCTCTAGTGAGCTCACTCCTTTATATTTATCATTTTACAGTTATTTTATAGGTGATTGTGGAAGCAAGTAGCAGCAATCGTCGTGGTACAAGTCGAGCAGGAGATGGTACAAGTTGGTTCTAGAAAATACAATAGTAGGTTAATTTATTTTTCCTTCATTTTGATTAGAGAACTGGGCTTACGAGTGGACCCCAATGAACGTACTTTAACTTGGATATTTAATCGAGAGTTATAGTTGGGTTGTACTTGTATCCTGGCTTGTATCTATAATCCATTTATGCTCGCATCATAACAGGGGTCGGGCCATGTGGCCCACAGCAATTGGTGGTTTCTGGGCCTAATCTCGTTGCAGTGTCACAATTCAGATACGGTTAATTTATAATTGCACAAGTAACAAATATAATCATAGGACACAACAAGATGTTTTAAGCAATAACAACTGTTAAGGAAGGAAAGAAGTCTTTATGCTCCCCAACATACACAAGTGCATACACACATACAAATAACATATACATATATATATATATGAAACTATAAATGAATCAAACTCCGCCATTTAAGGGATCATCCTTGCATTGCCGGTCCCAAGCCTGGATAAAGGAGGAGGGTTGTGTTAGGCTTCCGACAGCCAGTGTAAAACTTTGTCGGATTTTATAACATAGATTACAAAAATTATGAGCATTCCTTTGGGGCGTCCCCGCCTAGCGACGTGCTGCAGAGCCCGAATACAGTAAGAAGTAAGCAAAGGCCACTACATTTTCGCCCGAATGTAGTGAATCAATTGTAGAGAGGGTTCCCACATCATGGACGGGTGTGGGTAAAGAAGTTAGTCCCGCTACATTGCCGCCCGAATGTAGCGAAAATTTTTCAGAGAGGGTCTCCGCATTTTGATTATGGACGGATGCCCGTAAGGAAGCTAGTCCTAGATAATAAGATTCGTATTGGTTCTTGGAATATCGGAACATTATCCGGTAAGCTAATGGAGGTGGTAGATACTATGATTCGGAGAAAGATTCATATTCTATGTTTACAAGAGACAAAATGTGTTGGAGAAAAAGCAAAGGAGATAGAGGATACAGGTTTTAGATTATGGTACTCAGGTAAAGACAAGGCTCGAAACGGAGTTGGTATTATCATAAATAAAGATTTAAAGGAGTGTAGTAGACATACAACGATATGGTGATCGAATCATGACGTTGAAATTAGTGTTAGGAGCAGAGGTTTTGAATATAGTTTGGGTTTATGCACCTCAAGTAGGACTAGAAGATAGTATAAAGACAATTTTCTGGGAAGAGTTAGATAAGGTGTTTCAAAAGATTCCACCAAGGGAGATGATTTGTTTAGGAGGAGATTTAAATAGACATGTCGGTAAAGAGGCATTAGGATATCAAGGGATTCATGGAAATTTTGGTTTTGGGGATATAAACGAGGAAGGTAGGGAGATTTTAGATTTTGCTATGGCATTTGATCTCTTTATAGTCAATACAATTTTCAAAAAACGAGATGAACATTTAATTACTTATAAGAGTGGCTTATCACAATCACAAATTGATTACTTTATTTGTAGAAAAAAAGATAGAGCGTGTTATAAAGATTGTAAGGTAATTCCAGGAGAAAGCTTAACCACCCAACATCGACTTTTAGTTATGGATTTACAAATAAAAAAATGGACAAAGAAGAAAAGAGTGCATCGAGCTACTCGGACTAAATGGTGGAACCTCAAAAGCGAGAAAGAAGATATATTTAAACAAAAAGTCTTTCAAGGAGATGTTTGGAATTATGTTGGCACACCCTGTAATATGTGGAACAATATGGCTATACATATTAGGAAAGTGGCGAAAGATGTGTTAGGGGTATCTAAGGGAGGTGTACCGGCACAAAAAGAAGCTTGGTGGTGGAGTGAAGTAGTACAAAATAAAATCAAGGCAAAGAGGGCATGTTACAAATTACATTATGCTAAGAAAACTAGTGAAACTCTAGAAGCTTATAAGAAAGCAAAGAAGGAAGCGAAAAAGGATGTTAGTGAAGCAAAAGCTAAGATTTGGGATGACTTATATAAAAAACTCAACTCAAAAGAGGGTGAAAGAGATATTTTTAGGATAGCTAGGGCTAGAGATAAGAAAACTAAAGATCTTAATTATGTTAGATGCATAAAAGACGAGGATGAAAAAATTCTAGTGGCAAATGATGATATAAGGAATAGATGGAAAAAACTATTTTTATAATCTTTTTAATGAAAATAAAGATGTTAGTATTAGTTTAGGAGATTTAGCCAAGTCAGAAAAGTATATAAACCACAATTTCTATCGACGTATTCAAAAGAATGAAGTCAAAGAGGCTCTTAAACATATGAAGGATGGTAAATCGAAAGGACCAGATAATATTCCTATAGAAGTTGGGAAAATACTAGGAGAAATAGGAATCACTTGGCTCACAAGACTATTTAATGAAATATAGAAAAACCAAAAGATGCCTGAGGAATAGAGAGCAAGTACACTTATACCCATATATAAGAACAAGGGAGACATTCAAAATTGTGCGAATTATCGAGGTATCAAGTTAATGAGTCATACTATGAAATTATGGGAAAGAATTATCGAACGTAGGTTAAGACAAGTATCAAGTACAACACAGAACCAATTTGGATTCATGCCAGGCAGATGTACTATCGAAGCGATTCACCTTTTGAGACGTCTTATGGAACATTTTAGAGCAAAAAAGAAAGACCTTCACATGATATTTATTGATCTAGAAAAAGCTTATGATAGGGTACCAAGGGAGGTTCTTTGGAGAACTTTGGAAAAAAGAGGTATCCCATTGACATATATTAGCCTTATAAGAGACATGTATGATGGTGCAAAAACATGTGTGAGGACTCATGAAGGAACGACAGACTTCTTTGAAGTTAATATTGGGTTACATCAAGGATCAACTTTAAGTTCATACTTATTTATAATGGTGATGGATGAGTTAACAAAACATATTCAAGATGAAGTACCTTGGTGTATGTTATTTGTAGATGACATTATATTAGTGGAGGAGTCTAAGGAAAAGGTTAATAGAAAATTGGAACTATGGAGAGAAACGTTAGAAAGCAAAGGCCTCCAACTTAGTAGAACAAAGACAAAATATATGGAATGTAAGTTTGATCATTTGCTTACTTCAGAGGACATAGAAACTAAAATTGGCACACATTGCATTACCCAAAAGAAAAGTTTTAAATACCTAAGGTCAATTTTTCAGAGTGATGGAAGAATTGATGGAGATGTTACGCATACAATTAATGCTGGTTGGTTAAAATGGAGAGGAGCATCAGGCATTCTTTGTGATAAGAAGATACCATTAAAGTTAAAAGGTAAATATTATAGAGCAGCAATTAGGCCTGCCATATTTTATGGTTCTGAGTGTTGGGCAGTTAATCATGTACAAAAGATGTCCGTGACAGAAATGAAGATGTTAAGATGGATGAGTGGTCATACAAGAAAAGACCGTATACATAATGAGGTTATTAGAAACAAATTAGGAGTGGCACCAATAGAGGATAAAATGAGAGAACATCGTTTAAGATGGTTTGGACATATAGAAAGAAGATCAAAAGAAGAACCTGTAAGAAGGTTAGAAAAACTAAATTTGGAAAGTATTAAAAGAGGTAGAGGACGACCACAAAAGTGTTGGAAAGAAACAATAAAGAATGATCTAGCTTATTGGGAGTTAACTGCTAACATGGCACATGATAGGGATCTGTGGAAACAAAGAATCCATGTAGCCGACCCCGTCTAGTATGGGAAAAGGCTTAGTTGTTGTTGTTGTTTGTTGTTGTTGTTGAAACTATAAATGAATCACCTGTTGCATATCAAGACCTGAACTTGTAACCATATTTCCGGTACTCAGCAGGGACTCAACAGCCTTCGCAACATTTGTGGAAGGAGATTTGTCCATTGCCTTCTTCACATGAACCACTGCATGATTTCAAACAATGATAAGAAGTTGCACAAAAGTAGGAAGCAAAAGTGAATAGGAAGAACAAGAAGTCCTATAGATGTATCAGTTCTCCCAAAACCATAATCTAGATCAGATTACAACAAAGGAAAGGGAATGATACAAGTATAAATTGTTTCTTTTTCAGATCTGATCATATCTCTCACATGCACACAAAAAGAAATGCTCTGCCCATTTTTTCAAAAGCACACCAGGCCATTCAGCCACAAAACAATCAAAGAGACTTCAGCAGTCATGCATTAACCCCCAAAAGGAACCTACAGTCTTTCCAATTAGATGAGCTATGATGCTTTCATAGTGGAGGCAGATGCTACAATTAACAGATCTAAAATAAGAGATGGCTTCCTCTTGTCGCTCGTGAAAGGCGTTGAGAGGGACTACTTAGAAAACAAATATGTCAAGAAAGAGAGCTTTTCATCATGAGCAATCTCCAATCTTTATATCAAGCGACATGGGCAACTTGGAGAACACTTATGTGTGACCTGAATGCACAAATTGGCTTTTCATCATCAGCAATCTCCAATCTCCATATCAAGTGACATGGGCAACTTGGAGAGCACCTATGTTTGAACTGAATGCACGAATTGGATAGCTTAATTTGTGCCTTATGACCTAGTTGCAGTTGCCAATCTCTTTCCATGGATCTGCCCTTGCACTGCTTTCAACCATCATGCTATCATCTTATGTTGACCACCAGAATCCTGTTGAAGAGATGATTCCACTTAAATGATGAAGGACCACTGGTTTCTGAAGTACAGCTTTTCTTTTGCAGGTAGCGGCAGAGCAAGCTCCCGAGAGGTAAGTTGCAAGCACCTAAGAGGCTAAGAGTGAAACTGAACAATTAGGCAGGTTGGCTGGGCAAGCCAAGGAGAAGAGAGTCATTTCAGAGATAAGTGATCTTGGGAAGATGAGGAGTCAGCTTTGCAGTCAGTGTTAGGGGTGGTACCACGTAAAGGTACCTAGCACATTTTGCTTCAAACCAAAATATATTTGGCCAAGTCTCCTTGTGGAGAGTGTTTGGTGATCTGCGGTGGTAACACCCCTCCCATATCCAATCCTTAAAGGACAGGACGAAAATACATGTCACTTACATCTCTTTGCTTCCTACTGTAGATGACAAGTTGAGACTTTATCCAACCTGAGAAAGATCTAGGTTTAGAAGTTCAGCTTGTTTCTAACATGCTGATTCAAGTTATAAAAAAAAATCAAATTTATAGCCACTTCACGTAACCTATTCTCCTCAACTATTTGGTTGCAAATTTTTCTGCAAACTGAAACCTTAATCATTGCATATAGTTGATGGCGTCATCCTCAACCTTCAGCTATGAAGAACTTTGTATTTATTTCCTTCTACATGTGCTGTTCCCTAATGTTGCTTCTGAGATTCTCAAGTTACTTTGCTAACTCAATCCCCTGTGAGGCCCCCAGATCATTGCTAGCTATTTTCCACTGTTTACAATTTTTTCAAAGCTTGTCCTCCTCTTTAAGGCTTCACACTTTTAGGTAACTTATGCCAAAATATAAAGCCTCACAACTTACATCAACCTGTGAAAACATCACGCAGTTCCCCTGTAGCAATAAAGCATTTCAAGATTTTGAACATGATCCACCAACTTTCGGATGTTTTCTTTTGCTCTTATTGTTGTTCACAAAACCACGTACTTGAATCAGGTAGCTACCCTAAAACAACCAATTATTTTCTTACAAAGAAAAAGAAACTTAGTGTTGGTAATGCATCTTCGAACAAATGCTATGAGCATGTTCATGCCCTACTATTAAAAAAAAAAAGACGTGTGCAGGATGGAAAAAGTAAAGATCATACAGCTCTGAATATCGAAATGTTTTTCTGCCTTCTGAAGATCCTGCTCGATCTCACGTCTTGATTTGCGCAGCCACTCCTCAAACTTTTCCTAAATGTTCCAATAAAATCACGGAAAGTTTGTATTTCAACTTCACAATAACATTATCAAATCTTGATTGAAATACCTTATGCCAATACTAATTTAATGAACATGCTCAAGAAAGTTGAATAAATAGTATCAGACCTTAACAGAAGTAGGTACTAACATAGAAATTTTCAAGAAGTAATCCATAAGAAAATCATGAACAATAAGTGGAAAGAAGAAATTTTTATGACCAAACATACATCATTGACCAGTCTTACAAGACTTTTTTTTTATTAAGAGCCCAACAAAATTGTCCATATGTCTGACCTCCTGTATGAAGACATTATAATAATGTTTACTATCATGATGCGACCATTTGTTCCACATTTCTGAAGTAGTTGAGAGCACAAAAGTCTAGCACAGAGAAACCGAGTTATGTGTCTTAAACAACTACAACTTGTCAGCATGTAATAAGTAATCTGTTCAGTCATAGTAGCTTGAGAAAAACTGTTCTTCTGTCCATCAGATTGATCTTCAGATAACAATGACAAACAGTCCAAGGAAGGACCCAAGCAAAAGGCTCTAAATCTTAACACAGTTCATGACCACCGAACCAAAGAAACGCTCTTGGATTAATCTCAGCAACAAGCCAGAAATGGCTCAGCAAATACAGTAAATAATGTCCTTACAAATGGGCCAACTGAAAGGAATGAAGAGCAGCCAGCAACCTTGGGAATGGCTGGCTAATCAACTAGCGGTTGCATATTGTGCAACGGCCAGTTGATTAGCTGTTGCAAAGTCAACAGGCTAGTTGACTGCCCAGAAAATAAAAAAGTGAATAAGTTACATAAAGACCTAAATACAACCTATTACAACAACAACAACAACTAAGCCTTTTCCCATACTAGACGGGGTCCGCTACATGGATTCTTTGTTTCCACAGATCCCTATCGTGTGCCATGTTAGCAGTTAACTCACAATAAACTAGAGATCATTCTTTATTGTTTCTTTCCAACACTTTTGTGGTCGTTTTCTAGCTCTTTTAATACTTTCCAAATTTAGTTTTTCGTACCTTCTTACAGGTTCTTCTTTTGATCTTCTTTCTATATGTTCAAACCATCTTAAACGATATTCTCTCATTTTATCCTATATTGGTGCCACTCTAATTTGTTTCTAATAATCTCATTATGCATACGGTCTTTTATTGTATGACCACTCATCCATCTCAACATCTTCATTTCTGTCACCGATACAATGTCATCTGCAAATAACATACACCAAGGTACTTCATCTTCAATATGTTTTGTTAACTCATCAATCACCATTATAAATAAGTATGGACTTAAAGTTGATCCTTGATGTAACCCATCTGTCATTCCTTCATGAGTCCTCACACATGTTTTTGCACCATCATACATGTCTCTAATAAGGTTAATGTATGTCAATGGGATACCTCTTTTTACCCAAAGTTCTCCAAAGAACCTCCCTCGGTACCCTATCATAAGCCCACTAAAGCCCTAACACATCCTATGGACAAATTACAATGAGAATTTACATAAAGACTGCTAAAGACCCCAAGACATTTTATAGACAAGTTACACGTACACAGCAACAGTGGCCAAAATGCTGAAGTTCTTGCGATATCTTCAAACTGTTTGGGTTGTTGCTTCAGTGTTATTTCCCCTTGGTGTGGAATCAGTTGGTTCCATAGTTTGAGAATTCTGTTGATCACAAGTACTCTCCCCCATTGCATTATAAAAAGTAAACAGGAGAAGACATTCCCAGAAGAATTTTGAAATAAATGCAGTATCTAGTTGAGGCATGTTGAACTGATAAAAAAGGATCATCTCCAGATGGGAACTCCTTCCTGTATGAAAGGGTAGTGATAAAGAGATCTATATGTGCCAAAGAAAGCAGAGGAAAAACTACAACTATTCTATCCTTATCCGCTCACCTAGGGCTCAGTAACTGCCCTTTTGATTTCAAAGCGACAGCAAGCCAATGAGTTATGAATACCTTCTTGGAGCAATTTCCTACAAGTACAGCCCAAAAAGGGAGCCTACACAAAAGGGAAGAAAGGATGAATTTGACCAGGAGGGCACACTTTTAGGCTCTACTCCTTATTTCCCAGAAGATGGTGAACATATTCATACCTCAAGACCTTCAAGGATTTAAAATTTATATTCAAGAGCAAGAAGGTCCTGCCACTTGAGGATACTATTTTCTTCCTTGGTCGTGCTGATACTGTTAAGGGAAGTCATCGTGGCATGTAATGAGAGTTAAGTCATGTAAACGAATGTCCTGTAGAATGTCCGTCTTAGTCTAGTTTGTCTTTTTGAGTCCTATGGTATCTTAGAAATAGTTAGTACTTATTAGGGGTAGATTAGGAAATTAAGTAAGATAGGGTATTAATAGATGATTAGGGTTAGATAGAGACAAGTAAGAAAAAGTTGGGACGGCTGCTCAGGAAGGGCCGATTCTGGTCATGGTGCAGATTGGAGGGAGCCCTCCAATCTGCCCCTTTTTGTAAGTATCTTGATATCTAAATAAAGATGTTTTTTGTTTATAACATGGTATCAGACGTCAGGCGTTATTTTTCTGTGAAAAATCAGAGATTGGGATTATCGACATCAGTTTCTACACCTCGTTGCTCATTGACATCAGTTTCTGCAACACGTTTTCTAAACAGTGGTTTGGTGTCTTCTTCACACGGCGGCCTCTAGCCATCAGTTTTTTGTTTGTGTGCAGCCAGTCTTCACACAGTGGAGTGGTGATTCAGCACGTCTCCCCATCGTTGCTCTACTGATCCATCTTCCGTTCTTTTCTGTTTGTCGAATATCGTCCAACGACAGATTAAGTTCCTCCGAATCTGTCTCAATCTACCACAGATTCCAGCCACCACCTTTTCTTCATCATCTGTGCGTTTTTTTTTTCTCAGTTTCCAGTTGTCACTCCTCAAATCGACATTTTTTTTATCTTTCTGTGGTCAACATTTGCTTCCAACGGCGGTGCATACACTACGCATCATTCGGGTCAGCCTCTCTATAAACTACGATCGTGCCGTCACGCATTACTTCCTTTCATCACTTCATTCTTGAGGCAGTTTTTTTTTTGTTCATTACACATTCATCCTCAATGGCTAACAGAGGCAAAGGCATTGATCCCTCCTTTCATACAGGAGAACAATCTAGTTTCTCTAACAAAACAGATACTGTTCAGATTACCACGACCAAATTAGATGGTCGCAATTACATGGAATGGGCTCGATCTGTGGAACTTGCAATTGTCGCAAAGGGGAGATGGGAACATTTAATGGGTAAATCTTTAATTCCCGAACCTCATGACATTCTTTATTCGACCTGAAAAAGAGAAGATGCCTTAATCTCATCGTGGTTGCTCCAGTCCATGATTCCTCCCATTGCTAAAACTTTTATGTTTTTAGAATCTGCACATGACATTTGGTGTGCAGTATCCGAGGCTTATTCCCGGAAGAATAATGTTGCCAAAGAATATGAGATTCTAGAGCGCATCCGGAAGTGTAAACAAGTCGATCGGTCTATAAGTGAGTATTATGTAGATCTTCACGGTCTTTGGGATGAACTACTCTACTATACGGATATCAAGTGCTCTACTTGTTATAATGAACGACATGATGTCCTTGAGAAGAAAAAAGTATTTGATTTATTGTGGGGTGTGAATCCAGAATTTGAATCAGTAAAACTGAATATCTTAGGCAGAGACGAACTTCCATCGTTAGGCACTGTTTACTCCTTATTAATCAGAGAAGAAGATCGCAGGAATCTTGAGAAGGATCATGTTCTTCATACATATCAGCATGCACTGCAAGTCAAAGGAGACACTTCACCTTTTCGAGGCAGAGGGGGACACTACGATCGTGGCCGCGGTCGTGGTCGCATTACTTCAGAAGACAGAGAAAAATTAGCCTGCTCCCATTGTGGTAAATCGCGTCATACCAGAGATCATTATTGGGAATTACATGGTAAACCTGATTACTATAGAAATCACCATACCTCAGTACATTCTGCATTCCACTCCCAGCACCGACGGCATTCAAGAGATTATAAAACGATTAGCCGGCCTTGAAGAGCGATTCTCTGAACAATCCTCTGCTTCTTTCACTCATGCTACAGTAGCTCAGGCTACCCATACCGTCTCGGGTAACCACTACTCTCCTTCTCCTTCTAAAAATTGGATAATTGATTCTGGGGCTACAGATCATATGGTCGACGACTTCTCATATTTTTCCGCTTACAAGAATATGACAGATCAGGCACCCATTAAGTTGGCAAATGGTTCTCTCACTTATATGATTGGACAGGGCAGTGTCTCTACCTGTATTTCAGATTTATCATCAGTCTATCACGTTCCTAGTTTTCCGATCAATCTTATGTCTGTTAGCTCCTTAACTCGTGCTTTGGATTGTTGTGTAACTTTTCATCCTACTGGTTGTGTATTTCAAGATCTGAAGACGGGAAAAATCTTTGGACATGGTAAATTACAGAAAGGATTATACATTCTCGAAAACCAGTCTCCGCCCTCAGCCTCGTACAGAGTTTCAGCACCACCAGTTCCCGATACAGATCTTCGTCTTTGGCACTATCGTCTTGGTCATCTCCCAGTGTCCAAAATTCCATCTGTTATTCCTAATTTTAGAGTCTCGTCCAATAAATTTCAGTTTGACTGTGAAGTCTGTCAGCTTGGGAAACACCAAAGGGCATCTTATCCCTTAAGTGATTCTTGTCGATCTCAACCTTTTCAACTGATTCACTCTTATGTATGGGGTCCCAGTCCAGTCACCTCTTTGTTTGGTCATAAATATTTTGTCTCCTTCATTGATTATTGTACTCGTCTTACAATTGTTTACTTAATAAAAGCAAAGTCTGAAGTTGCCTCTATTTTTCTCATTGTGCATAAATTTCTCTGTACTCAATTCAATGCTACTGTGAAAATTCTTCGGTCCGATAATGGGGGAGAATATCTTAGCACTCAATTGGCAACTTATTTACACGAACAGGGCATTGTTCATCAAACGACATGTCCTTATACACCTCAACAGAATGGTCTTGCTGAACGGAAGAATCGTCATATTCTCGAAGTAGCACGAACTCTTCTCCTTCAAAGTAATGTTCCCAAATTCTATTGGGCAGATGCCGTCCTCACTGTTGTTTATCTTATCAATCGGATGCCCAGTAATACCATTCAGGGGGAGAGTCCTATTCATAGTCTTACTAAAGCTTCCAAGCCATTTTATCTCACTCCTCATATTTTTTAGTGTACCTGTTTTGTTAATATTCCCCTTTCCAATCGGGATAAACTTGATGCCAAGTCCAATAAGTGTATTTTTCTTGGGTACTCAACCTCTCAAAAAGGCTACCGCTGCTATAACCCGTTACTTAAAAAACTATATGTTTCCAGGGATGTTACTTTCTTTGAATTTACTCCTTATTATTCTCCCACCCTGGAATCTCCTCCCACTCCACCCTCCTAGTGAGGGGGAGTTTCCGGGAATCGTTGATCATTCCACTGACCATACCCAGCAATCAAAAGAACTTCTGGTGTACAAGAAAGGACAGCGGAAGATTGTATACTCTTCAGAAGAACCATGTACTAAAGAGATTTCCCCTGAATCAGATCCTCAAGTGCAAGTGGAAAGTGACCATGAGCTCTCCATTGCTGTTCGCAAAGGTAAACGTACATGTGCATGATATCCAATTTCTAACTATGTTTTATATGCCAACACTTCTCAGAGCTATCAGAACTTTATTATGAATGCGGCCAAACATAAAATTCCTTTGAAGTTTGAAGAAGCAAGTAAATGTCCCTTATGGAAAGCTGCGATTGAAGAAGAATTGAATGCACTGGTCAAAAATAATACATGGACCATCACTCAGTTGCCTTCTGATAGGAATATTGTAGGATGCAAGTGGGTGTTTACTATTAAATATAAGGCAGATGGAACAGTAGAGAAATATAAAGCTAGATTGGTTGCTAAAGGATACAGTCAGTCATATGGCATCGATTATACAGAAACATTTGTACCTGTGGCTAAACTTACATCAATCAGAATACTTCTTAGTCTGGCAGCAAATTTGGGATGGGACTTATGGCAATTGGATGTTAAAAATGCTTTCTTACAGGGAGACTTAAATGAAGAAGTATACATGGACCTACCTCCAGGAATGACACTCAATAAAGCAATATATGGGTTGAAACAGTCTCCAAGAGCTTGGTTTGATAAATTCAGCAAAGCAGTGTGTAGTTTGGGATACTGCAGAAGCCTCAATGATCATATAATATTCTTCAAGAAAGGGACAAAAATATCTATCCTCGTTGTTTATGTTGACGACATTATTGTTACAGGAGATGACCTTGAAGAAATATCAAAGTTAAAAAAGAGTCTTCATAAATTATTTGATATTAAGGATCTCGACAAGCTTCACTACTTCTTGGGCATAGAAGTTCTTTACTCTGACAAAGGTATCTACTTGACTCAACGAAAATACCTAATAGTTCTTCTTGAAGAAATTCAAATGCTTGAATGTAAACTTAGTGACATCCCAATGGAGGTAAACCAGAAATTTTTTAAAGGAGACAGTGAAGAGTTCAAAGACATCCATAAATATCAGAAGTTAGTGGGGAAGCTCATATATTTGACCATTACTCGACCGGACATTGCATATGCAGTTGGGATTGTGAGCAGATATATGCATTCACCAACCAAAAATCAGATAGATGCAGTGTATAAAATTCTTCAATATCTCAAATCAACTTCAGGAATGGGCTTACTTTATTCGAAATCATCAAATCTGGACATTGAACTTTATTCTGATGCTGACTACGCAAGTTCTTATGATGACAGAAAGTCAACTACTAGCTATGTTACTTTACTTGGAGGTAATATTATATCTTGGAAAAGCAAAAAACAGACAGTGGTGGCAAGATCTATGGCAGAAGCTGAATATAGAGCTATAGCACAAGCAATGTGAGAAGGAAAATGGATATCTTCATTGATTACTGGATTGGGTTATTCACTTAAACATCCTATACCTCTATATTGTGATAGCAGTGCGGCAATTCAGATGGCATCTAATCCAGTATTTCATGAAAGGATCAAGCATATAGAAATTGACTGCCACTTCATCTGAGAGAAGATATCTAGTAAAGAATTTCAGCTGGAGTATGTTCATTCTATCAAACAAATGGCTGATTTTTTAACTAAAGCTACTACCAGCAAACTATTACAGGAGACCTTATCCAAGTTGGGTGTCATCAACATTTTCCACCCAACTTGAGGGGGAGTGTTAAGGGAAGTCATCGTGGCATGTAATGAGAGTTAAGTCATGTAAAAGAATGTCCTCTAGAATATCCTATCTTAGTCTAGTTTGTCTTTTTGAGTCCTATGGTATCTTAGAAATAGTTAGTACTTATTAGGGGTAGATTAGGAAATTAAGTAAGATAGGGTATTAATAGATGATTAGGGTTAGATAGAGACAAGTAAGAAAAAGTTGGGACGGCTGCTCAGGAAGGGCCGATTCTGGTCATGGTGCAGATTGGAGGGAGTCCTCCAATCTGCCCCTTTTTGTAAGTATCTTGATATCTAAATAAAGATGTTTTTTGTTTATAACAGATACATCCTATGGATTCAAAGGATCTGAAGCATTAAAAAACAAGGTGGTACTTGTTCTCACCACTTTCTCAACTAGTGATAATCCAGCCTGTAATCCTTCTTCGTTTAAGACATTACAGGCAGCTCATATGAAACACAAAACCACGTAAGTCAGCAAGAGTCATCTACAAGAACTTGCTAGAAATAGCACTGCTGGAGCCAGAGGAGCACGATGAACAATTATTGACTATACCGCATCAAGGTTGACAACTGACACAGGCATACTCTCAAATTTAATCCCATATAATAGCAGAAGCAATTCAACTACGAAATATACACATCACCGCAAGATACAATATGCCTCCACTCACTCTTCAAATTTCAATTACATTACCTGCTCTAATTTCTTTTTGTTCCTAATGCCCAAAAAGATTTACTTTTATCAAAGGAATTGATGACAAAACTAACATGCCACATCATATTTATTCATCTGATGCCTATTTGATGAAGGATCTTCCGCATGGAAGACTTTCGCTCAACAGGTACCAATTTTACATCCCAAGATATCATATTAAAGGTGGTAGAATCTTCATCACCTTGTTGTGTTTCTGTTGTTTTAGTTGAACGAATCTAAAATTTTACATGTCATAACATTAGAATATGAAGCCTTATAAAATGAGAAAACTATTTTGACTTTTTAGTGAGGCATATTCTTAATGAGGTTTTGTATAATTTGTATTGACTTCTTAAAGAGGGATTTCCTTGTCTTTTAAATTATCTTTTGTTTTATCCTAATGAGCATGTTGACAGAATAAATAAATAAAAAGCACAAGAGATGAGCATAAAACAAAAGAAGAAAAGAACACATACGGACCCTTAAGAAGCTTAAGGAAGAGAATAGAAAGTACGATTAAGAGAAGATTCTACTTGCTTAAAAAATAGTCCTACTTAATAGTAGAAGATTCTAGTAACCTCTTGTCTGAACACGTTGAGCACAGCACTTTTTTTATATCCATTTACAACCAAATTCCTCCATGTTGCAGGTCAGACTATTTATTTCAAGGTCAGATAAAAAAGAAACTTTTCCACTCAAAAACTGTCACTCCAAGAAAAAAGAATGTGCCTCAAGCAATAATCACATAAAACCAGCAAAAAAAAAAAGGCCTGTACCATGTGTTCATTCACTTTCATAAAACTAAACCAAAAAAAACTTCCCATCATGCAGGAAAAGTCATGACAACCTTCACATGGTGCTGAACCAAGAAGCCCAATGCCACAAACAGATCTCAGGGAAGCGCAACACAAGTGAAACAGGTACACAAAGAATCCTAAGATCTTGAACCATTTAATGGTGTACCTTAAGGTAAATAGTGATAAGGTGCCCAGGTAAGAAAACCTCATGGTTGTGCAAAGCGTCCAAATTATCAGGAGCTGCAGTCCGATCAACAACAGCAAATAGCTTGTGCAACATAAATCTAAAAGAAACAACACAAGAAAAGTAATGTAAGAGAAGACCTACACAAATATAAATTATATAAAGAAAAAGGACAAACTCATTAAGCATGTAATTCACAATAAAAAACATAGATATGAAGGCATAGATCAAAAGAAACACACATAAGCAAATTAAACTTGTCATGATTACTATCAAGGTGCACGAAGATAAAATCCCTGATAACAGATTCCCCAACCTACATGCAAAAGAAAAACATGTTAATCCAATTAAATTTTTATATATCTGAAATCAGCAAGTAAAAGATGGATCAAAGAAGTCGAGCCAAATGTAGAATTCAGAAGAAGTACAACATACAACTGAATGACCTTCTGTCTCTAGTCCGCTCATTATAGGCTGGAAACGCTCACCTATATCAAAATGAAGAAAGATAAACCTGAAAAAACATGTACAACAGAAGAATTTCAAGGAGATATGGACTGCACAAGGTGTTAAATGTAATGTAGCCATTGGGAGCCCCCAACAGCTAGCCGTTGGGACTTGGGAGCTCCCAATGTCTCTCTATCAGCTGGCCTCAACGGCTAGTTCTTTCCTTCCTCTCTCTTATCCACTTGCTGTAAAATCCTCTCCTTTGTACTCTATAAATAATGATCTAATACACAATAATAAGCAAGCTGTCTAGCACAGCCTTTTGACTTGATTTGTCACTTGCTTGATTCGATTTGTGTGCTCTTGACTTGAAAGATCCATATTTGGATGTATTGATATCTTGACGATTTGATCGACACATTAACGATTTGTGACTTGGCCACTTCAACAATCATACATCAACAAATATTTACACAAGGTAATTTACAAATTAATACCTATGAATTTCAAGCACTGCAGCCTTGTGAATAAAGCAAAATCCCTGACTTCACTTAAGATTATCTTAGCCCGTTCACCAATCAGCTGTGTACAACCCAATCCTCTTGAAGCATGGTAAATGCCACCACCAAAAGAAGTCAAGCTTGTGTAAATTTCAGCATCATTGGTGTCAATTAAGGCCTGTCGAAGAATAACTTCAATATAAAATATGTTGCAGAATGGTTTGCTTGGATGACCACAACAACTTCTTTTATCCCCATTAAATGATACAGAAGCAGTTGATCATAGCAAAGAAATAGGAAATAAGAACTTATCAGTAGATGCAGAGTCTTTGATGTCTTCTTTGGAAGATTATTACACATAGGGAATTGAAGGACCTTTTCCTAATTTGGAAGTTTTCGTCTAAGATTTGAATACCCTACCTTAACCTCGCTCTTGCCCATTTAACAGAAGTATATTTGAAACAATAGGAAACAATCCTAAGCCCTAAGATAACCGAATAACTTAAACATAAGCCTCTACCATGGGAGCACAAAGGCCCTTACCGACAACATGATAAATTATAACCTTCACCAAAATAAGTTATGGAGATGAGGTTTCAGGGAACAAGTACAACACATTTGGTTTCATCCTATTCCTTATGAGCAATAGACAACCAAAC
Source organism: Brasenia schreberi (assembly GCA_036023115.1). NCBI lineage: Eukaryota > Viridiplantae > Streptophyta > Magnoliopsida > Nymphaeales > Cabombaceae > Brasenia > Brasenia schreberi. Next base: position 23,579,608 of record JAYKKT010000088.1, read on the forward strand.
AATTTCCATGCTAAAAAGAAGATAGAAGGGACAAAACCATCAAGAAAGATCCAAGAATCTTAAGAGACACAAATCAAGATCACCACTAGATTCCACAAGCAACAAATAGCAGTTCACCTTGCCTACAGTAGTTCAGATTCCACAAAGTTTATAAGAAGCATGTCAAGAGATAAAAATCACCAAAAAAATCCCTGAGGTGATGGAAGCAAAAAACTAGAGCAAACAGTAATATACCAGTTACGGACTGAAAGGCGCCGCAACACCAAGATAGAACACTATCAACTTTATTCAGATTAGCTGAAGTTGCATAATAAATCTTGAGGAGGGAAGCAACTCCTAACATGTACAATTATGCAAAGAGAGAGAGAGAGAGTAGTGAGATGGCTGGACTAGATGTGACTATAAGTGTTGGAAAAGCACTCCCTAATGGCTACCCGCAACTACTGAAGCAACATAGGTGGGCCTTAAGACTGCCTAACTAGCCGCACCAGCTGTTAGGACTAGCTAACCGCTGTAACTAGCACAAAATGACCAACTGACTTCCTGACACAAGATGACTCAGTTAACAGTTGCATCCACCAATAGTCAAAACACAAAAGATAGAAACAAAATCAAAATGCAAAGAAGTTACATAAATATTAACATATAAATAGTAGACCACAAAATTTTGTCTAAATGAACACGAAAACAAGCAAATGAAGGTACTTGAAGCACAGAAAAAGTGAAGTACGTCCTATCCCCACTTCATCAACATAATGTTTTGATCAACTCATGCCCCAAAAAGAAGGTTACCTTCAACACTATGCCAACTGGGATAATATATTCCTTCTTCTGTGCCCTACAGATCATGAAACAATGTTGAGACAAACAAAAATGCATTTTTACTCAATGCACTTTTATACACATGATACCACGAGAAAGTAACTTACACAAATCCAATGCTTGCACTTCCATGCTGCAAGTAATATAGCCTAACTGTGACAGACGATTGATCTGGCCTCACGCATCTACGAATTTACCAAACATATTCAGTTCTTTTGCCATATATAATGGCGATAAATGCTATATGCAACCAGATATAAGAAGAATCCCTAGGAAATGAAATAGGAGGATTCTTGTGAGTAGAAATAAAAGAGTATAGATTTTAATAGATCAAGACATTTAATAGCTTCTCAGCGATGAACGCACAATTACTAATTTTGCATGATAATCATGATGGATAGTGTTGAAAAATATCATGTCATAAAAGTCAACAGAAGTAGATACATTTATACATTATATGGATTTAGAACAAAAGATACTAGGGAAAACTTCACAATAACACCTTGTGGTTTCAGGCCTTTCTTTGCAATTTGAAAACCATGTTTTTCACATTACAGACTATGTAGTTTCCACCCTTTTCATCTGAGTGCAAATCAAGTAACAGCACTACTTTGAGTCCGATGTGGCTCTTAACTCATCTTAAGTGAAAATTATGTGGCAACTTTGTCTCCTGTGTGGCATAAAAAATATTGACGGGAATAATTTTTATAGTAATATACAATTAAACCTTTTTCACATACTAGATGGGGTCCACTACATTGATCCTTTGTTTCCATAGAATTCGATCATATTCATGCTAACAACTAACTCAATATAAGCAACAAAAAAAAAAATCTTCTAACACCTTTTTGGCCTTCCTCATTCTCTTTTAACATATACATCATCTAGTTTCTCGTACCTTCTTACCAGATCTTCCTTTGGGTGTCTTTAAAGATGTTCAAGCCATCTTAAATGATTTTTCCTCATTTTATCATTTATTGGTGCACCTCCCAATTTGTTTATGATAACCTTATTAAAAATAAGGTCTTTCCTGGTATGACCAGACATCCATCTTAGCATCTTCAGTTTTGTCACGGACATCTTCTACATGTGTTATAATTAACTACCCAACACACTCAGCACCATATCACATAGCAGGTCTCACAGCTGCTCTATAATATTAGTATTAAATATAACTATTGTTAATATTAGTATGAACTTAATATTATTATTTAATGTTAACTTAATATTTATTTTATTTTATTAAGTTAATATTGCTATTGCAGTGTCATACTAAATTACTAATACTATTAATATTAAAATAATATTAATTTAGTATTGGTATTTGGTAGTATGTAATATTCCAAATAATATCATTTTAATAGTTTATTTTAAAATTCATGTCATTTCACTTCAACCGACCTCTTGCCAATAAGTTGAGAAGTGTTTAGGTCATACACTTGGAACAAGGGTGGATTTATCATATCCTTTATAAGTCATATCTTTTATAAGGACATGCTTACATATTACATACAATGGTAAAATTGGAAAATAATTAAGTCTTTTATCGAGAGATAATTGAAAAATGATGCTATCGTATAAGTACGGTTGATTAACTATGGAACAAAACAAATATTTAATACATATTAATTAAATTATTAAATATTAAACATTGCTTATTATTAATAACAAATTATTAATGCTAAATTCAATATTTGATAAATTTTAGTATTAAATTTAATAATTAGTATTAATTAGTATTTAATATTAACCGTGTATGTATGTTAGCCACATCGATTTTTGGTAACAAAGTCACTCTTTTTTTTACTAAGTTGATAACTTGTGAAGCCACATGGTCTGTAACACAAAAAAGCAGTACAGTAGTATAGTCCTCAAATTGAAAATACGTGAAACGGGAGCTTTTGTGAAGTCTTCCCATAGTACTTATATTTTAAGCACAAATTACACATGTTAACCATAACTTCAACAAGGCACCTGAGTACACAAGTGGTGCACATACTTTTATGTGACTGATACAACCTGATGTTACATCTTGCACTTGAGACTATCAATATCTTAACAAACTAGAAGAACTTATCATTTGCATATAGCCACAGAACGAAATTCATCATCTGTGTACCTATCAGTGTTATTGTTTGACAATGGAAATGTACACAAGCCATTCCACACAAGAAAGTTTTCAAACAGGAGGCACAGAAATAGTTCTGCAGACACCTAGATATGAAAAGTTTCTTGAACTATAAACAATATATCACAGCTAAAAGAGTCAGATACGTTAGAGGACCTGACAGATCCAAAAGAAGACTGATCAGAAAGTTTGAACCATCAAAACTGAAGAAACAGCTGAAGTTTATCAACCTTTTTTTCCCTTGAGGGGGTTAGAAGGGGGGTGGAGAGAGAGAATAGCAGATTCGTCAAAGTTAAGAAGCCTAGAGAATCGTATATCTTCATGAAATATAAGATAACTGGGTTTTTCCTACAGAAAGAGATATACCTGATGAGAACAGCATTCTCAGTGTAAGTAGGTCCACGATTACGGTAGGCATTTCGTAACACGCTCAGTGGCTGAAACAAAGACCAGATGTTAAAGAAAGACTGAGAAAGGAAATGAGATATACTTTACATGTCATATCCTTGGTATGTAGACAATTGAAAAAATGCAGCATTTAAAGTAATCTTTTGTTCTCAGAAACACGTATTAATATGAAAATCACTTGAACTTTAAGATGAAAACACGTATAGGACACTCCAGGGACAGAACGTGACTCACATAATTCCGCTTAGGCATTATTAGAATCCGAACCATCCGTTCTAATCCATTGCATATGAAGTACCTGGAAGTGCAAAACAAGTTAACCAGAACATGGATGAAACAACTCACCTTACAAGCAGGTATAAGCCATCGTGTGAACTGTTTCCTTCTGTAGTCATTTATTATGGAACGCGATATTCACAGATTTAAGAAGCACCAGGAACAAAAAGAAAAGAAAATGTAGTCATGGATATGCGCACCCATGGAAATTATGATGATACAGATATGCATAATATGTGCTGTTAAGCGATTGCTTGTTTTCTGGTTGTGGAAGGTGGTGTATTCTTTGTTGACTCCTCTCTTATCATCGCCCTATTTACTAATAAAATCAACATATTTTCTAGTTGTGTGAAGGTGTACTCCTTATTGACTCTCTGTTATGATAATCCTAGTTACTAATAAAATTTGAAAAAAATCACATGCATAACTTGCTGAGGAATCCAGCTTTTAACCAAAAGAAAATAAACATGATCCTTTACACTGGAAAAACATTTGTCATATAAGCAGAACATGAAGAAAACATGTAATAAACAAGCAAGGCTCAATCTGAACATTTTGATGTTATATGCAAGACATGCATCAAGTGTAACATAAACAGTCCCCATGTGAAAGGGGACATTTCTCCACACATTTTAATCTGTGCAGAACCAAGTTGTTCCTTGGTACTTGATAAACCTAGCACATGACAAAGGAAATCCTTTATCACATGGAACGTAAAAGCACAATACTCACCCACCAATTTCAGCAGCATCCTCCTTGAAAGAAACCAACTTTTGGGGATCAGCACCTCTCAGGTGGCAAAGCTTTGACTGCAAATTTTAGAAGGCTATTGGTTAAAAGTGACCAAAATTTCTCAGCTCCTAGCCTCCTACTGCATGCAACAATGCATGAATATGGAAAATACAAATGGCAGACTGGGTGGGCACAGAAGATATCACAAAATATGGAACAGTATATTCATTAACTCAAGCACAAAAGAAATAGTAGCAGACAGTGTTCCAAGTGTTGATTCAAGCAGAAAAGGTTACTACAACAAAGGCAAGGCCCAAACTCAAGAATCACTCTTTTGATTTTCCCTATCAATTTACACATTAGAAATAGAGACCCATAAGTATTATGAGGCCCGGGCATCAAGGGATCATAATGAACTATCATATACTCAAAAAGCACCCATCAAATCACGGATAGCACTCTTTCTGCATGGCCAATAGTAACATGTTTGGGCTTGTACAAGCGCATGCACACACACAAGGAGAGAGAGAGAGAGAGAGAGAGAGAGTTTCTTGGTTCAAAGACCACCTTAAACACCTCAGTAAATCAAAAGGACTTCCACATGAATAGTTTGACACCCTTTAGAATGAAAAAGGCCTACAATCCTTCGTTCTTTATTCTCTTTACTGAACACGAATATTAGGAAGTGAACGTTAATGAAATGATCACTACTCACTATCACATGAAAAGCGTCATGATCCAGCACAAATAGAAGAAAAACACAAGAAGCAGACAAAGGGTGAGAAACCATAGATCAAACCAAAGGAAGAAAAACAACTTTTAGCATTATGGGAAGTCGCCCGAAGAAGAATTGTTCCCGAATCACAGCTCCTCCATTGAATTGAAAGCAGACGTCCGCGTGAAGCCTTCCTCGGTACGTTAGTCCACATTGTCTGCACTGTTCTCCTCGACAAAAATAAAAAACGACACAGAATAAGGCGGGCAAAAAAAAGGAACAGGCAGGAGAAGAGAATCCAATTACGGCGCCAATTACTAATATTTGTACCTCATAAGGAGTCAAAGGTTCGTGCTTTATTCTACTGTTGTTTTCTTTATCCGGGGGTAACAAAATCGGATTTTCTAACCATAGTAACGTTCTGATGTAAAGACCAAACCCATCGACGAAGAATAGAAGTTCAAAGCATAACCATAATAATATGTAGAAGATTCAAAATTAAGAAAAGGATATTCCTAAGCTTCGTGCCAGAAGATGAATCAACGACTTCGATAGGCTTTATGCTCGAGACTGCATCATCGAGTCCTTTGTCGATGAAATAGTCAAAGGAATCGATGTGAGGCTTTGATAACTCCATTAATTCCGCGAAACGGTTCATCTTCGAATATTCTCGAGCTTTTCCTTCCTCCATAGCCTTGTCAACTGAAGAAGCTAAAAGAACACGAACTTTTAGGTGCAAGGTGTGATTTTCCGTTTGTCTGCAAAAGAAGATAACTCACGAACTAAGAAAATCTATACCTTTTCTCTAGACGGAATCAGACACTCCGAGAGAGGAACGCACGATTGGAAAAGCTCGCGCAAATAAAACCAAGCGAATTCGTCCAGAGACAAAGGAGATGAGATGAGTAAGGAAGGCTACGAAGCAAAAGGCACAGGCGATGAATCTCTCCGACGACTCACCATTGCCGGATTTTCTGATTTAAAGAACAGTTGCGGAGGGAGTACGCGCGAGGAGAGAGATGCAACGGAAGGCGGGGTTTTAGTGACTAAACCCTACCGAACAAAGTCGCGACGCGCGGCTGTGCGGGCCCGGTTGGTTTCGAGTGCCCTTACCCGGACCCGAAATCCTAACCTACGTCACACCCGGTTTACACTTTTGGGGCGTGCAGGGGAAGGTTTCCCCAGGTTCGGCCCGTTAGCTTTGTGGGATTAGGTGGAACTGGTGGAACTTTCCGGCCCGGAACTCCGCCCTTTTAAGTTTCATTCTTTCATTCCGAGTGGAAATGGTACCGGTTAGTTTCACTTTTAGCCTGAGAGTTAAATAGTCTTCCAGTTGAAACAGGAGTTTATGTGGAATTCTTTTTTAAGATTATCAAGATGGGTTAAAACTCATACCAAACAAAAAAAAAAGATATATACAATATGCACAAGAAGGTAGAGTAGTAGCTTTCGACAAAAAGATGAAAAAAACAATTGCTCAATGCTGTTAAATACAGGAAGTATGTATTAACTTTTAACTGAGAATTCTTGAACTGATGATCAGTCAAGTGCCTCAACCTGTAATGAAGACTTGATGTTCCATTGGAGGTTGCTGATAGGAGAAAGCACAACTTCATCTGATGGTTAGTCAACAGCATGCACTACAGATGAAGACATGGTACTCCATCCGAGGTTACTTGTGGAATGAAGCCCTCATTCCAGACGCCACTACGATGTCATCTGCTGCAAATGCATTTTGTCAGTTAGGGGCTAGTGTTCAACATTGTAAGCAACAGAGTGTTGTTCTATTGGAATGATCTTTACTACATCTATGATGTGTAGAATGATAGCGTAGCAATACAGGGAGCCCATTTACATACCATTAATATTGTCTGTTGCAGCTTGAGCAGCTTGGTTGCTGTGCTAATGCAATCTGGAGTCATGTTTTAGTCCCAAAATGGACCAGGAAGAGAGTGCCGCCCTATTGCAGTAATTGAGGTTTAGGCTCCGGTCTTTGCAGTTCAATACATTCTGTGGCTCTCTTAGTGCTGTTTCAAGTCGCTTTTCCCAATTCAAGGATTCTGATGAACCATACTTATCTGCAATATATGTTATTAGTTCTTAATAGTGCATTTGCATGAAAATTTTTGCTGCTTTTTCTTTCTTTTCTTTTTCCCCTTTCGTTCACTTTTAATGTCATAGTAGGTAGGACCCTAAAACAAGAAAAAAGTTTTATTCTGATTTTTCAGAATTGAAAATCTGTATTCTGAATTTCGTTTGAAGTGGTTGGGCTAATATAGCTGCAAGCTTCAACAGAAAGATCATACAAAAGAACTTCTATTTTAGGCATTTATAATAGTTGTTCTAGCATGAAAGAGATTGTTTCTAGTGCAGTGATGATCAGTGGCTGTGCTAGCAAAGTATGAGAAGTCGCATTGTCATACATATGAAGCCATAGATCTTTACCTGATACATATAGTATTGGAATGTAGTCGATCAACGCTAGCCTGACCCAGGTCATATCTTGGTCTTAAAAACATACCGGAAAAAATATAAGGTCAGGTCTGGGTCAGCCTGATTTTGCCCGGGATCGGAAGTGATCAGACCCATTGACTCGATTTGCACCCCTACAATTGAGCTGTGGACCAACTTCTGTATCCCGGACATAGGGGATCAATTCAATCAAGGCTTTTTCTCAAGATGAATCCCATGAAGAAGCATAGTTATTTTTTGATACCGGATTCATTTGCGTGGCAATTATAATCTCAGGAGCTGTTGTAGAACTAGGATCAACGAGTAGGTTATAATTCCTTTTTTTCTATAAGAATCTGATGACTAGCTCGAACATCACCATCTAAAGCCTCTTGATCAACTTTGTGTTGAACATGAATTTGCTTCAAGCAAGCAAGGAGGTAACATCGACCACAACAATGATTGCTAGCATGTGAGACGAAGCTACTAACTACTTGAAAGCGAAGCATCTAACAAAGTTTGAGTCATATAAAAGAATAAAATGGAGCAAGTGCAAACATAATACTTGAAAGCGATTAGTATTGACAACACACAGAAGATGGCCCGCATTGGTTCATCACTGTGCTCAACGTCACATATGTTATTGTGTTTGGTTGGAGTATCACACCTTTAATCAGCATTTTGACTTGCTTTCCTCATGATCGAAGAACTGATTGGGTGTGGCAAGAATCTCAGCCCCATAACAAGTGATAGTGAAACCGATCAGTTTGTGTTAGTTGGTTGCTATTTTAGTGTCCCTAGACTCCACCATCAGTGAGGTCGTTGTTGTCAATAATCTATGCATGCAAAACATTGTTATACGTTGTATGTGAACATAAAGTTTTCTCTTTTTAAGAGATTGTTAAATTCAAAGTTGAGAAAGGTAGAACAAAGGTTAGGAGATACTATTAACACGTTAATCGATGGTGACTCAACTCAAATGGCATGATGCTTTTGTTGTTTTGGGTTTGAATGAGACTCGTGGAGAGCCAAAAGAACAGCAAGCTAGACAATATGGATCTTTAGGAGTGCATGCCCTATTTGCATGTATAAATAAATTAGGATCTTCTATAAAGATTTGAAAGATCTATTTTATTTTGGAACAAAAATTATTAAAAGGAACTACAAGTTGAAAAGGAAAACCCTAAGTAATACGAGGGCTACAACTAAAACCCGAAAGTAAATTACTAAGATTGAAGTATGGGTGATGTTCCATTAATGCCGTGATGCTCGTCTAGCCTCCCTTTTATAGGATGACAGAGAGAATCCCATAAGTCTCTTTATTTTATGGTGGTTGTTTAATTCTCCTTTCTTCCACTTCCGGTTGTCTTAGTAGGCCAGCCATGGGTTGATCATGATCACTAATATGCATTACCCACCATTAATCCTGTCATTTCCAATTTTCATGTCCTCCGAGAAAACAAAACCCTAGGTAATGCAAGTACTGAGAAACATAATCAACTTAATTACATAATTGAATCAAAATAAGTTCCTACTAAGTAAATTATGAAGCTGCTCCTGGGTGCCGCTTATACGATCTTGATCTAGTGTTTCGGGTCCCGTAAGGTGTAAAGTGACAAAGTGCATCTGATACTATACTTATATTGAGAACTTTTTGTCAGCATCGGACCGGTTAGTGCAAACTAACGGGTATGTAGAGGCCAGAACTCTTAGGTTGTGTTTGAATCGTGTTGCAGTATAGGCATACATGGGTTTGTAGCCATGGTTATGCATAAAACTTAGTAGTATTGATGCTTAGGTTTTTCGTGTAAGGTAAAATATCAATGACAAGTTCCTCATTTGATGCACAACGAAACTTTAAACCCTAAATACTTAGGGTCAATGTTAAGTTTAATCTACTCCAGCTTTAAGTAATCATTTTCTAAACACCAAAATGTTTTTTTTTTCCTTTTCCTTTTAGCAAGGAAAATGGTCATCATGGAACATAACTCAAATAGCATAGCATGTCAATCCTTTCATTTTTCTAAAGTTGGTATACATCTAGTGTTTTCTTATACGCAGTGCTTTTCCAACACCAATCAAATGTTTTGCATTCCTTACCTTTAAGCAGACCACTTACGAAGGTTCTTGGTGCATTGAATCAAGTCCAAGAGGAAGCAACCACTTACCTTTAAGCAGCTCCTGTCCCAACTTCTGATGCATCGCGTGCCGCTTCCTTGCAATAACAATCATTAAGTTCTTGTGGTGGTGTTGCTGTTGATCTGATTCACACTAGAACGGTCCCTCTTGAATGTCTTCCCAATGGCATGACTTCCTTAAATCCAAATGTGTGTATGAACTGGGAACAACCCATCTTGGCAGACCCAGTTCCTTGGTCGAACCCACTTGGTTGAACCCATTTGGCTGAACCCAATTGACCAAACCCACTTACCAAAAGACCACAACTCCATCAAAAGACAACTCTACTTTCCTTTCACATAGCCTGAACGATTTCACCAAAGTGAACAGCTTCACCTTCAGCCAATGAGCAACATCCACTTATCATTTCAAATTTAACCAAACAACCATTTTTGAAGGTCCATATGAAGCACTTCACTTACCTTATCCAAGGGATCACCTTGTGACAAGAATGACCATCTTCAATAAAACAACTTACCTTATGAAAATTTGCACAAAGAAGCACCACCTATAAAAGAGGCGTGAAGGAGGTTGCAAATCATGAATCGAATGAAAACGAGTTCAATCATCTCATTCACAAGTCATCCGATCATTCACAGAGTCGGTTTTATATTTTTATTACATTTTTAAAGTTCGATTTTTTAATATTTTTTCGGTTCCAAACTGAAACTCAAACCGGTACATCGTAATAACCACGCGAGTTTTCAGATTGGCTTGCAAGAGGACGACGTATACAAGCAAGTCAAACCCCCACGTGTACAATGACGAGGCCCTCTTGAGTTTTCTTCCCGGGAAAGAAACACGATGGAGACGACTTGGTTACTACCAAGGAGTTCAACACTAAAAGTCTACCTAGAGGTCCGTCGCTCTCTCTCGCTCGCTCGCCATGGCTGCTTCGCTCATCTTCATGTTTGCGTGCTTCTCCCTCCTGCTTCTTCTCCGGCCGGTCTCTGGTGCCACTGTGCACGAGATCCTACGGATTAACGGCCTCCCTCAGGGCATCCTTCCGAAGGCTGTAAAATCCTTCTCCCTAGATTCGAGCGGCCGGCTTGACGTCTTCCTCGAGCGCCCCTGCTACATCGAGCTCGAGAGCAGAGTCTTCTTCGACCGCGTCATCGCCGGAAACCTGAGCTACGGCGTCTTCACCAGCATGGATGGCGTCTCCCAGGAGGAGCTCTTCTTGCGACTGCCCGTCAAGGACATCAGGGTCGAGAAGCCCGGTTCCGGCATCCTCCTCTTTGATATTGGCGTCGCTAAGAAGCAGGTTTCTGTCTCCCTCTTCGAAGATCCGATCGATTGCCTGCCGGACGATGGGGCTCCTGCGGTGCCACCCTCAGGTTTGTGGCCGTTTCGGCTGTATCGTTTTTGCATTCGTCTACGGCACGTTTGGGTTGGACTGAAATTGGGGCCAAGGGAATTCTTGGAAACGTCTAACTCGCCATTCCCAGGGACCCATGGTTACATTTCAGATTGAGAGTGATGGTTTGAATCCCCAATTCTTCGAATTTTCTATTTAGACAGTTGGGAATTATAGCAAATAAGGGATACGATGCCATAAAATTCAAGAGCTGGGGATCGAAAAAAAACTCAAGAGCTGGGGAATGAAATGATAAATGCGTTGGTGCGTATGAGATTAGTCTGAACTCCTCGTGAAAATTATTGAAATTGATCCATGCATACCTTCGTTTCTATTTGGTTGGTCGCTCGTTTCACTTATGTCTTCATGACCTTTAAGTCAATTTTTGTGTCTTCAAACTGAACTTTTCATTGGGATAAATTTGTGTTTGGAAGTTTGTCTCTCCATGATTCCCTCTGAAAGCAAATTGATTTTATTTAAAATTTTGAGTTATATATTTTTGGTTTCTTTCATCCTCTCTTATTTGTAGCTTTTAGGTGCAGAAACTTTAGGGGGACCTAGGAGGGTAAAGTCTACGTGACTATTCTTAAGGGGTACATTTTGGTTCGTGATTTCTTGAAGAAAGAATCAAAGAGGGTGATTTGTACGGAACATTTCAGCTAACATCTATTCTTTTCTTGCTGAGTTCGATGTGGTGTCTCACGTTTAAGTTGGATAATGCTGTTTTTCATCATGGGACTCTGAGTTATTTTGTGTTTCCCATAGAGAATTATCGTTACAGTACAACTTACAGGACGGGGTTTTCTACACAATCTATTCAAAATGTCCTGAGAAGCAATTCTTTCATGCTATGTTTGAAACAGTGAAACATGGAAACCAACAGCCATTATGCCTTGTTAAGAATCTTCCACTTGTTTGAGAAATGGCAGATGGGAATAGTGGTCGATGGAACCATCACTATCCACTACCATAGTCATCACTACTTTTCCACCAACAGTTTCTTCTAAACACAAGTGAACATATTAGTTCCTTGTTTCAATGTTCACAAACAGAGCCTTATATGTGATTTATTCAAAGAAAGTTTGAGGTAGGATCGGTTTGAGAACATGAAACATGGAAACAACATTTCTAGATATTTGAGAGTCTGTTTATGAGATGTGCCGAATGGGCATTCTATGGTTACAAACGGTAGCAGAGCACCACTCTTTCATGGTTTTGTACCGAAGTGCATCAGTTCTGAACCCAAATTCTTGTCTTAGATAGAAATTGCTTATCGATGATGGTGATTTCAGATAAGGATTCTGCGTGCACAACTGATACACTTTGTCACAAACTGATGAGAGAACGCTGCTCCACTACCATTCCTGCCCTCTACTTCTTCAATTCTCTGAAAAGATGGCTGGAGAAGTTGTTTCCTTCTTTCAGTGTTCCCAATCAAACCTTAAACTGACGATTCTTTCTTCCAAATCTTTCCAGGTTATGCTTATCCAAGTCTTCTAATAATTGCATGATAAATTCTCCAGCTTTTGTGGTTTTCTAGGGGCTGGTATTGTTGTTGTTGGGATTGTGCTGTTTGTTTTTCCTTATTCAAATTGGGAGGCAGTTTGTGCATTTCTGATTTGAATTTACTTAGTTTGTTTCTAAAATCACGTGATATATCCAAAAGTAATGCACCAGATCCCGCGAGAAGCCCCAAGTTAAGCATGCTTGGGCAACTGTAGTAGTGGGATAGGTGACCCCACCTAGTCTGGGAAATGGCTTGTCTAAGGTTAAGGTAGGCAGGTTTTATATCTACCATGTTCAAAACCAGGTGGTTTGTGTCAAACAGTATACATGGTTTGATTGTGTCCAGGATTTAGGGACATCCCAGGGTAACAGCCCTAGTCAGATACCTTTTTGCTGTTATAGCAACTTTAACCTTAGTGTCTGCACCATCGACCAGAGATTGGATTATCTGAACCAAAATGCACACCAAGGATTTTGTAAGGTTTTGCAAAATCAATGATCCAGAGAGGTATATTTTAAGTGTTATAAATCATCATTCCATGTCAGGTATTGCCGATTGAAATGCTAATTTCTACAAATAAATTGTCCCAACACGATGGTGCAGTTACTTTGCCAAAAACCATTGAAAGTGAGCTAGACTCCCACTCTGTTTCTCTTTTTTTGAAGTCTTTCCAATTTGGCATATTGGCTCTCTTGTAGATTTCCTTGAAATGAAGGGTGGAGGAAAAGGGACAACAGAACGGAGATGATAACAGCTGCAGAGATCTTGTGAGACTCTTCCTGTTTTACCATGTTGCAAGTGGCTTGCTCAAATCTGATGGTATGGAGCATGAAGAATTGGATGTAAATCAACATTTACTTTGTTAATCTCCACTCTAAGCAGGTTGACTTTATTCATATCGTCGAATTTCACCCAAGCTCTCACAAGATGTTCAAATGAAAAAAGATCTCGCGATTAGGCCTTTCAGGATTCCTGTGAAGGTAAGATAGAAACAATGTCTTGCTCTGTTTTCTTTTACTTCTTATTCCGTTGGTCTTCTTTGGGTAAATAATTTTTGGCGCTGCTTATTAGGTCTGTAAATATGTTGCTGTCAAGAAAAGAATGTTTCTTTGTATGGAAACCTCTAGTTTCTGTGACATGGTTGCTTGCTTGTGTGACTGGCTTAGTGCCATCGTCCTTTGTGGACTGAACATATTTACCATTGCATTTTGACAAGTAAAAAGTAAGAAAGCAGCCAATACGTATCTGTCAGTGTTTAAGAGTATGTTGGCGTTTTCATTCCATATCCTGCAAGCAAATGTGACTCAAGATCGAGCTCAATTGCTTGGAGAAGACAACAAAGCATGATACTGTTCTTTTGGAGTTAAATTCTATTGTGAACTCAAGATAGAGTTCAATGGAGATGTAGGATCCATGTTGCTGATCCACTAATTGTGGGAAAGGGCTAGGTTTTGGTTGTGGACCCCGCAAGCCAAGGTTTTGTCGACTCCAAGTGTGCTTCTGTGGTGTGATGCTTGACTTGGTTGAGGGCAAAAGAAGAAGAGTAAACTGGTACAACGGCATATTTTGAGAGAAGTGTGGAGAGCATTTCCCCGAGCATTTACTCTGTTCAGATCGATTGGCCGGTTAGAACCAAATGAGATAAGCCAGTCAAGGGGGTGAACTAACTGTTCATTTTAAAAGGTTTGATTGAGAAAACGGAATATGATAACATTGGGATTGTTAGCCACGGGCATACATACACACTACACATAAATACATGCAGACACGCACCTACGCATACAAATAGAGACACACAGCTCTCTCTCTCTCTCTCTCACTCACTCAAGATAGAGACACACATGCTTGTAGCTCTTATCTTAATGCGTACACTTATTCTAACACAGCTTACCGCCACCCAGAGGGTTAGTTCAATTACATCAAGTTCTGGTACGCAACGAGTTTCATGCCGTCTTATTTCAAGTTACGTGCTTTGTAAGATGTATGTGAAAAGGCTTAGTAATTGTTGTTGCAAGACCCATATCTTTCTAAGAACATCGGTCCTACGCAGGCCATGGTACCAGAACATGCTAGTTCTCGAATAGAGTTCTACGATGCAAACAGGCCATTAGGGCTGACCGAGAACCTTCATATAGGACTGTCACTTTGGTGACTATTGATTGACACAAATGAAAAACTGAAGTACCAAAAATACAGCCTTTTAGGGTGTGTTTAGTTACGAGGCCGAGACTATGACTTGAATACCATCGTTTTCTAATAAATGGAGTCGGTCCTAAAGGTCCCTTGAGTTTCATTGATGTCCATGACTCGAATGAGACCCTCAAGGAGAGGGAGCTACAGTTTCCCAGCTAACGGGGTTGAATCATAAAGAGTTAAGTTCTTCAAATCGATACAAAGGGTGTGCTTATCTGGTGGTGACCTTAGATGCCTAACCAAGTTTGTCTATGTTTGTTTTCCTCGACAAGGCCACGCATGGCTTCATCCAGGTTCGAAGCGGCATGGGCTGCTACATTCTTGTGGGGACGTCATTTTTAACATAAAAACACTCAGATGTGGACGTACACATGTGGCTTGAGGTGTCTAGACTCATGTGGGCTTGTAATCATGGGGTTTGAACTCATGTTTGATTTATGAGTGATGCTGATGCGTGGGTTTTCGTACAAGATAACAAGATGAGAAGAAAGGATGTGCTTGGGTTTTTATGAAAAAACCTTAGATCCGATTCCTATAACTCATTTCTCTCCTAATACCGAAGCTTTTTATTCAAATTGTAACTGTAAAACTACAGTT
Organism: Brasenia schreberi; assembly: GCA_036023115.1. Taxonomy (NCBI): domain Eukaryota; kingdom Viridiplantae; phylum Streptophyta; class Magnoliopsida; order Nymphaeales; family Cabombaceae; genus Brasenia; species Brasenia schreberi. The sequence continues at coordinate 23,594,972 of JAYKKT010000088.1, forward strand.
GCATACCAGTGATGGGTTTCACCTTTGATACAAAACTTAAAAATATAAGCACCACAAATCAAGGTATAGTTTCCGTATCAAACATACACTAGAGAAAAAAGAGGACTCATCAGATAGCCTGATCTGGACCCTGATTCTGAAACCGAGCTAATAGCTACCCGAATCAAATGCTTTGTGGGTCCATGTCCACTCCGGCCCGCAGAAAGGCGATAAGAAGGCCAGTTTGGTTAGATAGCTCAGCCTGAGGTCGCGGACTTGAACAAATGGACACGATCATCCTCTCCTCCGTGAAGAAATGAAACGCTCCCTATCGCCTTCTGGTTCATCGCATCTAATTCATTCCTGATACCCTCCCACAATCGAGATCGAGAGAGAAAGACGGAGAATCGTACCAACAATGTCTTCTTGCTTCCAGACACTCCCTCCGATGCTTGCCCGTTGTTCGGAGTTTCCTTGTTCCTCTCGTATCGCTCCTCTCTACTTTTCGACGACCACCAACACTAAATGGACGCCTCGGGCGAAGGACTCGATGGTGGTAGCGTGTGAGGTTGCCCTGAAGCCGGATTTGTCTACCTCGGTGGACGAACACGAAGAAGACAAGGATCGTGTCGCGAAAATCGGTGCCAGAATCCGTGTAACAGTGCCGCTCAAGGTTTACCACGTCCCGAAGATCGCCGAGCTCGATTTGAACGGGATGGAAGGCGAGATTAAGGACTATGTGGCCCTCTGGAAGGGGAAACATATCTCCGCGAATCTGCCCTTCAAGATTCAATTTGTCACGGAAAGCGATGTGCGCAGCGTCAAGTTCTTCGCGCACCTTAGAGATGACGAGTTCGAGTTTGTCGAGTGATGATTCCGAATCGAATTTTCCGGTAATGTGGTATTAAACGATCATATCGACAAGTGATTTCCTTTAGTAAGCGATCATATAGACAACCGATTCCCTTTCACCTTCATTATCCTCATTGTTTTGTCGATACTTGTTTATCTCTCTCATCCTTTGGAGGATGGTTTTTCTTTCTCTTGCAGAGGAGCCAAAGAGAAGAGGATGAAGGAGGAAGTTTCTTTTCGTTTTATTTTTTAAGTGAATCATGTTCGTATAATTGTGTAACGGGCATGTTAAATACAGTAAGATTTCCTCCTTTTCCCTCCCTTTTCTTGGTGTTCTGGCACTCCCACCTTTTGTAATTGGGGCATTATATGTCACAACATCTAACCATCTCATGGAAAAGATTTCACATTTTGTAGTCAAGATGACGGAAAATTTGTGTTTTGTTGATTTTATATAATTTCCATTCGTAATAGTATGTATGAAGCTACGGTATGCTTTCTCCTTTTCTTGGTGTGCTAACATCTCCACTTCGTATTGTGATTGGGCGTTGCATGTTAAGTTGCCTAACCATCTAATGGAACGTAATCTTACATTCTGCAGCCAAGATGTGGAAGGCAAATTGCATTTTCCTGTTGTTTATGTGAAATTCTTTTCAAAAGCATTATGTAATAAACTACAATTACCTTTTCCCTTTGCTTGGTATTCTGACATTCTGGGCATGGACCTTGTAATTGGGATTTCATTGACAGCAACTTAGTTATCTAGTGGAATGTAATTTTATATTTTGTATCGACCTTGAAGGAAAAGGTGCATTTTGCTGATAAAATACTCGTATTGATTATGTAGAAGCTACATTAAGATTTTATTCTTCTTCTTTTGGGCATACATATTTACTATATCATCAGTTCTAAGAGAAGATAATTATGGTTTATGGTTACTTAAGATGAAGGGAAAGTTATCTTTGTACTTTTGGTTTCATTCGTTTAGGTGATATTGGAGTAATCTTCTTCCTGTTATTGGTGATCCAACTTTCCCACCTTTGTAATTGGGCATTGCATGTTACAACACACTAAATGTCTAATAAGTGGAAGTTTCATTTTTTAGTTATGATAGGTTGTTGTTTCCCTGGCGTCAAGACCTTGCCTTCTATCTTTTGTGTACCTATCTTCCTCTATCTTTTTCGCTTTCAGGTATTCCAAATAGTTGTTGTATCTTCTGGCAATTGATTGAGGATTGGTGTGGTGCTCTGCATCACCATATAAATGAGAAAGAAGGGAACAGTGTGACAGAGGCATTTCTCCATTACAACCACAGGCCAGGAAACTCCCTATAAGTTTATCCTCCCCCCTTTCATATGATCATTCATCTACATTTAAGTTCTCAATGACTGGTCTGATACCCACTTATATTGTTGTGCTGAGAGCTTGTATATCCTAACCTTGGAAACTATGATTTAATTAGCTGCATGCTTTGCATGGAATACAACTGAAAGAGGAGAGGATGGAAGAAAAACAAAGGAAGAAACACCTACAGAAAGAGTGGCCTTTGAGAACATGGTAAAGAAAATGTAGGTGGGCAAGTGTTCATAATCTGCAATGTGAGGTTTTTGGGAGTTATTGCTTGATTATGTACCATGTTGCTGGATTAGCATGAAAAAGAGTTGAGCTTCAAAACACTGTTCTATCTCTCACAAAATGTGTGGCAATTGTGGCATGTCATGAGCTCAAGAAACATACCAAGTCATAGACAGAACAAGTGGATCCCGATGAATTTCATGACCAGACTTTGCCTTTATTAAGTTTCCTTTTTCTTTTTCAATTAGTATACTTTTCTTTTATTTTGTCATTGTAAGTTTATCTGTTTAGGATTCTATTTCTTGAGTTATTCTGCATACCGCGTGAATCATTCAGATAGAAGAAGAAAATGAACATCTGGTCTGTCTTTTCCGATACTCTTTGTGTGAAGAACTTATCGACTTATTAAGATACCCAGTGACTTAAGAGCTTTGCTTGCAACGATGGAGATCCTCTCTCTTCGTGCAGCTCTCTTTCAGTCTTTATCAACTTGATATTTTCTAAAATTTTCCTTTAGTTTTATCATGAAACGATTCTTGCTGGTATTCTGAATTGTGCATAATTTTCAAAACCACTTTAACTTATCCTTAATATATTTATTCTCAAGTTTGTCATCACCTGTATGTTGCCGTTGTACACATCTTTTCAGTAGGAACCTTGCCATGTTAACTTCTAGCTATTCGACATATAGCACTATATCTGAGTTATGGAGAATGGGTTGGTTATGCAGGACAGGGGTTATGAAATAGGTCAAGGCGGAGCTCTATTGTGTAAAGCCAGCTTAAGCCTTTAGTTGCACTGAACCTAATTTAGAAGACAGTGGAGATGGGCACTTGAGCAAAAGCCCGATGGTTCGGCCTCATTGAATGAATGTGACGCTCACGTTGTAGCTAATCTTAGCTTATTGAAGCAAGTGTTCTGAAGAACATATCCTGTCTGAACCCTTGATGGAATCAAAAGACATGCACAAATGCACATTGAAAAAAGAGATGAACGAGTCTCTTACGCCCTCTCTCTGCACAGCCCACAATTAACACTGATACATTATACAAGCTACAATCTAAATGGTCGTAGTTGGAAAGAATGTTCCCCATAGATTCAACAGTGAACACCACAGAAAATTGTTCATAAAATGACTAATTATTTATGATCGTATAATTGCATCAATCGTCTATTCATTTATTTGTGTGAAGTTTGGGATCATCTTAGATTTAGTCATTGCATTGAGTTCATAAAGGCTCTATGCTGTTATGGTTGCTTCTCCAAAGGATGGAGGTGCTTTTCAGACGAGTTTCATGTTCGGTATCATGTATTCCACTTTACTCAACCCAGTTAATTATTGAACTTGACCCTGAAACTCTGACCAATGACAGCTGTCAGTTTTCTGCCTTCAAAATATGTCTTTGGACTTCAATGATATTCAGATCTCTTCATGATTGATACAACTGTTTTTTGATCTACGAGACTAGAACCCTTTTCCTTTGAGTTCGGTATTCATGTTTTCTTCAGGGGCTAGTTCAAGTTTCTGCAGGCTAAGGTCATCGAATGGTTTTGCTTATTCTCACAAATAAATGTGATCCATCAAATTAGTGCGCCATTTTTTTCATGGTCAGAGGGACCTATTCTGAATGGTGTTTGAAATTGCCAGCATAGGAATGGAGGAATAAAGATCACTAGAAGATGAGTACGTAGAAGGATCTTAGCATAAGGTGAATCAAACATTTGTGCTCAAAAGGAAAAAGATAAGATAAGAAAGGCGAATCGAACGTTGGAAATGCTCAAAGGAAAGGATACAGTGCAGTGTGAAGAATGTTTTAACCTCTTTAAACTATCTTCTTTTTGCTGATAGTAAGACATGGGCAATATGGTAAAAGATGATGGAAATAGGATAGGGTTATATGTTTTGGAGTTCCAATTGTTTGCATCCAAGATGATTGATGGGTGTGAAATGATAAGAGGGAAAATGAGGGAGGCCTACATGGAGAAATTGTTATCTGTGAATCTATCGTTTGACAGACATCTCCCTCCTCCATGTCCAAAATGGGTGGCTTGATCAAGAATCTTCATGTGGAAAATGTTGAGAATGGAGAGGATAACAGATCCAAAATAACGTCATGATACAACTGTGACCTGTTTTGGGCATCTAATTATAATATCAACCCATCTGAAAACAACGACATTCTACACGGGAATAGAGTTCTAACTAAGTGCATTAGATTGGAAGGTACACTGCAACTGAAGTTTTTACTAGCGTGAGTGGAGCTCGCTGGTTGGCAAGATTATCAGTTTCTGAAAGGTTCTCTAAGCGGTGATCACCGTTCATTGTTACCTGGGCAATAGCAGCGCACGAGATGTAGAATGATAGGTTCAAGGAGATGTCTGCGGCTATGTCGCCAGATTGTTCGAAGAACTCTCTCTCTCATGTAAAAAATTTGAAGTCCTTTCCTTGTTCATGTTTTTCTATTGGGCGCATACACATATAATATATGAACAATAGAGTATGACGCACTCGCTGACTATGCTCTCTCTCTCTCTCTCTAATATAATATAATAAACTTTTTGGCACTAAATTATATCAATTTAGTTGTTTTTTGATCAATTGTGGACAATCTACCTTCAGATTTACTGATTATAGGGATCTGTGTTTGCGTCATGAAGGCTGGACATAGTGAACGTCGTTTTGCTGCGAGGACATGCGTTGACACACAATAACATGAATCTTAGTTTAACTGTTCTTGCATAACAATGACACGTTCCTTTGATGAAAACCTCTTGTTTATGCAAACATAGTAGTCCTTGAAGGCCCAAGAGTGGATCTCGGGGACCTTCTCGGACGCTCAAGTCAGAAACATTATCAGTAATTATAGGTTAGACTCTAAAGCTCATAGCAACTTAGCTTTAAACCTTGCATTGATCTATCGTATATGGAGCATTAACGGGTCGGATCTGCTTCATATCCAGGAAGGTTATTGTTTGGTTCTTGCTCTGACAATCTCAGACCTTGATCCAATTCCTGTTTCAATACAGGATGCATTTTGCGCTATTGGATCTGAATCAAAACCTAAAGTCTAATTCAACCAAATTTTCATATACCAGAGCTTGATCTTGCACATCCGACTCTAACAACTATCAAGACAACTACTCTTTTATTGCCAAATTGGGACTATGATGGCACAATGAGATTTGGCTAATTTCTACCCCATAACACGTCTATCAGGGGTCATCTATGGATTGATTTACTGAAAATGCAATTTGTCTCAAACCCATTAAGGCCAAGTTTTGGTAGCAACCAAATAGATCTAATTAAGTGTGGGCAGTGGCGGGTCGTGGATCCGCAGTCGTACCTGAAATTCGAAAAACCAATGAAAAAGTTACAGGACATGATGGAATCCATGGCTATTATACATAGTTCGCCCCATCCTAAATAGCTGAATAGGCAATTCACCCGACCTCACAGAAAATTCTAGATCCACCACCGATTGTGGGTGAGACTCATACAGAGTGTTAGCTCATCTTCCAGCACTCTTTGACTCCCACATCCAGGTGGTGAGTTCAATTTCCACGGTATGCATGTGGACATGTCTTAGGCTTGGGCCTTCAATTGTTTAAGATCTACACAATTTCAATTGAAAAATGTTCGTGAAGTTCTCTTCCTGGTGTCGCCTCATTTTGTCTTTTGGAATTTAGGTGCGAGTTTCTTCATGGTAGACCCAGAAGGGCTGGACTCCAGGTTCGATATTGGCATCCTTAAATGATATTCGGACCTGGATCCGTACTAATTCGATCCGTTAACTCTCGTACCTCACTACCTCGAATCGAATCAGTGTACCATTACTAGCAATCTGGGTCAAATCATACGGATCCGAAACATTACCCGATTTGAAATCCATGTCATGTACGATCTGAAAGCAAAATTTCAGAAGGGGAAGTTTAAAACGAGATCTGCGTTCTTCTCCACTCCTGGCTTCGACCGAAAGGAAAGAGAAAGTCTCTCTCTCTCTCTCTCTCTCTCTCTCTCTCTCTCCCTCTCTCATGAAGGCCGCAATCTGGCTCCTTCTTTGTGCGGCCTTCCTGATCCAGTCGACGGCATGGTCGTCTGCGCCGGCGGCTTCCAGATGCCACCGGACGAATTCCCTCGCCGGCTTTGAGTCTGACTTCAATATGGTTCAACATCAAGTCCGCGGCATCCTCACCGTTACGGACGGATGTTCCTTCAACGTTTCCGGCTTTGACATGATCGCTGGATCGCCGGACGTCTGGTGGTGGGGCTCGGCCGGCGCCAACCTCGCCAATCTCTCGCTTGGATTCCCCGTCTCTGGCCAAAACCTCAATCACTCCTTCCGAAACGCCTCTCTTTCGGTCCATCTCCTGGACAATGTGACCTGGGACGATCTCCGGGTACTCTCCATCTGGGACAAGTCTACCTTTTCCGACTTCGGACACGTCGTCCTTCCCTCCGCCACCAATGCGTCTTTGTCTCCGGCACCTGCTCCGGCGCAATCTGGAAATTCCGGGAAGCGATTCAATTACAATCAGCCGACGATGTTCGAGAATTGTGTCGCTTTGTCCCCGGATTTCCGATTGAGGTGGACGTTGAACGTGGAGGAAGACGGTGGTGGAACGATTGATATTGGCCTGGAGGCCAACGTGAGCTGGCAGCATTACCTGGCGTTCGGATGGGCGAATTCGGCATCGCCAAAATCCGAGTCGATGCTGAACGCCGACGTCGCAGTGACGGGATTCACTGAGGAAGGAACGCCGTTTGCGGACGATTATTTCATCAGCCAGAAGAGCGAGTGTCTCCTGAACAAGGAAGGGTCGTTCCAAGGCGTCTGCCCCGATGCTCTATACGATGACGACGATCCCATCGGCTCGGTGAACAACACCCGTTTGATCTACGGCCATCGGAAGGACGGCGTATCCCTGATTCGATACCGCCGGCCGCTTCAGCCCTCGGACACCAAGTACGACGCCCCGATCGATCCTGCCGCGAACGCCACGGTGATATGGGCCCTAGGATTGATCCGGCCGCCGGATTCTCTTCATCCGTACTACCTTCCGCAGCTCCACCGAGCAGACCAAGGCGCGAGTTTCGGGTACTTGTCTCTGAACGTTTCTGCTGCAGTTAACGATTGCTTGGGCCCGCTTGAAGCCGCGAACAGTGAAGACCAGGACCTGATTGTGGCGGACGGCAAGTCCCCTTTGATCGTCACGTCCGGTATGGCGATGCATTATCCGAATCCGCCGAATCCTTCGAAGGTTTTGTATATCAACAAGAAGGAGGCGCCATTGCTGCGAGTGGAAAGAGGGGTCCCCGTGAAATTTTCGGTGCAGGCCGGACACGACGTCGCATTGTACATTACGTCAGATCCGATCGGCGGCAACTCGTCGGCAGCACGGAACGTCTCAGAGACGGTTTACGCCGGTGGGCCGCTGTATGAAGGCGTGCCTGCAAGCCCGAAGGAGTTGGTTTGGGCGCCGGATCGAAACACGCCGGATTTAGTGTATTACCAATCGTATTATGCAGAGAAAATGGGATGGAAGGTTCAGGTGGTCGAAGGTGGCCTCTCTGATATGTACAATAACAGTGTCTTTCTTGATGATCAGCAAGTTACACTCTTCTGGACTTTGGGAAAGAACTCAATTTCGTTCGCTGTCCGCGGCGAGAAGAAGAGTGGTTATGTTGCCATTGGGATTGGTTCTGGTATGGTTAACAGTTTTGCCTATGTTGGTTGGATTGATTCTAGTGGAAAAGGGCGTGTCAGTGCCTATTGGATTGATGGGAGGGAAGCGATGAACATTCATCCAACAGATGAAGAACTTAGCTTTGTTAGGTGCAAGTCAGAGAATGGGATGATCACTTTCGAATTCACAAGGAAATTGGCGAGTTCGTGTGTCTCCGGTAAGCCAGAATGTAAGAACATAATCGATCCGACGGTGCCATTGAGGATGGTGTGGGCAATGGGCGCACATTGGTCTGAGGATCATTTGAGTGAGAGAAACATACATTCTGCTACCAGCGCTAGGCCGGTGAGGGTGCTTTTGATGCGTGGCTCGGCTGAGGCTGAGCAGGATCTGCGCCCGGTCTTGGCTGTGCACGGCTTTATGATGTTCTTGGCTTGGGGAATTTTGATTCCGGGCGGGGTATTAGCTGCAAGGTACTTGAAGCATGTGAAGGGAGATGGGTGGTTCCAGATTCATATGTACTTGCAGTATTCTGGATTGGCAATCATCTTACTTGGTGTGCTATTTGCTGCAGCTGAATTGCGGGGATTTTCATTCAGCTCCGTTCATGTAAAGTTTGGGGTAGCTGCAATCCTTCTCGCTTATGCACAGCCGATCAATGCGTCATTTCGGCCAAAGAAACCGTCCTCCGGAGAGCCAACATCACCGTCTCGGATATTGTGGGAGTACATCCATGTCATTACTGGGAGAAGTGCTCTTATAGTTGGTATCGCTGCTCTTGTGAGCGGGTTGAAGCACTTGGGAGATAGATATGGTGGTGAGCACGTTCAAGGCCTTAACTGGGCAATGATCGCTTGGTTCTTTATTGGTATTGCATCCGTTATTTATCTTGAGTTCCATGAAATAAGACGAAAGAAGAGGGATGCAATCTTAAGGAGAAGCCAGTGGGTATTGGGCAATGGTGAGGAAGACTCCGTTGATTTATTGCATTCTAATAGAATAGTGGCCTATCAAAGTTCACATACATCTCAAAGGATGGAACTTCAGTTGGAACCTCTTGATAGATAGGTTTTACTTTACGGAGGATTCTCTGTTAGAACACGTTTCTTGTATCATTTATACAATTTTGACTTGGTAGATGCTGTGTTGATCAGACAGACATGCTTGAGGGGGTCCCCTACATCTCAGGATTTCTTTCATGTAAGGAGATCTGCTAAAGCCCCGTTTTGTCCTTTGGGGGATTCATCATTCGTGATTTTCAAAACTACTTGAATACTGAAGAGGAAGGTTATATTGAGTCAAATTATGAGAGAAAGGTGACATACTATAAATTTTTATCGTCCTATGTTGCTTCGAGGAGTCTGCTTTTCTTGTTGTGCAATTGTTATCTGTATATATTTGCATAAATAATATCAACCAGTCAACAGGAACAGTTTTTTCCCCTTTTCAGGTTTCTTCTTGGACGTAATGTGCCTGAGTTGATTGTCTTGTCGATAGCCTTCCTAGAAACTACCACTCCTAGGAGCAGGAGGAAAATACCAGTGGGAGGGACTGCTCAATTTTACCACAAAATACATCACTTATCCAACGTCAACTTTTTCATCTTTGGCGTTTGGTCATTGCAAGGATCCTTTTGAACTGCCGTAAAATATCTCTTTCTTCTCTCTCTCTCTCTCTCTTAGAGAGAGATATATAAAAAGGGAAAGGACATCTTAAAATTCAGTAAAAATACAACAATATTTTTCTTAAAATTCAGTAAAAGTACAACAATATTGAAGATGTGGAATTATACGTCAAAAGACATTAAGCGCGTTTAATCTCTCTCTCTCTCTCTATATATCTATATCTATATCTATATATATATATGGGCATGTAAGAAGTGAATGCCCGAATTAAACAAGAAAAAGGTGCCGTTATGGAGAGATGAATAAATTTTTACCATCTAAAGTGAGGCAACTTAACAAATCAAGAGAATATATATATATATGAAGAGAATATAAATATATATCAAGAGAATAAATTTTTACCATCTATATATATATATTCTCTTGATTTGTTAAGTTGCCTCACTTTAGATGGTAAAAATTTATTCATCTCTCCATAACGGCACCTTTTTCTTGTTTAATTCGGGCATTCACTTCTTACATGCCCATTTTCTTAGAATTTTTCCTTACTCGGCCCTTCTCCTTTGCATCTGCCCGAATCCTTTTCTGGAACGAGAAGGCAATAACGTCTCATGTTGGCCCCTGGAGATGAAGTAGCAAAGATTACATTCTTGTTTCTTCCCGAGCTCCCTTTCAAACTCTTCTCTTCTTTAAGAATCAATTAAAAGAACACATCTTGTTATTTTTGTGTCCTAAGTTACTACAACAACACCTCTAGTCATCCAAAGCTTTAAGTTGATTTTAAATATTAATGAATTCACCATGGAAGTCACAGATGCTCATGTCCTGTTGTTTCAAGCTTATCAAATTATCGTTTAACATCGTTCTATAAATATTATCTTCTTGAAAATGGCATTTTTCCAGTAAATCCCATGCTTCAGAAGTTCAGATAAATTTTTAAACATAATGCATCATGGACTTTATCGTCCACATAATTCATGAGTCCACGATATCGTTTTATTTTTCGTCTTGATCTCTTCTTTTTGTATTGTACCCCTCCCTTTTACTTTGGTCTTGCTATATCTTTGTAGTGCACTCGTGCTTAAAATCGGTTCTAAATAATCCCATTAATAAAGCCAGAAGGTGATGCAAACACAAGTTAGTTATTCCTTTAGAACATGCCTAAAAACTACATCACCCAATCAACTTTAACAACCGTAATTATGGATAGGGGATTACTATTTGACACCCCTTTTGCTATACACACTAGGGATGACAATGAGGTGAGTTTGGACGGGTAGAGGCTCCACCTGACCCCGTCCTGCACAAAATTTTCTTTGTTCACCCTGCTTTGCAGGTCTCTAAGTCCAAGTCCCGTCTCCTGCCCGTCCTATGGATCACCAAAAATGATGGTTTTGAAGTTGATGATCAATTCAATTTGGGTCAGATCATCAGAAGTGAGCAAAAATCATCATTTCATCCATCCCAAAAATCATTGTATAAGATCGAATATAAACAAATAGAACATGCATCACAAGGAAATTCCAGAGAAAAAACATGTAAAGATGGTGAAACCAACGGTCCAAGATTAGATATTTTTACAAGCAAAACCCATGGAACAACATCCAAGTTTTACCAAATCTTAGTCAATGACTACAATTTCCTAGGAGTCGGAAAATGAGTTGAAAAATGATGATGAACTCGAAGACCTGTAAGATTCTCATATACCTTTACATTGATTGATGAGAAAAGGAGAGCATTAATAGCTAAATTATAGTATCTGGTGGCATTGATCAAGTTGTTCAATGCCTTGGTTGGAATCCTAGTATCTCAGAACCTGTAATTGACCGATCTGCATATATTGTTTTAACCTTAGAGAGTGGTGCAATTCATTTCCTAGTTATACTTATAATAAACTCCACACAAGAATCAGTTGAAAAGGCAATTAATCTTACCAATTCTCGTGAAATAGCAGTAAAGCAAATTGTCCCAGTTTGCTTACTCATTTATGTAAAGCTGGATTCTTAACGAACAACTTGTAGCTCAAAATAATAGCCAACACTGAGGAACCTTAGTTTCTTTCATCAATGGTTGTAAGTATTAATCTTTCATCGAAGAATAACAGTAAAGTTTGCTGTAAAACTGTAGTTGCCCTGAACATGTTGTGGACCTGTGGCTTCTCGAGCTTTCCTTTTCAAGTGAACGAGACGCAACCCTCCCCTATTCAATGAATGAAAAACCCTAACATAAGTAGGTATATATAGGGCGGGTCTACCATAAACCCGCACCTGCCCCATTGTGGGACGGGATTTTAGACGTGAAAACCAGCCCCATATGGGGTGGGGCGGGTACCCATGGGGCAGGTCCCAATTGCCATCCCTGTCACACTTTTTTTTAAATATCAAAATTACCTCTTATCAATTTCTCTCTCCTCTTCTATCAAATTCAAGCATCCTCTTCCCTTTAACAGGCGACCAACATTTCATTTGTTTTTTTACCGTCATTGCTTTCTTTGCACTCGGACGATACATACCCTTTACAAACTTCATCGAAGAAAATAAAAGAAAAAAAGAAGGAAGAATGAACATAATGAAGCAAAAAATAAATTTAATAACAATAAAAATAAGAGGAAGAAGGTAAACAAGAATCAAGAACAAAAAAAAGAGAAAGAAGAATTAAGAAACATATGTGCATAGTTTTATGAACATTGTGTGAATCAGGAAGAGATGTGGCTCACGTCTCCCCAAGTAAGAAACCCATAGCTAAGCCGTGTCTCCTACCAACACAGACCCACAACATAGCCGCATCTCTCTTATTCTTATACTACGTCTTGGGTTGAAAACTTTACATAATTTTTTCGTAAAAAAACAAAAAAGCTTCACTACGTCACCCAAACAACTTTAACAACAATAATTATGGATAACCAACTTTTGTTTTTACTAACACCATTAACAAGCTTTTCTTGCAGGACAACTGATTTAATAGAAGGAAAATAGAAACTGCCCTCCTCCTAAAATACCAAGAGGAGTAATTAATATTTATATAATTATCGTAAGAGAAATTGCAAAGCTCTTTTGAAATAAGTTATTTATGAGCAAACCATGAATGCAAACTAAAACCGAATCAAAACCGGAGCAGCACTATCAACCACAGCCGTGTTGAAACCGGATCCAAAAACTGAAACCAAAAGTGAACCGACTGATTTAAGGGGGGAACGTTGTACATGTATATGTGAGAGGAAGGTGTTGAAAATAGTTGTATACAGAAGTTAGAACACTGTAAGTTGTTTTGAGATACACTAAAAGCGTCAGACTTCACGTATTTAAAGGGGTCAATCCAGCCCAGCCCGCTCCTATCCTGAGTAGTGTAAGGAAAAATATGCGCCGGATCATTTTAATGGGCATGAAATTGGTATATATATATATATATATATATATATATATATATATATATATATATATATATATGCGCTCAAAGTCCACCGCTACTCCAACACCACCACAATCGTGGTCCAGCCAATCGGTGCCGCTCCACTACCGGCACCGCTCGGAATCACTGACCACGTCCACTCTCTCTGCGCATACCGCCGAAGCCATTGCCATCGATGCTGGCCACCACTCCAACATCACTCGCCACCATCACCACCACTATCACCCTCCTTTCTCTCTCTCTCTCTCTCTCTCTCTCTCTCTCTCTCTCTCTCTCTGTTTATCGAACATTGCCTTCTTCCCCCTTTTCTCTGTTGCTAAGATAACTCTCTTTCTTTCTTTGTCTCTCTCTCTTGCCGCCATCATCCCCAGTTGTCCATCAGCGTCAACCACCGACCTTTGTCGTCGACCGGTCTTCCCTAATCACCAAACCCTCTCTATACACCACCAAAACACACCCACAGCCATCTGCAACCAACCACCTAGCCCATCATCGCTCGACAACCGCCACTACCAAAGCCATCATCATGCCACCACTTCTTCGACTCTCCTCCTAGAACCGTTTGTCGCCTCTTCCTCTTCTCCCTCTTCATCCTCCCCCTTACTCTGTGTGCGTGTGGATGCCTTTTAACCGAAACCAACCCATATCCATTAGTTGCTCAAACATATTAAATAATTTTCAATCATCGATCTTGTTTTGGTAGACAGTTTAAATTTAATTTTAAAGGTAAAGAGGGTGCAATGAATAAAGTGCATATATACTTTACCTTCTAAATTTAAATATTAACGGTTCATCATCCAAATGAATGTTTGAGATTTATTTAAATACGCCAGCACCTAAGTATACTATCATATACCAAGTTCTCTATATATGTTTGTTTATATATATATCTATATATATATATATATATAAAACCTTTGCCTTTAGATTGGATAAGCTAAATGGATTCTTTTATCTCTAAATAGTTTGATCATGTGTCATGCTAACAATTAACTTAACAAAAACTAGCTACTTTTTTATTATTTTTTCTGAAACTTTTATGATTTTCCTTTCTAGTTTTAACATTTTTACCATATAGTATCTCACACATTAAGGGAGCTTTCTTTGGTCACCTTTCAATGTGTTTTAACTATTTTAAATTATTTTTTCTCATGTTGTCATACATTATACCACTCAAGTTGTCTATGATAACCTTATGATCTTCATTTTCGCCACAAACAACTTTTGTACATTTTTTTATTATTAACTTCTTAACACTCAACACATATAATATAGTGGGTCTAGTTGCTATTTCATAATATTCATCTATCAAAGATATCTCCTTGTCATCTAGAGTACCTAATGTATCTCTTCATTTTAACCAACTTACATTAATTTTATATGTCACATCCAATCAATTTTTTTATCGTCCCAAAAAATTGACTCTATATATTTAGAACTTTCTTATAATACGTGTCTATCTCAATTTTCATGTCATTTGTAATAACTAAAATCATTAAACTTGCATTTCATATATTATGTTTTTGTTGTACTAGGTCAAAAGCCTTTATTTTTTAATGTTTCTCTCTATACTTTCATGTTCATATTAAATTTTTTCTTGACTCATTCACTAACATATACAAGATACTTCTTCTTGAACATGTTTTGTTACTAGTCAATAAGTGAGAGAAATAAATAGAGACTTAGAGTTCATCCTTGATATAATAATATTAACTTCAAAGAAATCCATCATTGTTTTACGAGTCATCAAACATAATTACACATCTATTATAAGATTGACATAGACAATATGATACCTCTTTTCTCATAATCCTTTTCCATAATCTCATTATATGGCTTATAAACTCGATATCCCAACAATTTGCACAATTTTGAAGGTCTCTTTTATTCTTCAAAATATGTGTATAATTGCACTCTTCCTCTATCCCGAGGTAGTTATTGTTTTTTTTTAATATTTTATTAGGTAATTTTTAATCCAAGTGATACATCCCTCCTAATTTTTGTATATAATAAGAATATTGTCTAGTCCTACCCATTTATCAACTTTTATAAGTTCAAAAATCTCTTTTGACTTTATTCATTTGAATACAATGGTCGAAAATACAGTTTTATACTCTTCTCAGTCGGTCATCTCTCTCAAACTAATACCATTATCTATATTTTTATTAAATTTTTATTAAAATAAAATGTTACCTATTTTGATATGATCATTTACCACTAGAATCTTCTCATTCTTAATCGACTAAAACAAAATCCATAGTTTTCTTATTTATAACCTTAGTTATCCTTAAAAATACTCCATTCACTTTTTTTTTAATTGACCTTTTTACACACATATCTTGTTTTGACTTTTGTTTTACTCATTGTCATTTTAGTTAATTTCTTTTATATGTCTTAGAAGTTTCAACATTCTTGTTAGCATAATGTAATATGCAGCATGCCCTCTTTGTATTAATTTTATCTTCCTTCGCTGTACTCCACTATAAAGCCTCTTTTTACACCTCCCTTACATTCACCTAATAAATCTTGTCACTTTCATAATATGTATTTTCATATTATTATATATTTAAAAATTATACCTATATAATTTCAGACATCTTCTTGTAAAACTTTATTATTAAATAAACATTCTTTCTCATTTTTAAGGTTCTATTATTTAGTTCGAGTAGTTTTGTTTATTTTTTGACCTATTTCTCCACTTTCTTGTATGTAAATTTATTACTAATCATCCAAGTTCGTTAGTTAAGCTTTTTACTACAATTACTTAGTAATCCTTACAACATTATATATATATATATAAGTCTAGTATGCTTGCCGTATCCTTGAGTGAGTTCAAAAGTAATTCTTGTAGGTGTACTCAATTCATATATCTACATTTTGTTTTTAAATCTACTATCCATCTCTTAAGATGGATACTTATGATTTTCAAAGATGAACAAGTATATAAAAGGGCAAACATGTTAGACTCAAGAATTTCAAGAATGAACAACCATATCATAGACTCGAGAATTTCAAGAATGAACAAGGATATCATACTGACTACATATAGAAAGATATACATATACACATTCAATCTTTGAGATGATAAAAAAGAACATTTAATGCTACAATAATTCTTTTAATTTAAATCTCCATCGTTAATCATATAAATCAAATATTAGAGATGATGGTTCTTTATAATTTTCTATTTTTACATGTTTAAATCTAGACACACTCTCTCTCTCTCTATATATAAAGAGATAGAGAGTGAAGGTGCTTATTACTAAACGAGTATTATATTTTTATATATACATTGGGTGCCGAGCGTTGCCCAGCCTGCTTCGGCTCTCAGGGCTAGACTCACCGGGCCATTTGGCCCGGATCTAAATATGGACTTTTCTTGGTCCAGCTTACCATTTTTCTTGGACCAGGTCAGGCAGGCAGGCCAGGCCCATCATGACCTCTACGTGTGTTGTAGCCTCATGCCCTTAGTATAGATCTCATGACCTTGAACTTGCGAGTCCAGCCCCTTTGTCAGGCGAGTTGTCGCTCTTCGTGCAAGTAAGCTCGTGAGCTCTGAATCAGTGTGAAAAAGGGCAAAGTGTATTTCGAAACGGCGTTTGGAGGGCCAAATTAAAAGAGCTTGTCACAAAACCGATGGCTGTAAAACAAGACGAGAGTTTTCTTGTTAGCAGAGGGGAAAGAGTAGAGGAGTGAGACGGCCGCCAATTTTCTGCGGCAGCGTTTCTGTTTTTGCGCTACCTTAGAGAAGGGGAAGGAAGAGAAACGAGTCGAGGACAAGGGAACATAATGGCGAGGGACAGCTGCTTGGCGCGAGTCGCCACCGGCGTTGCCGTCGGCGGAGCCATCGGTGGAGCCGTTGGTAATCCCTCTCTCTGTCCGTGTGCATGTGTTTGGTTGTTGGTTTTGAGTTTCCAACCTGAACACGAACCCTAATTCTCAAACTCCAAATTTGGAGCCGTATCGGAATTTGGATGTTGGTTGATTAAGGAATAACTCGAATTTCTCTGGTTTTAGGATTAGTTGTCGCACTCCATGTTTCTTATTGTTTTCTAGCATGCATGCGTGGTACGTGGGATTTGTCTATTAATTTCATCCCTTACTTTGACGGTGCGATCATATGCTTCTTGGTTCTCTTTTGCCCTTCAGGGATTTATGAATTTGCAAAAGTTTTTTTTCTTGGTTGGTAGTAAAGTTACTTGAAAGTATGGGCTTTCAATTTGCAAGAAAAGGTTGAACTCTATGTTTGTGATTTAGGCATCGTGAAGTAATTTTGTCTTTTGGTAAATATTTTAGGATCTTGAGATCAATTTGATCCTCTATGGAGCTTTTAGTGTTTCACAAAACTAAGTCTTTCGGTTAGTTGTCTGTTCGTGAACTGGTAGTAGAAAGTCTCAACTGTGGAATACAATGAATTTGGCTATGGTTGGAGCAACGAGGGAAGCTTCCTTCGTAAAGTTACTTTTGCAATGCAAGTATGAGTGGTTGTATGATTTGTTTTGCATTTCACATGTTGCAGATTATGTGACACCTGCTTTTGTATTTTTTTTAGTTCTGATATACTTAAAGCAAGTGGCAGCTGCATTCTTATCTCAAGGGATGCAACACAGTCTCTGATCTACTCAACACTATTAGTGTTCATCTGCCACTTTGTAAAGCATAAGATGTTCTAAATTGTAGTTGATAGATTTATCTGTCATCATGTGAGTGTAGGTGCATTGTTATTCTTATGTTTATTGGGATGGTGGTAAGGGTATATATCATAAAGAAAAATATTTTGCTTGTCCATTAAATTTTGATATGCACACCATTAAGTGTCCCAAAATATTTTTGTGCCTTTTATGTGAGAGGTAAATTTTGATTTCTTTGATGTATTAAAGACCAGCTTTTTCCTTGGATCTGTATTAGGTCCATTAGATCTTGTTGAGATAAACATGGACGGACCACTATTGCTTGTCAATCATTCCATTTGGATGGTATCATGCGAGTCCAATCAAAGCCTTTAAAGATTAGGAGATTTGTGGTAAAAGGTATTTCTCCCAACATTCATGTTGATCCGATCAAGGCTATTTTGGTAATTAATGACTCTAAAAAGACATAGTTTGGATTGGTGAATAGTGCTTCAGATCTATGTGATTAATAGCATGATATATTAACTGATATATCCAGTGTTGTCTGACGCATATCGTATCGCTGGGCTCCACGATACGGGCGTATCGTATCGTACTTTAATATTAAAATAATACAAAAAACTATTTAAAAAATCAAGAAAATTAGTAAAAATCCAAAAAAAATCTGGTAATTGCTTTAAATTCATATAATGCAAAGTTTAGCACAGATTGAACATTCAACATTGAACAATTGCATCCAAAATTACATATTTTGAAGCAAAAAATGAAATACATTTACATTTTACATATTGTAAATTTGTATTAGGATCATTAACTAAATAATCTTCATCTTCTACTTGATAAAGATTCAAGGTTTCTCATCACCTTCTGCTTTAAAATGAAAATCTTCATCTCCTTCGTGATGTTGTTGCACTTCAAATTAATTCATGCAATGTCTTCTTCGGTTAGGAGTGCATTTTCTTCGTTATCTTCCACAATCCACTCATCTAATATATCAAAATTAACAAACTGCTATCTTTGTACATGTAGTTGTCATATTTGCTAATTTTCATATGTGAGCAAAACAATGAGCTCAATTTCTTTGATTATTGACTCTATGACACCTTAGTGATGTGATATTATTACTTGATGATATCCCTTTTTCTCTTACTAGAGACTAGCCTTTTAACTAATGCTTGAGCTTCATTTCTTACTTCACAGACTCAGTTAAGCCTCACACACGTTGATCATGTTCAACTCAATGGAAGTCACGTAAGGTGAACCCTAAAATAGTGAAGTTGTGAAATGCCCAGTCAATGAACTGAGACAACCAAATGTTTTTAATTGTTTGCGATCTCATGAAATTAGAAATTTCTAGCAGAAATATACCTAAAAGTTGGCAACAGAAAGGGAATGATTTTGTCACAAATTTTATTTGTTCATAAATTATTTTTATTTAATAAATGAAATTATAAACCCAAATTACAAGCATAGGGAAGTGAAGAGAGGCCAGAAACCTCCAAAAAAATTTGAAAAAATAAATTTTGAAAAAAAAATTTAAAAAAAAATTGAAAAAATAAATTTTGAAATTTTTTTGGGCGTATCACCCGCATCGTACGATACGATACGGATAACATTGGATATATCCCTGCCATTTGCTTTGTCAAATCATCATTGCTATAGTTGTCACCTAAGTCACACAGACACTTCTAAGAGGTGGAGTGTCGATCTCGACATGGGTGCGACACCGACACCGTGTTGGTGTGGCATGGAAAAAAAAACGTAATTTCTTTTTTGTAACTCACTCTTCTACCGTCTATGGTGTATTTATCCTGGAGAACCCGATCAAAGAGGGAGTAATCCGTGAAGACGATGAAACCGAAGCCTCTTAGTTGACTCGTGACCTTATCTCCCGTGATGACCACATGAGTTACCTCACCATAGTTTCCAAAATGCTCCTTCAACTTGTCTTCCATCATCTCCAATGAAACTCCGCCGATGAACGTAGAAAAATATCTCAACGCGGACCTTCTTCACTTCCTTTTGTGTGGATATTCCACGCTTCAAAATCTGGTATCGATTTTGAAGTTCGGGTCTTTTTGGATAAATGGGTCCAGATAGTGAAGATTGATTTGTGTATTATGATGAAATTAGTAGTTGTTTACAATTTATGTGTTTTGCTTTAATATAAAGTTGTGCACTTGCTATTGTCATATACTTATGTTAATTGATGTCTCACTTATTGTAGCTTGAATATTATATATAATATATAATATATAATATTATATACCCTAGCCATGTCGCTGCACTCAAAATTTTTGAAATTTGCCGTATCCCGCACCCGCACCTGTGTCCGCACCTACACCCGTGTGACATAGGTTGTCACCGTTTTGTGGTAATCAATCAATATGGGCATATCTTCTTTGTTGAGAGGCGAGCCTGTGACCCTGCTATCTTTTTTATTGACTGATATATCCCAGCTATTTATTGTTTTTTTGGCTTGGCACCTTTTTCTTGTTTCTTTTTTTTCTCCTCTTTCCTCTAATACTCCTCCCCTACCCCCCTATCGGCTTCATCAATAGACATATACCCATTATCCACTTTTGTGTGACATGCTGCTTGTTTCTTCATCTTGTTATTTCTAAACACACGCACACACATGTCCATATGTGTATTTATTTATGCCTTCACTTTTTTCTCCCTTCCTTCTTTGATCCACCTCTTTTTCTTCTAATGTTCCCTCTTCTTTCTCTATTTCTGCTGTTTTTTCCTTCTCGTTCATTTGTTTGTTTTTCATATTTATGTGATGCATTATTTGCTTTTTGGTTATATATGAAATGCATTTCTCTCTAATTGTGTTAGTTTAATTTTTAAACGAATGCTGTTTTAAATTTTATAAATACTTTTGTTTTCTAGATTTTGTGTTTTAGATGGATTAACATTTGGATATGTGTTGTATATGTGTTTTAAGTTACTTTTCTATATACATATATACATATATGCATATATGTACATATATCATTTGTTGTTTGTTGTTTGATGATAATTTACTGCTGAAATTTTCATGTCCTTGTTGTAGGGCTTAGCGTTAACTCTTTGCCACTGCTATTAATGACATAGCCTTAGTAATACTGTTAGCAACTCATGAATGTTTTAGCCTTATGGTTTACTTACATATATGTACATATATCATTTGTTGTTTGATGATAATTTACTGCTGAAATTTGCATGTCCTTGCTGTAGGGCTTAGCGTTAACTCTTTTCCACTTCTATTAATGACATAGCCTTAGTAATACTGTTAGCAACTCATGAATGTTTTAGCCTTATGGTTTACTTTCATCCATTTAGCATTTTTCTGTACATCCCCTTCCAAATTTTTTGTGCATACTGAGTAATTCACTAACCTGTTTTTCCTTTTTTATCTATGTCAAGTAGGTGTGGTGTGTGCACGAGAGCAGGTGTGGGTGCAAGACACAGTAATTCTAAAAATTATCGGTGTGCGGACAAAACTACATATATATATATATATTTGTACATAAATGTTAATATCTCATAAAACTAAAAGAACGGCCATTGTTTTCATTAGTTAATTCACTAATAAAATAATTATTGGTCATAATATGAAGCCTCTTAGTAACATAAAAATTATGCTGAATCGGATACGGGAGTAGGGGTATGAGTGTTGAAGTGTCCAACACAGGTACAACACCCTTGTAGGTGTCATAGCAACAGTTTTCTCCTCTTTGATTTAAAAGTGATGGGGGATTATGATTTTTCTATTGTATGTCCGCACCTCTTGCTATTGTACTTTTGTGGGTTGACAGATTTAGTTTCATGGCTTATCATCCTACTGCACTAGGTGGTTGTTCCAATTTGTGACTTGTCTTTTCTTTGAACACTCCACCAGTAACATATTGGGCACTGATTTTGATAAAATGACATTTTCTTGTATGTTCTAGCTGTAAAATGGAGGGTACCTACCGTTTGTGGTCTTCAAAATGTTCAATTTGAAATCAAATCATTTCCTTGAGTTTCACGTGCAGGCTTGTGAAGCCTGTTGTTCATGCATATGGAAATCAATGTCACAGTTTGGTGTCATGCACTGCAGAAATGCATGTGCTTTTCTCCAAGAAATTTGTAGAACATTGCATGTTTCACAGCTCATGTGTGATAGACAAACTTTATCTAATGAGATCCATAATCATCTGATATTGTTGCCTGCAGGTGCTGTCTATGGGACTTATGAGGCCGTTAGATACAAGGTGTAGTAGCCAATCCTTTATTAGGCAATGGTTTACATGATCCATAATGTGTTTGGGATTATTCTTTTTTATGTTGTTGGCACCAATAGAGGATAAAATGAGAGCGTTTAAGGTGGTTTGGATTGGACATATAGAAAGAAGATCAAAAGAAGAACCTGTAAGAAGGTATGAAAAACTAGATTTTGAAACTATTAAAAGAGGTAGAGGACGACCACAAAAGTGTTGGAAAGAAACAATAAAGAATGATCTAGCTTATTGTGAGTTAATTGCTAACATGGCACATGATAGGGCTCTGTGGAAACAAAGAATCCATGTAGCCGAACCCGTCTAGTATGGGAAAATGCTTAGTTGTTGTTGTTATGTTGTCAATAGCGCTTAGTGCATCTTATGCAGCTGCCCCCCTGTGCGCTAAGGACCTTTATATTGCCATTAATGTGGAGGGGTATTGAAAAATTAAAAAAAGAAGATATATGTGATTGTCAATTTGATGCATTTATGATATTGAAAAAAGCATTTCATTAATATGAATAAATTTAAACAATAAATGATAAAAATATGTAATTTCCTTACATCATTATGAAACTTAAATCACTGCTAATTTAGTAATTCTAAGTATTTTATGAAGCTTAGACACATCCTTTTTTAATACGCAGCAGTTGGCACTAATGAATTTAAATGGAAGTTGGCTTAAGTTCAAAACGAAGTTTCAAACTAAACATGTAACAGTTCATAAACGTTTCAGCAAAACAAGAGTGAGATACTGTGTGTTGGCACTTCACACAAGAAACAGGGATTGGGAGAGATAGGATAAGGGACTCACAAAGAAGAGTCTTGTTGGGAGGTGGAGCAAGGCAGTGACGGCGATGGCATGGGAGAGGATATATAAAGCTTCCTAACCAGTGTCTAATTTTTTCAAGTGGACAAATTGCTTAAATAGGTAGCTTAAGCAAGCGTTGGGTCTGCTACGAGTACTTAAAACGCATATGTGTCTGCATATGTGTGCATTTGAGTAATTTGACAACACATTCTTTTTTCTTTTCTCATCCCATTTAATTTTTTAATGGTGGGGAGAAGGTACTGCCAAATTAGTCTTAAAGCTGGATTTGCCAACCTCTAGAAGGACAGAGGAAACCTGATTTCTATATCATATAGACCTGAAGGTATTTGTGACCCGATTTGTTTGTGCAACTTGGATTTGCGTGAAATTAAAATAGTTATATTTATGCTACACGCATGCATGGAAACCATAAAAATTCATAATGAGTATCATATAGGTCAGTAAGCCTGAAGTCCATGAGGACTAATCTTAGTTTGAAGCTGATTCCAGGATAATAAAGCTCCAATTATACAATAAAATCCCAGAAACTTCCCAAGATTTCAAGTCAATTTTAGTTAAAAATGTCAAAAAGTGAACCTTATACAAGTATGAGTCTGTATGACAGTCAAATATGTGTGGGTTGTGCACTAGCAAAGAACTCGTAGATATGTTCACACACATATCTATATACGAGAGATGGTTTTGTATGTGCTCTGACATGTCAGACCCAATATGTACCCCTTTTCAGAAAGGAACATACATCTCATTTGCAAAGTTGAAAAGGGCACACAGAAGACCTTGTCCCCTTTTTGAATGGGTGCACACCCTGTCTCCTTTTTAAATGGTGAACATGGGTGTGAATAGGAAACAGTTTGTAGATTATACCCTACCTCCCCACCACCTGAAAGTGGCGTTTGAATCACCAAAATGGAGTCTTCAATGATGATTTTATGGGATTTAAAATTTCTGTTCTTTTTTGAGTTTCAAAGTCTTGTGAAGTCCTTGATACATGTTGAATTTGGAGCATCCAAAAGTTGATTCTTGTGAAATTGACGCAGTAGCTTATATAGTCTTTTCCCCCTAAATCTGATTCTTAGGTGGAATGATTTGTGTTTTACCTATATATTTGAACCGTGACCAATAAAAAACCAAATCTTTATGTAATCTCGGCATCCTGAAGAAAAAGAAAATGTTTAAGTAGTCTCTGGACTTTTTAGTCAGGTGTATTTTCTCCATTCCATGTGTCCATTTCATATGGAGTAATAGAGGCTATCAGTTGTATTTTACTGTTTATTCCTTATTCTGTAATGTAAAAATGACGAATTGAAGCTTATGGTAGAACCACAATGATGTGCAAGAATGGAAAATAAGTAAAAATGATGTCTCTAGCTTTAATAAAATTTAGTACTGTGCGGTGGAAATAAGAGAACCCCATCTCTCTTTAGGTATGAGCTGCATCAGAAGCTACAATCTGCCTTAAGTTTAGGTTGCCTGCAACCATGTTCTGCTTATTTCCTGCTTTAGTGGTTATTGCTCCTTTTTGGTGTATTTTTTTTAGAAACTTCAAAAACACACTGCCTATTCCTCACGATCTTGGTGCTTTGCATAATAAACGCTATACCAGATTGGCTGGTTTTTTGAAATGCATGAAGAATATTTTTTTGTATTGATGTATACTAATTGAAATTACGAACTGAAACTTTAGGTCCCAGGGATGCTGAAGATCAGATATATTGGTCAAACCACCCTTGGTAGTGCAGCTGTATTTGGCCTTTTCCTGGGGGCTGGGAGCTTGATACACTGTGGAAGATCTTATTGAAGACTCGCCCTTTGCACCGCTAGAATAATCACTTGTTTAGTGTATTTATGAAACTGGGGATACTCATGGAAAGGTGTTTCTATGCTAGAGAATAGGAGATGCTTGAGAATTTGTTTCCAAGTTTTTGTAGTGCTCCAATTTATTCGGAATTAGGATTCTAGGCCTTCAAATTATTCTATTGGCATAAAGATTACCTCATCATCGCAACGTGCTGAAGGATGTCATAAGGTTCCTACCAGCTTGTGAGCCAATTAAACAGGAGCTCCAACTTTTTAGCCTGAATTGTCTGTTTGCTGGTTGTCAAGTGGAAAAGTTTCTTTGTATTTAAAAAATGTCAGTAATGTTTTATACTTCATGCCGCTAGACCTTGAAAGTGACCTGCTACTGGTTGATAGCTACATTTGAGATGTTCCATCGGTAGTCCATTTTGTTCTCGTAGTGTTTTTTCTAATCAAATTTTCCCAAAACAAGAAAAAAGTTTTATGCACTTTTCATTGTTGATAACACCGCACTTCAGGAGCACTCCTTTCTTGCGTGCGCTATGTGTCTGCATTTCAATATAATCAAGAAGCTCTCCAATTTTGTGAGAAATTATGTTACATCAAAACATTTGTTGGCAATGCTACTGAATGTTAGTGGGCTTTCTAGATTATGAGAATGTCTAAATGCTGTTGGATTTTCATCATCAGAGTCGTCATAAAAACTTCTCAACTGAAAGCATATTAATTTGATTTGGTTCCTTTTTCTTTGTTTCTTAATTTGCTTTGGTTCTTATTATATACTTTTGTGGGCATCGTTTGGTTGCAATCCCGCTTTGTTTTAGCAACCATTCCATTTTGAACGACACAAGTAATTGATATGTTGTTTGTTTTTATGAGCTTTTGTCACGGGTAAACCGTCGCCAGACGTTGACGGGCTCTTCCGAGACCGACGCTTGGCTTTAGGACCAAGCAAGTCTTAGCGGATTTCACTTGAGTGTTGGGGTTTGGTCACCGACTTCTGAAAACGGCGCATGAGATGTCTCTCTTTCGAGTACCAAGTGTGCCGATGTCTTGGTACTCAAAGACTTACTCACTCAAACGGCAAAGGCAAGGAGGCGGTTTGATCACAAGTGCACGGAAACTTGAAAGCAAGGAAACTTGAAGGCAAAGAGAATTTTGATAGCAGAGACAAGAGTGCGTGCACTCACACGCGGAATTTATTTAGTTGGGGTGCTTTCTCTCAAAATGAGAGTTTTTACAAGGGAGCCAGAAAGGTTATGTACAGTTCGCAGTTTAACGGGTTATACTTTGACCTATCAACTTTTCATATTCTGCACTTAAGGCGCATGCCGAAAATTCGTTGTCCACACCTTGAGCTCACATTGAGTTATGCAGTCTTTACTTATTGGGGTTGTCATTACACGTTTTTGTTCGTGCAACCGCAATGTAGCAACCATGACCACTTCAAATGCCCAATGCCCCATGAATGTAGTTTGTGTTTGGGTGCAACTCCACAAGATTCATCATTCTTTCACGCACTTCTGTTGCATACACATTTCTCTACTGATCATAAATGCCAAACAATTGGTGTATTGTTTGTTGTAAAAAGAAACATGTAAACTTCCTTCTTCATCGCTTGATGCGCATTTTATTGTTCATTCGGTCACAAGCAGACCTTGAGTATGCATCTCACATGCGTTTGACGGTAATCAAGATACTCGTGGTTTTCATGCATGTCCTGCGGTGATCAAGGTGCTCATGTATTAATTGAGTGCATAACTTTAATGTGTCTTGTCACAAACACAAATTGATTACTTTATTTATAGAAAAAAAGATAGAGCGTGTTGTAAAGATTGCAAGGTAATTAAAGGAGAAAGCTTA
Organism: Brasenia schreberi; assembly: GCA_036023115.1. Taxonomy (NCBI): domain Eukaryota; kingdom Viridiplantae; phylum Streptophyta; class Magnoliopsida; order Nymphaeales; family Cabombaceae; genus Brasenia; species Brasenia schreberi. The sequence goes on from JAYKKT010000088.1 coordinate 23,621,466, forward strand.
GCCACCCAACATCAATTTTTAGTTATAGATTTACAAATAAAAAAATAGATAAAAAAGAAAAGAGTGCATCGAGGTATTTGGACTAAATGGTGGAACCTCAAAAGTGAAAAAGAAGATATATTTAAACAAAGTCTTTCAAGGAGATGCTTGGAATTATGCTGGTACATCTTGTGATATGTGGAACAATATGACTATACATATTAGGAAAGTGGCGAAAGATGTATTAGGTGAATCTAAGGGAGGTGTACCAACACAAAAAGAAGCTTGATGGTGGAATGGAGTATTGCAAAATAAAATCAAGGCAAAGAGGACATGTTACAAATTACATTATGCTCAGAAAACTAGTGAAACTTTAGAGGCTTATAAGAAAATAAAAAAGGAAGCGTAAAAGGCCGTCAACGAAGCAAAAGCTAAAATTTGGGAGGATTTATATAAAAAACTCAACTCAAAAGTAATACTGTTAAGAGATATTTTTAGGATATCTAGGGATAGAGATAAGAAAACTAAAGATTTTAATTCTGTTAAATGCATCAAAGACGGGGATGAAAAAATTCTAGTGGCAAATGATGATATAAGAAATAGATGGAAAAACTATTTTTATAAGTTTTTTAATGAAAATAAAGATGTTAGTATTAGCTTATAAGAGTTAGCCAAATAAAAAAAGTATATAAATTACAATTTCTACCGACGTATTCAAAAGAATGAAGTCAAAGAGGTTCTTAAACATATGAATAGCGGTAAATCGGTAGGACTAAACAATATTTCTATAGAAGTTTGAAAAATCCTAAGAGAAACAGGAATCACTTGGCTCATAAGACTATTTAATGAAATATAAAGAAATCAAAAGATGCCCAAGAAATGGAGAGCGAGTACACTTATATCCATATATAAGAACAAGGGAGACATTTAAAATTATGCAAATTATTGGGGTATCACGTTAATGAGCCATACTATGAAATTGTGGGAAAAAATTATCGAACGTAGGTTAAGACAAGCATCGAGTACAACAGAGAACCTATTTGGATTCATGGCAGGCATATCTACTATTGAAGAGGTTTACTTTTTGAGACGTCTTATGAAATATTTTAGAGCAAAAAAGATAGACTTCTGATCTAGAAAAAGCTTACGATAGGGTATCGAGGGAGGTTCTTTGGAGAACCTTGGAAAAAAGAAGTATCCCATTGACATACATAAACCTTATAAGAGACATTTACGATGGTACAAAAACGTGTGTGAGGACTCATGAAGGAATGATAGACTTCTTTGAAATTAATATTGGGTTACATCAAGGATCAACTTTAAGTCCATACTTATTTATAATGGTGATTTATGAGTTAACAAAACATATTCAAGATGAAGTACCTTGGTGTATGTTATTTGCATATGACATTGTGTTAGTGAAGGAGTCTAAGGAAAAAGTTAATAGAAAATTGGAACTATGGAGATAAACATTAGAAAGTAAAAGCTGCTGACTTAGTAGAATAAAAACAAAATATATGGAATGTAAGTTTGATCATTTGGTTACTTCAGAGGACATAGAAATTAAAATTGGCACACATTGCATCCCCTAAAAAGGAAGTTTTAAATACATCCCCTAAAAAGGAAGTTTTAAATACCGAGAGTCAATTTTTTAGAGTGATGAAAGAATTGTTGGAGATGTTACGCATAAAATTAATGTTGGTTGGTTAAAATGGATAGGAGCATCAAGTATTCTTTGTGATAAGAAGATACCATTAAAGTTAAAAGGTAAATATTATAGAGCAACAATTAGACCAGTCATGTTTTATGGTTTTGAGTGTTGAGCCGTTAATCATCAACATGTACAAAGATGTTAGACATAAATGAAGATGAGATGGATGAGTGGTTATATAAGAAAAGACTCTATACATAATGAGGTTATTAGAAATAAATTATGTGGCACCAATAGAGGATAAAATGAGAAAATATCGTTTAAGGCGGTTTGAACATATAGAAAGAAGATAAAAAAAATCTTTAGGAAGGTATGAAAAACTAGATATTGGAAGTATTAAAAGAGGTAGAGGACTACCACAAAAGTTTTGAAAAGAAATAATAAAGAATGATCTAGCTTATTATGAGTTAATTGCTAACATGACACATGATAAGGCTATGTGGAAACAAAGAATCCATGTAGCCGACCCCGTCTAGTATGTGAAAAGGCTTAGTTGTTGTTGTTTTGTGCAACTTTGACGTGTCTTGCTTGATGGGTCCATTATCGTAGAGCTTTGGTCAAGTGCGCTTCTTTACGGCGAAAGCAATTGCATGCATTTTTTCATGCTTTTAATTGCCTTCTTGCTCTTGCTCATGAGAAATCCACTCATAATGTCTTGTACGCTTCTGAACTTTCATGATCATCATTACAATGTCCCAAATGTTCGTGGAGTTTATGATCCTCTGCTTTCTCTGTTTAAAATATTTATTAACTTATTGTGAGCTTTTCTGTTTTTTGGAAGGGATTTCACCTGCGTGGATTCGATCATTTCTTCTTTCCTTCTACATAATTCGTGTAACTGGTAGGGATCTGCCTAACCTTATCTTGCCAATCTAGGAAAACTTAATGCGAGCTTGATATGTTTCTTGTTGCACATGTTAATAAACCCTTTCCATTGTAAATGCTACTGAATTTAATTTCTTTCCCTTTGCAACTTTATAGCGATCGTCACTGTTGATGTTGCTCGAGTTTACGCCTGCTGATTTGCACTTGTTCGTTCAGAAGCACTCTTAACATACCTTTTCATGAATGACATCAAAGACTTGCACCTATTTCGTATTTACTCGTGAAACAGGCGGCAACGGCCCAATGCATGAGAGGTTAGCACAAACTTTGATGCCTACTTGGTTCCTGATACGGTCATTCATGGGAAGTTCCTGCTTGCCATCCTAGTTCGTTTGCATCAATTAAAATGATGAGCAATGTGGTCCTACTTTATAATGCTCATATGACGGGATGCGAACCCTGTTCTTCGTTTAATGTTATGATTGGAACACAAAACTCAAAACCTGCATCCCTACGCAAGATAGTGTTTATTACGGGAAGCTGCAAAATATGCAAATTGGAGTAACTGTCATCTGCCGGAGAACTAGTAGCTTGCAAATAAAAGTTTATTCTGATGCGGTGCATCTGTCTTAGGTTTCCGTTTCCAATTATAAACGAAAAAGAAATCCATATGCACGCTTAGTCATTGTACCATATAAAACTTTACCTGCCAAATTTTGTTACAATGAGTATCAATTTTAATGCGTCCGAGGGGTCATTTCCTTATAATGCCCATCCCAGGACATTTCAAAGTTTAGCAACAATCAAGTGTTATCATTTAGTATGCCAGTAAAATTTTGCTTTAAAAGGCTCCTCGATCGCCAAATATCACAACCCACGTCCAGCAACAAATACGACATTCAACATTATGCTACCAATTGATGGGATTTGATGTCAAAAGTTATGTACCATTTGAGCACTGTATCATGTAACACAGGTTACATATATGGTTGCACACTTCAGCCCATTTCCCTAACAAAATGCATGGATCAGTACCGATTCTCATCAGGCATCGACTAGCAAGACGTTAGTTGGAAGCCTTTAGGATCCCGACCATCCGGTAGAAGGCAGACATTAGCCATTTCAGAGTTTCACAGCAAAATAAGCAAAACGAGAGGGAACAAATGGGCTTTCTACCAAATTCTACGGATAAAACTGCATGGAGTCACTGTGTGACGGTTTCCATTTGGAAGACGCATACAACACACACACATGCAACCCCCTGGAATCAAGGTCAACACTGCAGCGTGGGAGTCAAGAGCCCCACCGTTGAGCTAAACGCTCTGGGTGCATCTTTAAAGGCCTACTTATACTATTTCAGTTACTTTCAGAGAAACCAAGTGAAGAATAAAACAATGACATCTTTACATAAAATCTTACCCAGAACACTGCACGTTGCATGTCACTGAATGGGGTTCCCATTGGGAATCTGCTTCGATTATTGCTACATTGAACCTGGTCCCCCCACACTTGATTACTACATTTTTCATTGCATCCGCTAGCGGTTCGCCATTACTACAATTATCAGCTTCATGCTAGGCGGCCTCATACAAGTTAACAGCTTCTATGTTAAAGGGAAAATAAGGGGAAGAAAACTATTGTATTAGACACCTTCAGACTTCAACTCAGACATGGTGGCAAAGCAGCAGGAAGAGTTACTCCGGAGCTGAAACTCCTGCACGTTTTAACTGTACAGATTCTAACCATATATACAACAGTTTGTGGAATCGCATCCAGCAACTTGAAACTGATTCTCTTGGTAAGACATGGAGAACCTTGGGTCGTCTGATCTCACGCAATAGTGGCTTCTGATCCACATTCAATCATGAACAAGCTGCAGACAAAATTAACTTCAGTCACAAAGTACGAGAGGGGATAGCCGCTTGAACACATGAAAAAGCAGATATCTGAGTAACAGGATCTTGGACATTGCATGAAATAAATCACCAAATTAACCAATCCATACTGGTCATCCATGTAAACTCAAACGTGGGCATGACTGACTCCAGGCTAATTCTTGGTTCATCAGAGATTCTTCACAAGTAATAAAAGGGATAGTTATTTAAAATTTTAAATAGTGAATACTCTGTGCTCATTCCACCTGTAGACAAACTTCAACCTACAACTAATTTACTCATAATAAGAATTCGGACTTAACAATATTGTTGTATTTTGTGGACAAACTGCAGCCTATTTCCAAAGAAACTAGATGGCAGACCACAGAAATCAAGATATCAAAGCCACCGAGCCAAAAATCAGTTGGTGTAGGTTCAAGGATCAACTGGCTGGATAACACTTGCAACAAAACACGGTTTACATTCTTGTCAACCAAACTCTTGGAGGAAATTTTTGGCGCAATACAAAAGAAAACAGAAAGAGATGAGTTTGGCTTGCAAGACCTCAAGCCTGGTTCAGCTCTGACGAACCAGGGAAGCCAACCTAAACGTCACCCAGTGAGGTGACATCCAAAACCCGGATTAGGTTTGTTTACAAGCCCTAGTTGGAGAAGAAAAGAGACAGGATCTCAATACAGCTAAAACTTACCACCTTTGACGCATTTCTGCTTTTCAGAGTCATCATGGCAGCTTCAGCAAATGCTTGTGCAGCTTCAGCATCTGCTTCTGCTGCCTCTGCTTCCCTTGCAGATTCTTCTGCTTCAGCCATGGCTGCTTCTGCCTCAGCCACCGCTTGAGCGGCAGCCTTAGCGGCCTCCTGACCGTTCATGTTTCTCATCTTTGCTAGCTCTGCATCAATGTTTGATTTAGTTAAAAAGCTCACATCTTCCCTGTCACCTATATAACAATCCCTGTGTTGGACTCCTTCCAGATGTAACATCCCAGAATTTCTTTCCTCTGGAACGGATGGAATAGGTGCAACCCTGTATCGGCGCTTTACCTGGCAATAAAATGATGAAGAAGAAAAAGATACTCAGAATGGAACGTGGTCATTCATGATTTTCAGAAAAAGAAAAGCAACACCTAACGGCATTGTAAAAGAGTTTACATCCCCAGACGCTTCACAGGTAGGATTGTATGAAAGACATGAATATGAAAGAGATGCGCCCTTCCTAGAAATCCACACCCATGATGCCAAAACACCAAACTTTCAGGTAAGAATCTTTCCATACACTCGAGTCAGCAAACCAAGACATTCTCCTAAGTTACTAAACTAAAGGGAAAAGAGAAGTCCTTTCACATAGAGATACACGTGGGAGTTTAAAAAAACAGTGTTGCTTTTACTAACTACCATTCATTTAAGCCCTACAGAGCAAATCGAGGGAAATAGTGTTGCTTAATAAATACATATTCTTCATCAGCCAACAACTTACGTGCTCCATATTACTGAAGACTAGTACGAGGTCAACTGTGCCTTGTTACCTTGGTTAGCTTTCCACTTGCTGTTAAAGCCTTAAGTTTTGCTGATAAGAGCCTCTTGAAGTTTGGTGGTGACCAGTACTGATCCTACAAATTTCAGCGAAATGTAATTTTAAGTATCAAATGCATGAACTTCCACCACTGTCAAGAGAAAAGATTTTCAAGTTGGGGAAAGAGCATTTGCACTGAACCATTCTCCATCTAAGACATGTACACTTTGAACAATCTCTAAAGACATGTATTCTTTGAACAATCTCTAAAGACATGTACTCTTTGAACAATCTCTAATACAGGAGCCCACTAAGAGGCAATAAGTAACTTAGACACAGAATTTACAAGCTTGAGAATGCAATTTGAGATAGTTTAGCGAGTAAACAGTTCAACTTTGGCCTCGGGTGCTGTTACAGTAAATACAAGTTTTAGCCTCAGCAACCACACAAAAAAATGTCAGACGAGTGCACAACATACTGCAAAAGCTTGCTAAAAAGATAAAAAATAAGACTGCCTTTGTCATTTCTTTAAAGGCATGGGTAGACAAAGATTCAACCAGAATATCACTAGAGACTCTTATAAAATTTCACCGAACCGAGTAACTTCACTCAATAACCTAACTTGTCAAATCAGAAACAGAAAATGCAAATTCAAGACATTGTCAACATTTAGGTAACTTCAACTGATAAAATGTCATACGAGTCCAAAGACCTGAAAGAAGAATGGAATTAGAAATGACTCGATAAAGATTAACAGACAAGACAATTTGAGATAAACTTGACATTAGCCTAATTAAGTCATTGAAGAAGCTTCTGAGACTAGTACCCACTCAAACGTGCAGAACAGCCATCAGGAAATGAATCCACAAAAAACAGATCGGTGCAAAGCAATCTGACATGATGAGGCTGTCATGGAGGTCACTCTGAACAGCCAGTTTTTTCTATCTATAAGTTCATCTTTCTGTTCGGTGCATGGAGGTCACTCTGAAGGTGCTTCTCTCATGCATAAATGATCACAAAACCCCATAATATTAGGTGCAAAAGATTGACGAAAACCACTTTAATACAGAAAGCTATTCCATTAGATAGTAAGAACAGGACAAAAGCATTTAACAAATGAGAATGGGGTTTCATTCTAAGCGCTACATGTCAAGCACAAAGACCAACAACATTCCAGGTAAAAGAGAAAGAACAAGAAAATTTACTGCCATAAATTAGTAGATATATTATCCATGCCATTGCCAATTACAAAATATAGATAACTTTCTCCAGGATGCTGAGCTGAATGAACTATCCCAATCTACTTGTTGCCATTGTGTTACAATTTACACATACATTTAAAAAGGCCACAGGCAACAGGAATTCTGAAATTACCTCTATGTACACAGCAATATCTGACTTATTAGATCCCCCGGGCTCTTTCAAATTAGTTATTGCCTCCATTATGATATTATCTAGCCTGCAAAGATATGAAAAATTCACATCCAAACACATGGCACAGAGAAATCTACCAGCTGACTTCTCCATACTGTCATGGTAGAATCCACTACAGAATGCACCACAGAAATCTACCAGCTGTCTACGGGGGTTTCACTCACTTTCTGACATACGGTCAGGAGTTCAATACCCGGGCGAACATCTGGTAGGGGTCTACCTAAATCTTAACCCCATGTTCCCTATAAAAAGGAACCTTCTACAAACTTGTACGAGAGAAACAACAGAAATTTATGAACTAAAGTAATTTGGTTGAGCTGCCTAACCTTGAAAGGAGCCTTTTTGGACCTGTTTCTTGCACAACACAAGCAGATATTGCTAGAGGTTTTGTATCAACGATCTCATCATCAAGATCGTTGACCACTGTATTGAGGGCCAGAGGATTCTCATCGTGCTTTGCATGGTGCTGACTTCTTTTTAGTGACAATCTAGCCTTCTCCCTAGATCCCCACCCATTAGCTGTAACACTCATATTTCGCCACTTATCCTGCAAAGGGGAAGAAGTGTAGTAAAGCAACATATACAATGGATACACAAACAATTGCTGTTGAAGTTTGACAGTCAAGAAAGCAAAATCTGTTCAAAGCCTTAAAATTTCGGAGGCTGACAGCATATTACTACATTTCCACATGCAACTACCTTAACAGCTAAAGTGTGTCAGATGCATGCCTCGCAACACTAATTACCTCTAGGCAATAGAAAATAGCTAAAGTTCAGGTAGTATAAGTGCTGAAAAACAAGACATCCTTCTTCACTGAAAAATTGAAGAGAAATCATTTGGCCCATCACACATTTAGAAGACTCTACTGCGAAAATAAATTACGTTAGCTGGGTGACTTTATACTTCATGTAGTTAACATCTTCGGCAGAAGAGTTAGAACCCAGATAGACCACATGTCAAGGATCGTTTTGATTGAAAATGCAAGTTTTAGAATGAAGGAACAAACTGGCATCTCATTGTATGATTTGGACGATTTGGCTCGATTGCAGTTTCGTACTTCCAAGTTCCTATAATTATCAGAATCATACTTCATATAATTATCAAATCTTGGACATTTTACTCTTCTACTATCAGTTACCACAGGTAGAATGGCATGATTCAGTAAAGCATTTAGGTTCTTTGGATTGAGCCTGCCATAGCTCAATAGTTCAGATTAAATTTATTTGTTCAAAAGCACAGAACAACAGATAATGCACGTGTACATGCTCATATGTGCCAGTCACGAGGATGACAACCATGAAAACTTAGTTTAAGGCTATTATGGCTAGCAAAGCAGGAAGGAGGTGGACCTGAATAAGTTGAGAGAAGAGAAAAAATGGAGACCTTAACCAATAGGCTCATTTGAAAAGAGCGAGGAAAATATCACTTCCTGTAAACATATCATCAAAGAGAAATATAGGACAGGCAGCGTAGCCAATGTTGATCAATACGAGAAGTTGCATGGATAACTCAGCATGAGAATGCCACTTAATAGATTGTGCATATAAAACTTATAACTCCATTTGGGGATGGGAACTGAGCAAATTAGCAATCAATCTAAAAGCATTTATCACTAGAAAAGGTCATGATTGGAGAAGGATCTCGAAATATTTTTTCAGAAGAAGACTACCGTGTCACTATGCAAAAAGATGCCAAATGTCTGTAATATTTTCATGAAGCCAATCCAGCTTGAGAAGCAATAGCCTTACAGATACCAGTTACTAGACCATGTCTGGTATTAGTAAGGTATATCATTCTTGTAGACTCATCCGGAGAGTAAGCATACCCACTCAATCACTATAATGTCACCTCTAACAACAAATATTCAGCATCTCAGGCTCCCAGGTCCTTCTGTACAACTAATGGAACTAAATATCTCACGATTATCATTCATCTCAACAACAACAGACGAAACTAAATATGTGGAGAGGAGCACATATGAGAAGATTGCTGAAGAATAAACCTTCAGATCAACATTAGAACGCAAGGCCAAAATCCCACTAAACTCTGGATCTTTTAATATGGTACGCCACTTTCCTGCTCCATGTTTAACCACTCCAGCCCTTAAAGCTGCTTCTTCTTCTGACGTCCACTTCTGCTTAGGAGCACCCATAGACAGAATGGAAGGAATATTCTTAGTCAAGTCAGAGGAGCTGACGCCAATAAAGCAAGCAACCCAATGCTGTCAATCGTCTCCTGTTGCATTTCCAAGATACGAACCAAATAAAAACATATTTCACTGAAAGCCATAAATTGGAACACAAAGGGTTTGCATATCCTCTAGGAAAGATTCAATGGGACCACTCAAAGTGCAACTAGGAATGAAAACAAAGAGATGAACCAGGAGCAATTCAACATCTTAATCACCTCCATCTTGATCCACTAATTCAGCATAACTCATCAAAATCATCACCAAAAAGAAAGGATTTACAATCGCATCCGGCCAAAAAGTCCTATAATATTCCAATCCAAAACTAACAGAAATCAGCACGAAAAGAACAAAAAATTAACCAACAAACCCATACTAAGGAAAAAACCCTAACTAGGGCTTGAATCAGACATTTAGAACCAGTTCATGTTGTCCTTTGAAATATTGTAGCATTCCAAAACATTAATAAGCACAGGACAGGAAAAAAAACAAAGCAAAGATCACCTGATGGCTTAATAAAACCCTAAAATTATAATCCGTATCTCTTCCCTCCTAAAAGAATCTCATAAAAGCGAAATGAAACCCTAAGTTTCACAACAGTGGCAATGTAAAGAACAAGGAACCCTTTTCTTGATTACTTCAATATCTAGAATTAGATCATGAAACTCAAAGTATTGAAAACAAAAGAGTGTTTATCTTCTAATCTTAATACCCAAGATCCCCAAAAACCTAAAAGTATCGCATATCAAATTCCCAACTGCAACCTTGAATACACTCAAACCACTCCAATAAATGGCAAGACAAGAGACTAAGTTCCCAACAGAAAAAAATCTAATCCAAAAAGCCCTAGAATTCAATGAAACTTCGGACCAGTAGAATTCATTCATTCCTCACCACAGAAGAAAAAAGAGGAATATGAAGAAGGCAACGATGAACTCCTAAACAAGGACTGAACCAATGATGCGCAATGACCCAAAGGAAGGAGAGATGGAAGGACGGAGAAAGAAAATTTTGCTCTCAGCAGAAATTACTGGTTAAAAAATATCAGGAAAAAACTAAAGTATTGTGAAAAAAGGAAGGAGGGAGGAAGAAGAAGGATCAGAGAAAAAAAAAAAACTAAGCCTTTTCCCATACTAGACGGGGTAGGATACATGAATTCTTTGTTTCCATAGAGCCCTATCATGTGCCATGTTAGCAGTTAACTCACAATAAGCTAGATCATTCTTTATTGTTTCTTTCCAACACTTTTGTGGTCGTCCTCTACCTCTTTTAATACTTTCCAAATTTAGTTTTTCATACCTTCTTACAGGTTCTTCTTTTGATCTTCTTTCAATATGTTCAAACCATCTTAAATGATATTCTCTCATTTTATCCTCTATTGGTGCCACTCCCAATTTGTTTTTAATAACCTCATTATGTATACGGTCTTTTCTTCTATGACCACTCATCCATCTCAACATCTTCATTTCTGTCACATACATCTTTTGTACATGTTGATGATTAACTGCCCAACACTCAGAACCATAAAACATGGCAAGCCTAATTATTGCTATATAATATTTACCTTTTAACTTTAATGGTATCTTCTTATCACAAAGAATACTTGATGCTCTTCTTCATTTTAACCAACCAACATTAATTCTATGCGTAACATCTCCATCAATTCTTCCATCACTTTGAAAAATTGACCTTAGGTATTTAAAACTTCCCTTTTGGGGGATGCAATGTGTGCCAATTTTAATTTCTATGTTCTCTGAAGTAACCAAATGATCAAACTTACATTTCATATATTCTGTCTTTGTTCTACTAAGTCGGAGGCCTTTGCTTTCTAGTGTTTCTCTCCATAGTTCCAATTTTCTATTAACTTTTTCCTTAGACTCCTCCACTAACACAATGTCATCTGCAAATAACATACACCAAAGTACTTCATCTATGTTTTGTTAACTCATTAATCACCATTATAAATAAGTATGGACTTAAAGTTGATCCTTAATGTAACCCAATATTAACTTCTATGTCATTCCTTCACGAGTCCTCACACATGTTTTTGCACCATCGTACATGATACCTTTTTTTTTAAAAGTTCTCCAAAGAACCTCCCTCGATATCCTATCGTAAGCTTTTTCTAGATCAATAAATATCATGTGAAGGTCTTTCTTTTTTGCTCTAAAATGTTCCATAAGACGTCTCAAAAGGTGAATCACTTCAACAATAGATCTGCCTGGCATGAATCCAAATTGGTTCTCCGTTGTACTTGATACTTGTTTTAACCTACGTTCGATAATTCTTTCCCACAATTTCATAGTATGGCTCATTAACTTGATACCTCGATAATTCGCACAATTCTAAATGTCTCTCTTGTTCTTATATATGGGTATAAGTGTACTCGCTCTCCATCTAAGTCACACAGACACTTCTAATGGGTGGAGTGTCGACCTCGACACTGGTGTGACACTGACACCGACACCGTGTCGGTGCAGCATGGCAAAAAAAAACACAAAAAAAGAATTTTTTTTGTAACTCACGGATAAATTGGTCCAGATAATGAAGATTGATTTGTGTATTATTATGAAATTAGTAGTTGTTTACCATTTATGTGTTTTGCTTTAATATAAAGTTGTGTACTTGCTATTGTAGCTGTATACAATATTAGTTGAATGATTTTGGGTGCGGATAATTGGTTTCTTATTTCTCAATCTAATTGGATTGTTGACTCCATATTGTATGCCTTTGCACAAAATAATCTCTGTCACCAAACACATTTGAAGACCAGGAACATTGCCAGATCAATAAAACAGAAGAGTATGACATTACTAGTGGATCCTAGCATAAATACTAGTATATGCTATATCCTACAAAAGATCTGGAAACTCGTTGAATCCATAACTTGGATATTTTGCAGCTTGTAAAATCATTATAAGTTTCAGATCATTATGAGGGAACTTGCTAATTGATACCTATGTAAACCCAAAATTAGCAAATACTAGTTGTATTATGATTGATTTATGTAGCTTGAATATTATATATAATATATAATATTATATACCCTAGTCGTGTCGCCGCACCCAAAATTTTTAAAATTTGCCGTATCTCGCACCCGCACCCTGTGACATAGCTCTCTATTCCTTGGACATCTTTTGGTTTCTCCATATTTCATTAAATAGTCTTGTGAGCCAACTGAATCCTATTTCTCCTAGTATTTTCCAAACTTCTATAGGAATATTGTATGGTCCTACCGATTTACCACCCTTCATATGTTTAAGAGCCTCTTTGACTTCATTCTTTTGAATACATCGGTAGAAATTGTGGTTTATATATTTTTTTTATTTGGCTAACTCTCCTAAGCTAATACTAACATCTTTATTTTCATTAAAAAGCTTATAAATTAGTTTTTCCATCTATTTCTTATATCATCATTTGCCACTAGAATTTTTTCATCCTCGTCCTTAATGTATCTAACATAATTAAGATCTTTAGTTTTCTTATCTCTAGCCCTAGCTATCCTAAAAATATCTCTTTCACCCACTTTTGAGTTGAGTTTTTTATATAAATCCTCTAAAATTTTAGCTTTTGTTTCACTGACGGCCTTTTTCGCTTCCTTCTTAGCCTTCTTATAAGCCTCTAAAGTTTCACTAGTTTTCTTAGCATAATGTAATTTGTAACATGCCCTCTTTGCCTTGATTTTATTTTACACTACTTCACTCCACCACCAAACTTCTTTTTATGTCGGTACACCTCCCTTAGATACACTTAACACATTTTTCGCCACTTTCCTAATATGTATAGCTATATTATTCTACATATCACAAGGTGTACTAACATAATTCCAAGCATTTTCTTGAAGAACTTTCTGTTTAAATATACCTTCTTTCTTGCTTTTGAAGTTCCACCATTTAGTATGAATAACTCAATGTACTCTTTTCTTCTTTGCCCACTTTTTACCTTTAAATTTATAACTAAAAGTCGATGTTGGATGGTTAAGCTTACTCCTAAAATTACCTTATAATCTTTACAACACGCTCTATCTTTTTTCTTATAAATAAAATAATCAATTTATGTTTGTGATAAACCACTCTTATAAGTAATTAAATGTTCATCTCATTTTTTGAAGATTGTATTGACTATAAAGAGATCAAATGCCGTAGCAAAATTTAAAATCTCCCTACCTTCCTCGTTTATATCCGCAAAACCAAAGTTTTCATGAATACATTGATATCCTAATGCCTCTTTACCGACATGTCCATTTAAGTCTCCTCCTAAACAAATCATCTCCCTTTGTGGAATCTTTTGAATCACCTTATTTAACACTTCTCAAAAAGCTGTCTTTATACTATCTTCTAGTCCTACTTGGGGTGCGTAAGTACTAATTATATTCAAAACCTCTGCTCCTAACACTAATTTCAACGTCATGATTCGGTCACCATATTGTTGTATATCTACTACACTATCCTTTAAATCTTTATTTATAATAATACCAACTCCGTTTCGAGCCTTTTCTTTACCTGAGTACTATAATGTAAAACATGTATCCTCTATCTCCTTTGCTTTTTCTCCAACCCACTTTGTCTCTTGTAAACATAGAATATGAATCTTTCTCCGAATCATAGTATCTACCACCTCCATTAGTTTACCGGATAATGTTCCGATATTCCAAGAACCAATATGAATCTTATTATCTAAGACTAAATTCCTTAGCCCCCGCATCTGTCCATATTCAAAATGCGGTGAGCCTCTCTGTAAATTATTCACTACATTCGGGTGACAATAAAACGGGACTAACTTATTTGCCCACACCCGTACATGATGTGAGAACCCTCTCTACAATTGATTCACTACATTCGAGCGAAAATATAGTGACCCTTGCTTACATTTCACTGCATTCGGGTTCTGCAGCGCTTCGCTAGGCGGAAATGACCCAAAGTAATGCTCATAATTTGTGTAATCCATGTTATAAAAATCCGATAAAGTTTTACGCTGACTGTCGGAAGCTTAACACAACCCTCCTCCTTTATTCGGGCTTGGGACCGGCAATGCTAGGGTGATCCCTTACATTGCAAGAAGAAGATTAGAGAGGGATTAAAAATTTAAATTTCAGGATGTAAAGATAAAACAAAATTTAATAATCTAGAAAGTATTAGGGGATAATAACACCTTTAATTGTGGCCATGATCCTTCAAGGGAGTCACTCTTGTTTTGGTCTCTCGCGACATCTTTTTGGTTCCTCCCCTCTCCTTGCCCTAATAATGAGAAAGCAATTAAAAAATAATGGCATTTTTTTATTGCGACATACCAATTTAACGTAATCTCAAGCCTTATGTCAAAGGAAAAGAAACTACACATTTTTCTTTTACACGTTTTTCGTGAAATTACTGGAAAAACTTGAGAGCTCTAGTTAGTAATGTTGGAGGTAAATATGTTCTGTCATCGTTTAGGCTGGGAAATGAACCGAGCTACTCAGCCAGGTTTGAATCATGATGAGCTCGTCCATCTTGGGCTCATGCTGTAAAAGTTTTAGGTGAGAGGAAAAATTTATTGTAGATACTGAGCCATGTGCATGGAGCTCTACCCTGTTGATGAAGATCAGCTGCTAATGGCCCTAGAAAGCTGCAGTATGGCTTCCTGCTCTGGATCCGGCATTCAACCATGGGATCATTAATTTTCCGAATTTTGGATGATGCAGGAACACCACCTTGACTCAATGTAGATCCACCAATATATATAATGGAGCTATGAGAGAAATATAGATACAAATTGGTTTGGGTTATAAATGTAGTTTTTGCTTATTTATATAGAAGAACTGGCCTTATAAGAAATGCTGATAACATGTGGTTACAGTGAAGCAGTTGATATCCATTGTAAATACATGATAAAGATAAAATATTAAAGAATAAAGAGCACGGAGATAGTTTCATATTTTTATAGTTAATATAAAATTACTCTCTCTATATATATAGAGAGGAAGATGGGTCTACCACTGATGCTGCTCACTCATACCCAATCGTTGCTTTTCGGAGACATGAGTGTAATAACAATATCCCTCGTACTTTTTTAAAACCTCTTAAAAAAAATTTAAATTACACTCATGTCACCGAAAAACAATGGGTGAGCATGAGTTACCATGTCAGAAATGGGCAAGATCCGGTTTACACACACGTATATATATATATATATATATATATATATATATATATATATATATATATATATATATATATATATATATATAAGAGAATGAAGCTGGCTTTCATGAATTCATCATGCATTCAATGCTGGATTCATCACTACTACACCTTCAAAAAGGAAAAAAGGGACTTCACCACTAATCATGGTATTCTTGGTGACATTAGGAAATGTCATGAAGAACCTCATGCTTTGCATTGAGGAATGCCTTCATGAGTGAGAGGCATGAGTTCCGGCTTCATGCTAATTTTGTATAGTCAAAACTACTGTACATATAAAAGGTAGGATGTCCAATGCACACATATTACACATGAATGGACTGCTGACCCCACAGCAATCATTTTGGTGAGGTCCACATCCTTACAAACCACAAACAAATTTGTGTGTGTGTATATATATCATGTAAACCATCCGTTCCAGTGATGGTTGAGACAAAAAGCAAAAAGCAAAAGCATGTAAATTCTTTGTTTTTTTCTTTTTTATTTAAATCATCCATCTCTTTGAGATGGACAATTGACATTAATAAAGATATGTTAAGATGAAAGCACCCTAGACTTACCCATTTCTATGTGTACTTTTAATATGAAATTTTCTATAATATGCAATACATACATGGTTAGTACAATCATGTGCGTAATACAGAAACCAAAATCTGTCTATAATATCATTAGTATATGAATTACAAAACTGATTATATTCCAATATCATCTTATATAGAAATATATCTTTTGTGGCACATTCAGTTTGCACATAGAATGTGAATCAGTTTCTAAATTAGAATATGATTCTAGCCCTTCACAACTTCAACAAAAGAGGGGATTTGGTTTCCACTCAGCAGCACTGCAAGGAAGTGATGCAATAATCAAATTTCCATAAGAGAGTGGAGTAATGAAGAAATACAACTCTAATGCTTGTTTTGGAACTTATGATACGAAATCATAAATTTTGAGACTTCAACTTTCTCATAGAGAGAAAAATCATAGTCATTTATTTTCTATATTTGTTTTTACTTGAAAAAGTGAATGTGTGAAATTGAAGAATCAGGGGTTTACTGCCAATCCTCTCTTAGAAAATGCAAGCTGTATCAACCCCGAGAGAGCAAAGCATGAGGCTATCTATGTCGGTATTACTTAGTTTGTGGCTCCAACCATGAGGGTGCATTTGGCACAAGGCTATATGGAAACTTGGCCTTTATTTAAGTTAAAAACTTTGGCACCAGGAGAGAGGTGGGCCACAAGAAATGGACTCAGGGGGTTCACACAAAAGCCCAAGCACTTCCTCTCTTATCCCTACTCGCATGAAAAGTCGAGCGTCAATATGACTCGCGAATCAAACACGGAACCATGGTTACAAGCTCATGTGGGTATAGGCTTGCAGTTCTAGTATTGTGACCCAATACCACAAATCAAACACATGGAACTGGACCCAAGTGTTAAATGTAATAGTGGGGTTGGGCTAGTAGGGCCCTGCGGGTCACTTGGGGACCGGGCCTCAAAGGTCAGTCCCCCTCCCAATGGCTACAACAACTAGCCATTGGGGACACTGTCACCAGCTAGTTGTTGTAGCTATTTAGATCTCTCTCTCTTTTATGTAAAATTATCTCTCTCTCTCTCTCTTGTAAATACCTCTATAAATAGAGGACATGTCTAATGAATAAAATTAGAGCTTTCCATGCTCCTTTGACTTGTTTGATATTTGATTTGGTTTGTATACTAAGTGTTTGGTAATTCGTCCGGTGATTTGGCTTGTTGAAGATCCTTCGGGATAGTTTGTGTTTGATTTTGTGGATTACTTTGGCAAGATATTGGTGACATTTTTATATTGTATCAGAGCTGAAAGAGTTCGATTAAAGTTGCATTGGGATTCACGCCGATCCTCAAAATTTGGAAATCGTTTGAATCAAGGTCTTTTCTATTATTATTGAGAAGAATAAAAGAGAAAAGTGAGAGTTTTTGTTACTTATTGGTGCCCAACTCTTATCTAAGTTGGACAAGAACCATGCAAAAGTATTTTATTTCCAAAGACTAATGGGATTATATTGATGCCACCATCAAAGAACCCAAATGGATACTGGAAGAATTTGATGATGATTTTCTAAAATTACAAAAAAGACAAACAAGAATTGAAAAAATAAGAGAAGTACAACGCCAAAATCACTTGGATTATTAGCCAAAATGTGGATGAGAAGTTTCGTAGTCGGATTAGTACGTTCGATAATGCTTTTGAAACTTAAGAATATCTTAGAAAAACTCATTCTCAAGACGATTTTGTTTTTCAAATAAACTTACAATAAAAAATGATAATGCTTAAACAAGGTTTCATGAACATTAAGGATTATCATAATGAGTTTTTCGACCTTTGAAACCAACTTAGGAGCTTTGACAAATTTGAAAAACTAAGTTTTAAGAGTATCTAAACAACCAATATTTTTTCTTGTTTACAAGGGGATCGAGAGATGAGTTTGAAAAAACTAGATCAAATCTGATTCATAGAAAACCAAGACCCAAAAACTATGAGATTTTGGCCGATTTAGTTATGGAAGAAACTAAATTGAGGAATATTAGAGACAAAAAAGAAACAGTTCTTGCTATGTCTAGACTCGAAAATTATTTGAGAATCTACAAACCTTCACATGTAAAAGCTGATGAAGGCAATAGGCAAATCAAGAATAATGTAGTGCCTTGGCCCAACAAGAGCACACTTTGCCAAATTATTGCAAGGAAAATTGACACATCAAGACTTCATTCATCTCCTCTCTTCTTCCATGTTGCTGCCATTGATCACAAGGAGGAAGTGTTACCATCGAAGATGAAGGTCTACATTGAAGAAATGCTCAAAAAAGGCAAACATCTCTGGGTCGACACTAGCGTCTTCTTCCAAAGGTCAAGGTATGCTATGGTTTTTAAATTCCGATGCTTCTTTTCATATCACTAATGAATATAAATTGTTAGACAAATACATACAAGCTAGAGCACAAGTATTTAGCACCGATGACACTAAACTTGATGTTAAAGAAATTGGAAATTTAGAAAATAATTCCTTTAAAATACCCCAAGTGTGTTTTATACTAAAATTAAATTTTAATCTTCTCTGAGTTTCTCAAATTTGTTATATTGAATACATTGTTACCTTCTCACCAAATGGATATATGGTGTAAAACCATGTGTCAAACAAATTGGGCAAGGACATAGAGAAGGAGGTCTCTACGCCAAGGATGATTTGGTTATATCAAATTTTGAAACTTGTGGCATTACTTGTAACGATTTTGGGTTTTGGCACAAAAGATTGGGGCATATTAATGTAAACATAATGAACAATTATCCATGGATAAAGATCAACGAAAAGAATGATTTCATTTGTAAAGATTGTATTTTTGGAAAAACACATCATGCACTGCACCATTTGGCGATAGAACATTTATCACAAGTAAGGCATTTAAATTAGTACACTCCAATGTTTGGGGACCCGCTCTCATAACCTCAAAAGGAGGAGTGACTTACAATGTGATTTTTGTACATGACTTCACTCGACACACTTTGATATATTTCTTGAAATATAAATCGGAAGTTTTTAAATATTTCTTGATTTTTCACAATATGATCAAGACTCAATTTGAAACTAATATTAAAACCTTAAGAACCGATTCCGAGGGTGAATATCTCTCAAACGACTTCAAAAACTATATTAAAGAAAATGGAATTTGACATAAAAAAATCTTGCACCAAAACCCCACAATAAAATGGTTAAGCGAAAGAAAACATAAACATATTATTGAAGTTGAAACTACTAGAACTTTGTTATTAGCTAATAAAGTTCCCAAACATTTGTGGGTTGAAACCGTTGTAACATCCGTATATTTGATAAATAGAATGCCATCATCCAAACTTGAAAATTGTTCTCCCATAGAAAAAGTATTTTCTAATAAACCTAGTTATGATTGGTTAAAAGTTTTTGGGTGTAAATGCTATAATTATACCGATAAAAATGGTAAGTTAAGTTCCAAGGCCATTGAGTGTGTGTTTCTTGGGTATGATATTGATAAAAAGGGGTATAGGTGTTATGATCTAAAAGAAGATACTCTATGTGTCTAGAGATGTCAAATTCATTGAAGATGAATATTACTATGGAAATGAATCTCAAAACACACAAGAAAGTTATACATTTTTAGATGAAATATCATATGAAAGGTTTGATGAGAATGAGGAAGTACAAGAAGATATCATTATTCAACTAGAAGGTGAATCTAGAAACCTTGAAACAAGAGAACATGTGTTAAGACCCTTTGAACATCATTATGTAAGAAGGAATAAAGAAAATGATAAAGAAAATGATAATGCTCCTAGCAAAAGAATCATAAAACCCCCTTAAAGATTTGTGTCTTATGAATCATTTCAACACAACATAGAAATCACATAGCTATCATATCAAGCATTCTTGAACCCAATCATTATGATCAAACAAAAAATAACTTATGACTATTGCTTGTATTTTAATTTCTATTTGTGCAATTAAAGAATGGAATATATATCAATTGAATGGTAAAAATGTTGTTTTGAATGGAAACCTTGGTGAGAAAATCTACATGGCTCCCCCTCCAAGATTTGTTGTTCTAAGTAACTATGTTCTTAAATTAAAAAAGGCTTTATATGGACTTAAACAAGCTCGTAAGACTTGGTTTGATAGATTTGAGTACTTTATACATGCACAGAATTTTCGCTCTTGTCCCTCTATTATTTGTGAGAAAAATTGGTGCATGTATTGTGATTCTAGTGTATGTCGATGACATGATCATCACTGAAAGTGATGAAAATGGGATATTACAAATAAAAAGAGATTTGTATAAAGAATTTGAAATGAAAGATGGGGACCAAGCTGAGAACTAAGATAGGAAAAAGTTAGAGGATCTCACTCCCTATAGACAGATGATAGGAGCCTTGACGTATCTTACCATCACTCGACCAGGCATAGCACATGCAATACATGTGACAAGCCATTTTCAACAAGCACCCACTAGTGTATCCATAAGTGCGGGAATGCAAATTGGAAGATACAAAAAGGATACACTTACTTAAAAGGGGATCATTCTAACCTCATCATCTTCTTTTAAATTAACTGCTTACACTTATGCTGACTCGAGCGGGGATATTCATGATAGACATTCCACCACTGGATTTTGTATATTTTTAGTTGATTCTCTAATTTCTTAGAGGTACAAAAAGCAGCAAAATGTGTCTTTATCATCTACAAAAGCAGAATATAGAGTCATAACCACAATAACTGCTAAGATATCTTAGATCACTGAACTCCTAGCAAACATGGATGTTACCTTGGAGGACTCAACAAAATTGCTTTGTGACAACAAAAAAGCTATGTACATTGCTTCAAATAATACTTTTCATGAAAAAACTAAACATATTGAGATGAATTGTCACTATGTTAGAGAGTAACGCTTGAAGAAAAGATTGACTTTGTGTTATGTTCTTTCAGAACTACACTTGACAGATTTCTTCACCAAATCCTTGTCAGCCTCTAGATTTATGTTTCTATCGAACAAACTTTCGGTATATACACCGCATATTTGAGGGAGGGTGTTAAAATGTAATAGTGGGGTTGGGGCAATAGGGCCCAACATGTCACTTGGGGACTGGGCCTCAAAGGCCAATTCCCCTCCCAATGGCTACAACAACTATCCATTGGGGCTCCCAACGGCTAGTTGTTGTAGCAGTTGGGAGCATATCTCCCTCTCTCTCTTTCATGTAAAATTAGCTCTCCCTCCCTCTCTTGTAAATACCTCTATAAATAGAGGAGATGTCTAATGAATAAAATTAGAGTTTTCATGCTCCCTTGACTTTTTGATATTTGGTTTGGCTTGTATATCAAGTGTTTGGTAATTCATTTGGAGATTTGGCTTATTAAAGATCATTCGGGATAGTTTGTGTTTGAGTTTGTGGATTACTTTGGCAAGATATTGGCGACATTTTTACACCCAGGACTTTGCACGAAAACACAAGCATATCCTCTCTCATGTTGCTATCCGCCTCAATAAAAAATCAAAGCATCAATACCACTTATCAATCATGGAACCATGGTTACAAGCTCATGTGGTTTTAGGCTTCCAATTCTAGTGCTAGGAACCTAATACCACAAATCAAATACATGGATAAGTTAGGTTCATGCTATACTTGGCAGGTGTATCTTTTTCTTGGGGGAACTTTAATGCCGGAAACATCAAGGGGATCAAATCGATCGATCTAGTATGGTTGGTGAGTGAACTGAGCCACTCCTAGAATTGGCTTGGTTAAGCTTGCTACCAGCTTGTTTGTGTTTGATTCTTAACCTTAACCTTGCTAAATGAGAACCTAATGTCTTTGCCTCAATTGGGGTTGTATAAATCCCCACAAAAAATAGATGAGCTGTTTGTGAACTATTGACTTCTTTAACAACACTTTTGTAACACAAAATGCTGTAAAAATTGGAGTTTGAATACATTTTCTTCTATCTAATGCTTGGTTCTTCAAGGTGAAACATACATGCTCTTTTAGATAATATGAGGTTGTTGTTTTAAACAAGAGTAAACACAAATTCAATGAGCCCAAACATGAGTTCATACAAGCATAAACAAGTTTATGCTCAACTAGTTATGTTTGAACTAGGCGCGTTAAAAAACAATAGAACAACATGTGGATAACTCCAAATGTAATTTGTTCTTATATGAACGTGAGTTGGCTCCTACATAGTGGTAGAGTAAGAAATTTCCGAGTGTGTGTGTGTGTGTGTGGGGGGGGGGGGGGCAGGGTGCAAAGCTCAGGGCCATCCGTGCGGACCTACATTAGGGGCAGTATCAGCGTGAGACAAAAAATCTCACCACACTACAATAAGAGGTATACCACGAGGGATTGGATTTAGAATAGAGAAATATGAATGGGATAACTCAACAGTTAGTGCAGCGGTGCTTCCACATGCAGCAAGACATATATGCTTACAATGCAGCAGAATTCGAAAAAGGACAGAAGCAAAAATCCTTGCAAGCAGAGTTAAAAAAACTTGAGAGTAAAAGGCAGGACCCAGCACCGCTTTTGTATCGGATGTCTGCACAAATTTAGGATCACATCTCCTGCTAGAAAATTTGACAGCAAAATTCAGCAACTCACCTCTACCTTGCTCAAAGAAAAACAGAAACTTCCACAGGATAAAAGTCAAAATCCTTTAAAGGATGGACCTTTTAAGGCAGAATAGGGGATAGGCCAGCTTTCGGGAAGAATGACAGAAGCAACAACTCTTTCATTAGATGAGCACTGATCACCCATCGGCAGTAGAGTACTGAAATTTATGCCTACAAGAAAAGGTTCGCTGCAAGGGATGCACTATATATATCAACGCCAAATCGGCACGATAAAACATTAAACACCAAGGATGAACCCGGCCTATTCAGTAGGAAATGCATGCATACATTCAGTTAATCATAAATTATACAAATACATCCTATACTCGATTCTCATTATCAATGTTGAGGAAAAGTTTAGTGCAGTTTTGTGGTCAATGCACGGCACGAGTTTTCAATTATCAATACCGTCTAGCAGTTCGGAACCTTTTCTACAACCACTCAAAAATGAAAAGAAAGAATCCATGTTTAAATAAGCCAGCAACTGAATGAAAATGCATAAAGGAAAGGGAAAGAAGGGGCAAAGTAAGAGAAGAAACATCACCTTATTCTGGACAAGGCAAGAGAAGAACGACCAGATTCCGAAGAAAGTCCTAGGACCGGAAGAGAGTAGTTGGTGTAGCGACAACAGTGCCCGCGGAGGAGGCGGTGCCACCGTGGTCCGTGGAGATCAGCAGTGCCACTGCCGTGGCATGGATGACGAGAGAGAGAGACAGAGATTAGGGCAAAAAAAATTTGTATTATCTAATTGCTTAAACTATTACACGAAAAAGGTTTAAACTTGGAACATTTTTTAATCTGCCTCCAATACTTCCAAAATTTATAGGTGGACGGTTTATATTTTGAAATTTGCGATGCACATGGTTCTATTTTTTAAATTTCTGTGGTGGCGGTCTTTGAATCTTTCTAAAATTCTTTCGCATATAAGAATATAAGAAAGAAACTGAACACAAAGTGCATGATGTACTCGGTTCGTTCAGCTCGTTTACAAACTGCATAAACTCGGTGATGTTGTCGTGTTCTAAAGAAAGGCAGTACGCTCAAGCATGGGAGCTCTGATCCGCTTTCTCTAAATGGTTTGAAGGGGCTGCTAAATGTGCGTCTCCAAGAGAGAGAGAGAGTTGAGTATTAAGGCATAGAGATCATCTCTAGTTGGGTGAAGAATGTTGAGTATTTTCATTTAAATGATAATACTCTAAGTAAAATTATATTGAACCTTCATAATGATGTATTATGTAAGCTAATATTTTCTTGTGTTTATTTGCATATTTAAATTTTTGAAAAGTTACTTTCATTATGTATTCTTATGAATTGATGCTTTTCTAAGCTATATGGTCAATGAGACATTATTTGAATACCTTCATTTGTATAAAGAATTTAAAAAAAAGGTTGGAAGTATGTGATTTGGATGATTATAATCCGTAATGGTGGTTGGGCTTGAGGACTTGATTTCAGAGTAGGTGATGCCACTCATTGACCCGTGGGGTAAGTGATGCTGCATGAGTATTTGCTTTAAGTTGAGACATTTGTTACCATAACATAGCCTGTGTCTTAAATTTTTTTAGTTTCCTTGTCTTATTAGTATTTGTCATTTTTAACTATACTGTACATTTAGATTAATAGAAAAGTTTTCAAGTTATGTTCTAAATGAAATGGTATGAGTGAGGATTTATAACATATAGATTATTTGTTTTAATATTTTTATGTTGAATTTTAGTCACCTTCTAGATGGTGCTATAGGAAGGTGCCCCTAACTGTGACGAATACATGAGATCGGATATGATTATTTTTTTTATAAACACTGATTTTATACAAAACAACAAACAACAACAACAAGTAAGCCTTTTCCCATACTAGACAGGGTTGGCTACATGGATTCTTTATTTACACGGAGATCTATCATGTACTATGTTAGCAGTTAACTCACAATAAGCTAGATCATTCTTTATTGTTTCTTTCCAATACTTTTGTGATCGTCTTCTACCCTTTTTAATACTTTGAAAATCTAGTTTTTCATACCATCTTATAGGTTCTTCTTTTGATCTTCTTTCTATATGTTCAAGCCACCTTAAATGATATTCTCTCATTTTATCTTCTATTGGTACCACACATAATTTATTTCTAATAACCTCATTTTATATACGGTTTTTTCTTGTATGACCACTCATCTATCTCAACATCTTCATTTCTGTCATAGACATCTTTTGTACATGTTGATGATTAACTGCCTAATACTCAAAACCATAAAACATGACAGGTATAATTGTTGCTCTATAATATTTACCTTTTAACTTTAATGGTATCTTTTTGTCACAAAGAATACTTGATGCTCCTATCCATTTTAACCAACCAACATTAATTCTATGTGTAACATTTTCATCAATTCTTTCATTACTTTGAAAAATTAATCCTAGGTATTTAAAACTTTCCTTTTGGAGATACAATGTGTGCCAATTTTAATTTTCATGTCCTTTGAAGTAACCAAATGATTAAACTTACATTACATATATTCTATCTTTGTTCTATTAAGTTGGAAGCCTTTACTTTCTAATGTTTATCTCCATAGTTCCAATTTTCTATTAACGATTTCCTTAGACTCCTCCACTAACACAATGTCATTTGCAAATAACATACACCAAGGTACTTCATCTTAAATATGTTTTGTTAACTCATCAATCACCATTATAAATAAGTATTGACTTAAAGTTGATCCTTGATGTAACCCAATATTAACTTCAAAGAAGTTTGTCATTCCTTCATGAGTCCTCACACATGTTTTTGCACCATCGTACATGTCTCTTATAAGGTTTATGTATGTTAGTGGGATACCTCTTTTTTACAAGGTTCTCCAAAGATCCTCCCTTGGTATCCTATCGTAAGCTTTTTCTAGATAAATAAATATCATGTGAAGGTCTTTATTTTTTGCTCTAAAATGTTACATAAGACATCTCAAAAGATGAATCGCTTCAACAGTAGATCTGCCTGACATGAATCCAAATTGGTTCTCTGTTGTACTCGATACTTGTCTTAACCTATGTTCGATAATTCTTTCCCACAATTTCATAGTATGGCTCATTAATTTGATACCCTGATAATTTGCACAATTCTGAATGTTTCTCTTGTTCTTATATATAGGTATAAGTGTACTCACTCTCCATTCCTTGGGCATCTTTTGGTTTCTCCATATTTCATTAAATAGTCTTTTGAGCCAAGTGATTCCTGTTTCATATTTCCTTTTCTGCCTGGCATGAACACTGATTATATAATTTATGATATTTTGACACATTGAAGTGTATCAATTTTCTTGTTCATAGTCATCCTTTATGATTAAAAAATGATGTTATGCTTTTATTATACTAATTGGTAATGTATTGCATATTTAAAATTTTGAAAAGTTACTTTAATTACGTATTCTTATAAATTGATGCTTTTCTAAGATGTATGATGAATGAGACATGCTTTGAATACCTTCATTTGTATAAAGAGTTAAAAAAAGGTTGGAAGTATGCGATTTGGATGACTATAGTCTGTAATGGTGGTTGGGCTTGAGGACTTGATTTCAGAGTAGGTGATGTCACCCATTTACCAGTGGGGTAGGTGATGCTGCATGAGCATTTGCTCTTAAATTGAGACATTTGTTACCACGACATAGCCCGTGTCCTAAAATTTTTTAGTTTCTTTGTCTCATTAGTATTTGTCACTTTTAACTATATCGTACATTTAGATTAATAGAAAAGTTTCAAGTTATGTTCATGAAATGGTATGAGTGAGGATTTATAACTTGTATAGATTATTTATTGTAATATTTTAATATTGAATTTTAGTCACCTTCTAGATGGTGCTATAGGAAGGTGTCCCTAATTGTGACGGATACATGACATCGGATATGATTAATTTTTTTATGAACATTGATTATATAATTTAGACCTGGAATCGAGCCTAGTCCTATAGAAGAGGGTGAACAATAATGACAAAATCAAGTGTTACTCGTAAACGTTCGCGACTTTGCTCCCCTTGAATGAACTCTGACGAGCAACGACCATGAGAAATCGGTGGAAATAACATATGAGATTTCATCATTTTTGTTTTAGTTTCTATTTTCTTCTTATTTTCAAGCAAAATAGCCATCGTCATTCATTGATCCAAGAGCAAGTTAGAAGATTTAGACCTGCCTTAGAGGTGTGATGCTTTATTGGCAATTATCGGCCTCAATCAAACGAAAAATGGGGTGAGTTTGTTAGATTTCCACAAAAAAGAACCGGAGATGGTTTAGTTTAGTTTTCAGGGGAAACCAACGTAGGATTTGCTTTAGGCAAAGAAAGAACGGAGGTACTTTAGGCCTGAACGAAGTTCACCTTCCAGTGTCAATTTGATTCTAGTTTAATGCACTTGATATATGCTGGAAATGTTGCATATCATCAATTTTTTGGTGCTAGATTGTTTCAATTTTCCTTTATTTTGTTGTTGACAAAACATCACTTCCAATGGCCGTTCATGGTTATGATAGTTAGCTCGAGATTGGATGGATGGTTGGGAATTGTATGTATCTTCCTTATATGCCTGCAAAGATGCAAAAGTGTTGGGTAGGTGCATTTGGTACCCGAACGTGTCATGTCCAACACATTGATGTCCAATGTGTCCTCCAAGACTGTGTTGACTTGTGTCAAATCTGAAATATCATGTCACAAAGGAGTTGTGACATGTTCTTTATATGAAATAGGTTGGGTTCAAGGATTGGTTTTGGGTTAAGGTATAGAACTTGTTTAGTCTGGTTTAGGTTCATGGTAGACATTGGGATACAAAATACCTACTGCAATGCACAAACTGGTTAAGAATGAATATATTATTAGTTTGGATCCAACACTGTCTACTTGGATCTCTGTTAGGTTTTTGGGTCGATTATGGTCGTTAATATCCAACTCGGATCCCATTTGTTGTGTTGGATTTAGAATTGAATGAACTTTAATATTGTTATTTTTTAGATGAATAGAGAATAAAATCAAAGGATTTGTTGGAGATACGAGTGAACTAACAATACGAGGATTGAATCTTGGTATACTTTGAAATGAGGGGTTATATATTTCTTAATAGAACCATGCTAAAGTAATTTTTCTGATTTGAATGATTTAAATGTGTATGGTTGTTAATTATTTTCTTGATGTTTCTTGAAGGGTATTAAAATTATGAGTTATTTGATTGGTAATAATCTGGTTGCTAATGAGCATGGTTTGACATATATGTGTTATAACTTGTGAATTTTGATATAAACATATGAATAAGAAAACGTTTCCAGGTACTCTATCATAGAAAACGATATGGTTTGACTCTTGTGGATGGGGCTATCAAGATCTTGTGAGAAGAGATTGGACAACTCTTACAAATTAGTTTAGTTACAATATGAGTCATAACACATATATAAATGTTTATTTGCTATAAAATGTTTGTGAAAGCTTTTAGTATGTCTTCTATTAAGAGAATAGATCTTTCTTATATAACAACAAATCAATGTTCACCAGATTATTTCAAAGTTTATCTTGAAGCTAGAACTTTTAAGTTAAGAAAGAGTGAAGAGGGTGAGGAGATGACTAGCTGAAGCATAACAAATCAACTTTCAATATATATATATATATATATATATATATTATATATATATATATATATATAGAGAGAGAGAGAGAGAGAGAGAGAGAGTTATAAGATACTCATAATCTCCATCATTTGATCGGGATGATCAAGTGGAGATTTAAATTAAAAGAGTAGATACTTTTGGAGGTTAGCATCATGTGAGTTAAATATTTTCTCTTTTATCATTTCAACCATTTATCAAAAAGATTGCGATGGTTTCTTGTGGTTTATTTTGGTAGGTTTTCTAAATCTAGTCTCTCTCTGTCATATATGTGTATATATAGGATGCTATGAATCTTCATGTAGTGCAAACAGGTGTCCTGCTTATGTTGACTGAGTTCTTGGATGTGATCTTCCAATTTGGATCTTCTATGATTGGATCCTGGATCGCATCGCTTGCAGTAGATCACAGTTGACGACCTGATTCATTGCATTGACTTGAGCCCAAATTCAAACTGGGTTGAGATCTCGAGTGATATGAGGTAGGCCATTTGGAAAGCAACTTGGGTTGCTATCCATGTAAATCTTGTAACGCTTGTGGCAATCAAATCCTCGAATTTTACAATCAACAAAATAAGAATGATGGTTCAAAGTCAGATGCCGACTGACCTAATTTAATTGAAAATGAAATCAGGATTCGAATAATATTTGAATATATTACACGTTTCCAACAAGACTCCATTACATGCTAGACTCTTAGTATATATATTTGATATTTACATGTTTCTCTCTCTCTCTCTCTCTCTCTATATATATATATATATATATATATATATATATATATATATATATATATATATATATATATATATATATAGACGCGCACGTGCTACAAGTAAAGAAGACGTGGTTGGAGTCAAGATTCTGCTTCTACTTTAATTCAAATTTAAGACTTTCTTTTAACCAACACACTCCATACATGAACGTGGCTCATTTATTTAAGTGTACGTTTGGTTTGGAAACCTGATGAAAAACTTATGCAGCGAATTATTTGATATAAACATACAAAGACTAGGGATGCATGCACATTGAATGTGGTAAAATGGGTTTTGGATTTACGAACTTAATTTAAAAAAGATAAACTCAGACCATGTTGTTACTGCCCATGATCCCGTCGAGTCTATATATATAGTTTGCAGGGAAAGAGCCAAAATGGGCTAGAAGGGGCTCTAGCGCCCTAATGGCCAGGGAATTATTTCGAGGAATTAGTATAGCTCCCCAAGAAACTGGTCAACAGCCTTATATCACAAAGTAACACAAAAAACATTCAGATCATGTTCATGCATGTTGACCAGTTTTTTGACACAAAAATCTAAATGACATAACACGAAAACGTACCCAAACACAAAAATCCTAGCAATTGGGTACTTGGCAAAGAGAACCAGTGTGTGTGCTCACCCAAAGTGATGAAAAATATTGGGCTGTATGTAATAAAAGTTTGATCATTTGGTTATTTGAGGTGACATAAAAATTACTTCATTGTGATAAAAAAATTGGTGGAGATGTTATGCATATAATTAATACAAGTTGGTTAAAATGAAGAGGTGCATAAAGTATTCTATGTAACAAGAAAATATCATCAAAGTTGAAAGATAAAATATTATAAAGCAACAATTACACTCGCTACTTTTTATAGTTTTTAGTGTTGCGTAGTTAATCATCAATGTGTACAAAATATGTTGAGATGGATGAGTTATCACATAAGAAAAGACCGTGTACATAATGAGGTTATTAGGAATAAATTAGAAGCTATACCAATAGATAACAAAATGAAGAAAAATTATTTAACATGGTTTGAATACATAAAAAGATGACCAAAGAAAGCTTTGGTAAGAGAATACAAGAAATTAGATTATGAAAATATTAAAAGAAGAGGAAGACCACAAAAGTGTTGAAAGAAAACAATAAAGAATGATCTAACTTATATTAAGTTAAGTGTTAGCATGACACATGATCATGTACTATGAAAACAAAGAATTCATATAGCCAATCCCATTTAATATGGGAAAAGGCTTAGTTGTTGTTGTTGTTGTATTTGGCACGACCTACTAACACGAACTAACATGATACAAACACCAACCAGAACAAGAAATAACCTACCAGTGTCTCTTTTTCCTTTTCTGTGTTATAAGTATGACTGGAACTCAAGCCCATATCTAGTTAGATGAAGTAAGATTACCTCCTTGTTCCTAATGGACGGAGAAGATAAGAAGCTTTTCTCGATCGGAGCTTACATTTTCTCAGGGCATGGCTTACTTCGCGTATACATCTAAAACTAAGTTTTATGCTTCGAACCGGTCGATGGTGCTTAAGGTATGGTCTTCTTTTTCCCAGCAAGAGCAGGGATGGCGAGTACCTGTCACTTATGAACCAAGTTGAAACAGCGGGATGAGTTACATGAAGACAAGCTCAATAGGAGTCATCCTCGACTCATAGTCATTTGCGTGCCCAGGTGCCCTCGGCTCGGTGCATTCAGCTCATCGACGAGACAAGCCTGGCACTGAATGGCCTCAACCTGGCTGTTTAGCTCTTGTTAAGACTTCTCTAAAGACAGTAAAGTCGAACAATTTTTGAACAAGCTGTGGAAAAGGCCCAATCGACTGTAATATCGGAAAAGTTTATGCAATTTATTCGTAAATGACTAAACAACTAAGCATCTTCCCTGAATTTCCAAAAACTTTGTTATTACCAAGGATGGCAATGGGGGGGGCAATAGGGCGCGGTATGGCGTGGCTGGTTTTCTCTTAACCCGCGCACGCCCTGCAGTATGTCAAACCCACGATACCCGCCCGAACCATAAGCCATAAAAAGTACTTTTCAAGAAAATTTAAAAAAATAAATTGTTAATAAGTATGTTAGAAACATTATATTACTAACAGCGAAGATACTTGGGTCAAGGTGGGTTGACCCTAACCCGCCCGCCCTATTATCAGCACTATAAACCCATCCGGGTGGGGCGGGCCAAGATTATATCGACAATGCTACCAAGTCGACCAAAGAACAGTGGAAGAACTGGAGTGCTAGTTTTCATCCAACACCGCTCGCCCCTTGTTTCATAATCAATTAAAAGAGGTCAACGCGGTGCGTGAGAACGATTTCGATAAGCCTCCGCCTGCACAAAAAAATCTAAACCTCAATATTAATTTATTAAAAGATTTTCCGTGTGGAACTCTCAGATCTAAACGAGAGCTATTTCTGCTTCATTGCAATGAGCCCGCACCTCATACGCCTGCCTTAACTGTGTACTTTATATACAGAATTCACACTGGATCTTGGTGGATTCATCAAGCCAGCATCACCATGAAGTTATCAACTTGTATGATGGCTTTCTCGTTCGTCGTTCTCTTCGTCGTCGGACGCTCGCTTTGTCCGGCTGCAGCAGCCACAATCGTCCCGAAAACTGTTGTTCTTCCGGTAACAAAAGACGCATCAACTCAGCAATATATGGTCACACTGCAGCACAAAACTCCCCTCTTGCCGGATAAATTTGTTGTCGACATTGGTTCCGGGTACCTCTGGGTTTACTGTGACGAGGGCTACCAGTCCACCACCTACCGGCCCGCCCGGTGCGGCTCAGCAACTTGCAAGTCTGCCGATGCGCCGGACTGCAACCTTGTGTGCATGGATAAGGTAGAGAAGCCCGGCTGCACCAACAACACCTGCACTACCTTGGTAGGCAACACGCTTTCTGTGTTGGAACCCATGTTCACCTCCGGCCTCCTCGCCGATGATGTGCTTGTTTTCCCCTCTGTCGGAGGCCGGAATCCTGCCGTCCTTCCACACTTCATCTTCGTCTGCGGCCAGAATGTGCTTCTTCAAGGCCTAGCCGCGGGAGCCATAGGCATGCTTGGCTTGGGCCGGAGAGGGGCGAGTGCACCGAGCCAACTGGCTTCGACCCTTGGGCTAAGGAAGGAGTTCTTGACCTGCTTGCCCTCCACCGGACCAGCGTCGGGCGTCATCGTTTTCGGTGATGATTCGAAAGTACCAAAGCCTATGGGGTACACAAAACTCCTTCAGAATCCGGTTACTCAATCACAGAACGGCCATACCAGGGTTGTACAGTCGACTGAGTACTACGTCGGCCTGACGGCGATCTTGGTCAATGGGAAAGCCATTCCGGTGAACTCAACGCTGCTCCGAGCAAGCAATGGTGCTGGAGGGACGAAAATCAGCACTACCTACGCGTACGCAAGGCTCGAGAGTTCGATTTATAGTGCACTAGAGGCAGCGTTTGTGAGGGAGGCTGCAAAGAAGGGGATTTCCAGGGTACCTGCATCATGGCCATTCGGAGCATGCTTTAGCACCAAGAATGCAAAGCGCACAAATCTTGGGTGGGAAGTGCCCGAGATCGAGCTTCAATTTTCCGGCGCTGGCATTGGGTGGAAGATCTTCGGTGCTAACTCCATGATGGATGCCGGAAATGGGGTGATGTGCCTCGCATTCACGGATGCCGGGACGAGCCGGGTGGCATCGGTGGTCATTGGTGGACGTCAATTGGAAGACAATCTCCTTCGATTTGATCTGGAGAACGGAACGATGGGTTTTAGCTCAACTTTGTTGCTGAAGAACACCACCTGCGCCAAATTCAAGTTTGTCTCTCCCTAGCAAAGTCATGCGTATTGTGGGAATCAGCATGAATTCTGCAATCTATTTTGACATCTTTTTGTCGGAACAAGTGGTGATTGAATATGCATCTAAATTAGGACATGGATCCAAAGCCAACCGAGAATCAATTTATCTATTTTTATTTTTCTTTTACTGTTATAATTGGAAGCTTATCTATGTTTAGATTTGAATCAATTTCTGTACTAAATTAAGAGGTGATAGAGTAAGTAGTCTCTCTCTCTCTCTAGAAAAGGATCTTGTGTCCTTGTATGAACATCGAAAGCTTGGTGTTCGGGGATCTTAATAAAGAGCTTATGACATTATGTTAGCCTCGACATTGGAATCACCCAACGACTCGAAACTCGTAACCGGCGATAGGCTGCACACAACCTAGCAAGCCTTTCACCAAGGGTACAATGGTTAAGCAGAAGCTTAAGACTGATGATTGAGAGGGTCGATGAAGTTAAGAAGGATAAGAGAATAAATAAGAAAACAATGCAATTGTATTGATAGCAGATAAAGGAGCGTGATCCGCAACACGCTTACAACTCAGTTGCGAGACTCTTAGGCAACACAATAAGCAAAAGGGGTGCCTTCTTGTAAAGAGGCAATGTCCTGTCCCTCCCTATATACTAGAAGTTGCCAAGGAGTTCCCACGCACGAGCCTAGTTATACAACTATAGTATATTTCACAGTCAAAGGGTCACATTCTCTCCCACTTAAGCTCTTGACGACTTCGACAAGTTTCACAGTGATGCTCATTTAACTCTGAAACTCTTGGCGTGTTGTCCGCCTCTCAACCTATTGTACCTTCATCTTCTACAACTCCTGTTGTCCTCCAAGACACAGGTGCTCGTAGTAGCTACGACATGCACGTTCCATGTCCGTATGATAAGCCTTAGGTTTGCTCGCATGTAAGGCAGTTAGCAGTTTGTTATGGATGAGCTCCAGTCGGAACACCCAATCCTCTACCCTTAAGATGATTGGTTGAGGACCGTTGCTTCTGACCTTCCTCTAGTCAAAGCACTGACACCTTTCAAACATGACTATTATCCAAAGTCGTCACACGAACAATACAGGGTTTATCACAATCCATGAAGACTACTATATTTGAGGTTGGTTGTATCTCTATATGGCTCACCCTCAAGATCTCTATGCCAAGTATCACCTGATATTCATTCAATGGTGCCACTGTAAAGTTGGTTACCTTGCGCCAACTCTCACTCGAGTTGCAATAGTAACTGTCTCCCTCATGATGGGTTTGGACTCTGAATTCACAACATTCATGTTGCTATTGTTTCCCATTACCCTTAGGCCAAAATGTTTAGCTTCTTGCGGGTATATAAAGTTGTGAGTTGCGCCTGTGTCAACCATTGCCATTATGTCTTTATCATTTACAATAATCGGTATGTACATGAAAGTCTTGTTCATAGGCTTACATGATGTTAATCCCATCTATGGCATTCAACCATTTTATTGCGCAAATCCTCATATCTTCCCTTGGGTCACCATTTGAAGCATCTCTCCTTTGCATGGCATTAGCAGTGCATGAAGTCCTCCTTCTTGTGTTTACACTCATTTGAGAAATATTGGTCATTACAATATCAACACTCTTACCTGAAGGATCCCTTGGTCTTACCTTTCTTCGTATGATTTTTGTTGTTCCCATAGTCTCTTGGTGTGTAAGACTCGGCTGGGGTATCATTTGAAGTGTTCTGCCGATTATCATTTTTCATACCATTTCGCCTTTCAGTGTCATGTATATACTTCTTTAAACTAGTTGACCGACGATTGTCAAGTAGATATTCCGCTACTACTATAGCTTTAGAAAGGGTATGCGGGTTGATCATGTTCAGCTCTTGCTCAACTCACGACTGCAACCCATTAAGGAACTTGAATAAACAATCTTCTAGGCTCATTGTCCGGATGCTCAACATAAGGGTCTGGTATTCCTTGATGTAGTCTTGCAACGATTTGTTGTGCCTTAAGTCATCAAGCTTCCTTTTCATGACTACTTTAGTATTACGTGGGAGAAAATGTTCTCGTAGAGCCTGCTTGAGCAGATCCCAAGTGTGGATGTGAGTGAGTCCTGCCTCAGCATCCTCTTACATGTGATACCACCATGACATGACATCGTCTTTCAAAAATATAGCCACCACGACTAGTTTCTCATATTCATCTTCAAGCTTACTAGCCTTGAGTGAGTGGTCCATCTAGTAAAGAAAGTTCTCCAATACTTATGCATCATGCCCCCAGCAAAATCCTTCGGTTCTCGAAGCTTAGTGAGACGAGCGTCGTTCCAAATCTCTTACAACGGTGCTCATCTCGTCCGTCAACTGGTTGAAGCCTTACACAACATGCACTATAGCAACAACTAAATGGGCTACCAACTTTTTGAGTGTGGTAAGCCTAGCATCGATGTTAGGTAGAGTTCCTGACATTGTCTTAGGGTCGGTCACTGGTAGAGCCTTCGACTTCCCCTTTCTATGACGATTGGGGTCGCCAACAATCTCAGTGTCAGTAGTCATGATGTCAACGTGGGTAGTCGTTGACATATAGGGGTTATCTTTATGCTATCAATATGGAGGGGTGTGTCCCACACCCATTCACCAATACTCTGAGTCGAACCGACTTCGATACCAAAGTTGTCATGCCTCGGTGTTGGAATCACCCAACGACTCGAAACTCGTGACCAGCACTAGGTTGCGCACAACCGAGCAAGGCTTTCACCAAGGATGCAATGGTTTAACAGAATCTTAAGACTGATGATTGAGAGGGTCGATTGGAGTTAGCAAGGATACTTGAGAATAAATAAGAAAGCAATGTAATTGTATTGATAGCAAATAAAAGTATATGGCCTGCGACACTCTTACAACTCAGATGCGAGACTCTTAGGTAGCACAATAAGCAAAGGGGGGTGCCTTCTTGTAAAAAGGCAATACCCCATCCCTATGTACTAGAAGTTGTCAGGGAGTTCCCATGCACGAGTCTAATTATACAACCATATAGTTAGCGGACGAAAGGTCACAATTAGATGTAGGGGTCTCCATTGGTCGGTTCCGTTTACAAACTGAACTGAAGAAACCAAAAATTGAATTACACCTATTTGTAACAAATCAAACCGACTCGAACCTAATTACTTGGGTTTGGTTATTCAGTTTGGTCTAATTAAAATTCACACAATGTGAGATGTTCGATTAAAAATTTTAGAAAATTTCAAGGAGTTAGGCTTCCGATAGCAAGCGTAAAATTTTATCAGATTTTTATAGTATGGATTACACAAATTATTAGCATTGTGTTGGGGCGTTCCCGCCTAGCGACGCACTGTAGAACCCGAATACAGTGATATGTAAACAAGGGCAACTATATTTTTGCTCGAATGTAGTGAATCAATTATAGAGAGGGTTCCCATATCATATACGGGTGTGGGCAAAGAAGTTAGTTCCGCTATATTGCTGCCCGAATGTAGTGAATAATTTAAAAAGAGGGTCTCTGCATTTTGAATATGGACGAATTGGTCTATAAACTTTGTGAAATACTCCCATACTTTATATCTTAATTTAATCAACTTTTTTTTGTGTCTTTGAAGAAATTGCGCCATCACTTCATCATATGGTGTTGAAGTTCACCTGCTTTGGCTTTAACTCTCTTAGCTTTTAAGGTGGACCTCGTAATTGAGATCTCATATAATAAAAGAAACATAAAAAAATATTGCATGAAACCATATAAATATATATACACACATACCTGCAGACACACAAGCATATAATTATAAAACTATAGAATCAACAAATTACATAAACCCATTATGACTGAAACGATCTGTCACATTCAGTAAGAATAATAAGACCATGAAATCTCACCGAAGATCTAACGTCAGAAAACAATCACTCAAAAAGAACTCTATCAAATTCATGCCCCCAACTATCCAATGCGGTTGAACAGAATCAATCGTTGATCTAGACAGAAATA
Organism: Brasenia schreberi; assembly: GCA_036023115.1. Taxonomy (NCBI): domain Eukaryota; kingdom Viridiplantae; phylum Streptophyta; class Magnoliopsida; order Nymphaeales; family Cabombaceae; genus Brasenia; species Brasenia schreberi. The sequence goes on from JAYKKT010000088.1 coordinate 23,658,551, forward strand.
AATCCTATTTAACTGCATTTATGTTTTATACAAACTAGTGCAAATGTATTACAAACGAAAAACAAGAAGCATTAGAAAAGAATAGCATAGCTCATCGCCCTTTAGAAAAAACATTAGTTCCTCACACAAATGTATTACTCAGAAAACCAAAGTTTCTTCTGTATTACAAGGAAACTGAATGAAACCCAGGAAATGACAAACCTAACGAAACCAGGATGCACAAGTTCTTTACAACGAGTGACAATTGCAGAGATTTATTGCCCGAGAAAAAAAATCACTTAGAGTAAAAAAAACTATTACCGCTTTCATGCGAGTCTCGACGCACCGGCAGTCGTCCTGAATCCCGCGTCTGTACCTCTGGAGTGCACAACGCTTGCCGCTTTTTGAGACCGAGAAAGCACGTATCTTTAGGAAGATGAGCGCATATTATCTCACCTGAAAAACAGATGCATCTTGTTCAAACCAAAACCGAAGCCAAGCATTCTCTCCTACCAAGTGGGATGACACAGAGAGAGAGAGAGAGATAGCAAAGAACCAAGTATAAAAGATGGTGTGTCTTTGGTAATAAAGGTTTTAATAGGAATTCCTTAAATGTAAAAATATTGTTTTTGTAATTTCTTTACATTAGTACTTTTTTTAGAGCTGCAACGAATATGTTTAAAACATGCTTAGAAATTAAACCCAAATTCCATTTCAGTATAAATTGGTAGAAAAATTCAAACATTTGAACACTTAATGACATCATACCCACCGAATTAGTTAGCATGGTTTTATACATATATGAATGAGATTACCTACCTTCCATTCAGTTCTTCAAATATGGTTGAATATCGCGAAGTCCCCGTCAAATTAGGCACAAGGAACTACAGCTCGAAGCATAAAACCTTCCAGTTGAAGGTTCTGAGTTCCACATCGGCTGTGAGCATATCTGGTACGGCTACGCCTAACCCTACCCTACCGATAAAAGGAAGCGAAAGAGAGAGAGAGAGAGAGAGAGAGAGAGAGAGAGAGAGAGAGAGAGAGAGAAAACAGGTGTTTGAACATTTTTGTCAGAATTTAAGGGGATTATATTTTCTTCTATACATTGTGAAATTATCAACCTTCGTTATAATCTATCTCATTCTAAAGCTTTATATTATTAGCATTTATTCAGTGTCAAGTTTAGAATGATCATGCTAGCATTGAACTCCATGAAAGTACGATCAGATCACGTTAACATTGAACTCCACGAGAGCAAGATGTTTCATTGTATTTCCTCTCATTTTTGAAGACTTCGTATTTTTTTCAAACTCTTCACCTTCTAACTACTCACTAGAATCCTGATAGAATAAGAACAGAGATCGTAGCTTTGGTCCAAAACTGTGGCTCGTGTTGCACAAAACTGGGAAGTTGAACGTCAAAAGTTTGATACCAAGCACATTTAGCAACTGTTCAATGGTTAAGCTTCGGCCTCTCCATTATTACCGAAAAGAAAAGTGTAGCCTCTCTCTCTCTCTATAAATATATATGTATATATATAAATTATGGTAGAGTCCTCTCAACATATATACTCGTATCAAACCACTATTTAATTATCTTTTATGGATGATGAGATAAAGTCAATTAGACATCACATGGGGTTAGAATCCAAGAGAAGAGAATGTACTTCTAAAAAGACTTATCCTCCTCCTCTCTCTTTACACACACACACACACACATATATATATATATATATACACGGATATATGAAAAACTAGATCATGTCCACTTCCGACTCATGTTTACCTATTACTTTTAAATGATAAGAGTGTACTAATACAACTACTACAACTAAGCCTTTTCTCATACTAGATGGGTTGACTATATGGATTATTTGTTTTTTTTATAGAATTCATGTTAAGTTCGACAAAGTTTTACTCTGACAATCATAAAAGTAACACAACCCTCTTTTATATGGGCTTGAAACCGACCATGCAAGGATGATCCCTTACATGGACAGAGTTTTGGATGATAAGAGTGTAATTTAATTTTTTTTAACGGTATTAAAAAGTATGAAAGACTTTGTTATTGCACTCGTGTCATCCAAAACCTATAGGTGGACATGAGTGAGCATATGTGAGAGGTGGCATACTCATTATATATATACTTATAAACCACAACTAAGATACACTTAAGGCAAGGATTAAGTAATTGAATATAACCTTTACCTAAACTTTAAATAACATGACCTCATCCACTTGAAGTTATTGGTGGTCACTTTCAGATTTCACAAGATATTTTATTCTTTAAAGATAAACCTTTAAATGAAAAATTAGTTTTGTAAGTTACGAAAATCTCTCCCAGAAGATAAGGCTTCAACGAAAAGCACAGGAATAAAAAGCCACAAAAACTTCCTTATTCATAACCTATGTGGGTAATTGTGAGAACGACAAATCTTCTTCTTTCCTTCTTTTTCTCTTCTTCTCCTTGCAGGTTTTTTCCGCTTGGGCTTATGCTGCAACTTAGCTGCTCAAGGTGTGTCAAATCTTCTTCAATGGTATCAAAATGGGATGACTCTTTGCTACATTGTATCAACATTATGGAAATGACACATGACAAATTTATAGTTCATCCCAAAACTATTTGTTTGATTTATAAAAATACCCAAAACATTATTTTATTCTTATATTCTTTGGATTTCGTTTAAATTAAAAAAATGAACATAAAGTCAAAATTATGAGTCTTCTCATTTACTATATATAAATTTATATAAGCAAATAGAAGTGGTATTTTTACTATTTTGTCCTAGACTTGTTATGGGATTACTGAATATGTTCATATTTCACTATTTTTAAAATGGTACCTATATTTTATTTGAAATTACTGATAGGTGCTGACAATATTTATAGTTCAGTACTTGTATATTCTGGATATTACAATTTTGTGCATGACTATGTTTTATTACTTGTTTATTAGAAAATATCTTATTGTTTGTTATCTTTTTCTTATTTTTTGTTTCCCATTTGAAATATTCAGAACCTCTTGGTATTTTTGCCAAATTATTAAAATTGACTTCTAGAATATGTGTTTTTATATTTAAAAAGATTGAAAAACTAAATGGTCTAAATTTTTAAATATGGAAAAGAAGAGTTCCATTGGCTTTACCACTAGGGGTGCTAATTATATGCTTAGAAAAACATTCTTACTCCCACAACTAATGCAATAGATGAAGAAAAGAAGAAGAAGATATTTTTTAAAAGATGATACTATAGCCGACACTATCATATTAACATATATAAAGGATGATTTTATTAGAGTATTTGAGAAATTCGAGACCACTAAAGAGTTATTTAACTTTTTAACAGCTAAACTTCACGTTTAACTACTCCTTAAGAAATATAATTCTTATAAAATAAAAGAAGGGTGTAAGTGCCTCCCGAATCCACTATTGCTAAAAGAAGGGTATAAGGCTAAAAATATGTTAATAAAATATTGGTAATGAATAGGGATTTAGTTGTAGCAAAATCAATCATTCTTAAATCAATGAAGATATCCAATATTTGAATAGTCTTTTCCCTTCTTGGAATATAGTAATCACAATCCTTAGACTTGATTTGAATTTACCGTTTCAAAATATCCTTTAAAATTAGAAATTAAACAAGAACATATGTGCAAAAAAAATGCTAGTTGTTTAGAATGATTTAGGGTTAAGCATTACAAACAATTAGAATAAGAGAAAACCAAATAAAAAGTTGAGTAAAAATTACAAGAAGGACAATCAATTTTTTAAGAAATTCTAAAAAGTTGCTTCCTGAATGAAATGCTTCAATTGTAGCAAGATGAAAACACTACAAATGGGCTGCCACAACAAGAGCAACAATGGTAGGAACACCCAGTATTGCAGCTCAATAAAGAAGCATGATATAATCTGTGTGATTTCTAAGTACCTTTATACGATATATCTCAAAGAGTAAAGAGGAAGTTGTGGACATGAAGGAATTCAAATTTGGGGAGCATCGTGTCTACATGAGAAATAATATCTTTTCTGATATTCTTAGTGTTGGATTCTTTAGGATTTGTAGAAGGCACCAATTGTACTTAATGATGTATCAATTATGCTCTTTATTAAGCACAATCTTGTGTAAGTCCTTATCTTGACAAAGAAAGGGTTTGTGGTCAGGTTTACCCTCAAAAGTCACTGTGGGCAAATATGGTGGGATAACTTTTTCTACTTTCTTTGATTCTGAACATTGTTTGTTTAAACTAAACACTGATCATAATGAAGTTATGATCTACTTATATTAATTGTCTTTATTATTGATATAAATGTATAGTATAAACACTTAAGGTATATAAGTTTGAATAAGTTGAGAAAATTAGACAATTTTGACTTATTGCCTAAGTTTTAGGAAAATATTTTTAATTAGTGTGAAACCTGTATACAAAGGAAAATAACTAAAAAAATATTTTTTTAAATAAAAAAATAATTAGAGTAATAACCCTATTAGAAATTATTCAGACAAATATATGTGAACCCTTTAGAGTAAGATCTCATTATATCGTATGAAGGTTCATATTATAATATTTATTGATAATTATTCAAGATATACATATTTATATCTCTTAGCAAATAAATATGAGGTACTTGAAATATTCAAAACATATAAGCAAGAAGTTGAAACCAATTAGGGCATACCACAAAAGTCTTAAGATTTGACAAAGGTGAAGAATATACCTATATAGAGTTTCTTAAATACTGTAAAAACTTTGGTATCTCTAAACAGAATATCATGCCTAAAACATCTCAACAAAATAGTGTAGTAGAAAGACATAATAAGACCTTATTCAATATGAGTAAGTTTATATTAATAAATGTTTTTCTTCCCAATATATATTGGAAAAAAGTAGTGATTATAATCATATACATATTAAATAGAGTATCATGTATTACTGTATTATCTACACTATATGAAATATGGTTTGACAGAAAACTAAACCTAAGTCATCTTAAGAGGTGGAGATCTATCGCACATGTTAAAATCCTTGATAAGTTTAGAGATAAGCTAAAGAGTAGGTCATTGAGATGTGTTTTTATTAGATACTCTAAATGTTCAAAATGATATAGATTTATCACAAGGACCATGGCTTATTAGAGAGTAAAAATGTTAAATTCTTAGGGAATACTAAGAATGATATCCTTAAAAATGATAATGAGTGCATTGATAATTTAATGGATCTAAATTTATCATCATTCAAACCCATAGATTTTGATCTAAATGGATGAGAAAATATCACACTTAAGATGACTTAGGTTATCACCCATAAAAGACTTAGAGTAACACCATTTTACTTAAAGGATTATCACACTTATCTTGTTGAGGAAATATGTAATTCAATGGTTTTAGATGAGTTGACGATAACATGATATATAACTAGGTTACTAACTCATATGAATCAATAAACTCAGAAAAAACCATGGATGAGAAAATTGAATCCATTGATAAAATCGAAGTCTTGGAATTGACAAATTTGCTAAAAGTAAGGAAAGTCATTGGTTGTAAATGAGTTCTTAAAAAATATAAAGTCAATGAAACAATCTATAAATTTAAGGTGAGGTTGGTTGCAAAAGATTTTTCGCAAAAGAAGTTGATAGATTATATCAAGATATATTCTCTTATTACAAAATTTGCATTCATTAGGATTATTCTAGTTATTTCTATACATTATGATTTAGATTTAGATTTACATTAGCTGTAAAAACTACTTTTTTAAATGGTGATTTAGATTAAATCATTTATATGCAATAGGTAGAAGGGTATGTTATTAAAGGCTGAGAAAATAAAGAATATAAGTTGAAAAAATATCTATATGGCCTTAAACAATCAATTCGTTAATGATATTTCAATTTTCAAAATGATATTTTAGAACTTGAATTTGGGCTAATAAACTTGACCATTGTGTATATGTTTGAAGGAGTGAGAGCCAATTTGTTATTCTATCTTTACATGTAGATGACATATTATTGATTGAGAATGATAATGAGATAATTGTCAAAACCAAATCATGATTAAATTCAAAGTTCAAAGTGAAGGATATGTGAGAAGCATCTTATATTCTGTATATAAAAATTTCTTGAGATAAAGAATATAAACTTTTATATTTGAGTCAAGATATATATATTTAATATATTCTAAATTTTTTAGAATGAGTTATTGCATGCTTGTAATTACACCTGTTGTTAAAGGAGTCAAACTGAGTAAGGCTGATTGTTCTCGTGAGAGAGGAAACAAGACTAATATTCCTTATGTATAAGTTGTGAGTACCTTGATGTATACAATGCTGTGTACAAGACCAAATACCCGTTTTGTTGTTAGTCTTATGAGTAGATATCAAAGTAATCCTGATTGACAATATTAGATAGTTGTGAAAATAATTTTAATATATCTTAAAGAAACAAAAGATTTAAAACTCTGTTTTGAAGCGAATGAACTAAAAGCGGTAATATACTTAGATGTTGATTTTGTTGGGAGTAAAGATGACAACAAATCAACCTTCGATCATATATTTTTATTTAGAGGTAGTGTTCTTGGGCTTACGATAAACAAGGTTGTCTAATGTTCCACACAAGGAGTTGAGTATGTTGTTTGCATTATGGCTACAATAAATGCCATTTGAGTAAGCTACTTCATATGTGATTTTATACTGGACATAGCTAATGAGCCTATTTTGATAAAAATACAATAATTATTTTGGTTAAGAGTGGATTTGATAACTCTAAAAGCAAGCATATAATAGTTAAATACCACTATGTTCATGATATAATGGTAATTAATGATATGTTGGTTGACCGCTTGACTAAAGGCATCTCAAAAAATCTTTTTACAAAATATGTTACACACATGAGGTTAAGATATGCTTAGTATTTTAGTATGAAAATGCATGTTACTCATTATTATATAGGAAAAATATATTTATTATGAAAAACAATATATAAGTTGCAATTTACTTGCAATCGGAAATGGTACAATTTGAAAAACCTTGAAATAGTGAGAGGCAAAATCAGTGTATCATAAATTGACTCAAGTGACAAAGTAGAAGATGTAAGTTATTAGTAGTCACTTTTGGCTCCAATAACTGCATTTATAAAATATGACCCTCTTCCCAGATTTCATGAGTGATTTTATTTTTTAAAAATAAATCTTTAAACAAAAAATAAGTTTTGCTTTTACAAAAATCTTTGATAGGCTTCAACAGAAAGTCTAAAGTGAAAAACAAAGGAATGAAAAGCTAGGTATGAAATCAAATGTTTAAGTATAAAGTAAAAAAATAACAAAAACTTCCCTATTGATAATCCTTTATGGATAACTGTGAGAATCATAGATCTTCTTTCCTTCTCTTCGTCTTCTCTTTGTTTCTGTTTTTTTCCACACTCTCTGTCTCTCGACTAGACCTATAGGTGCTAAAGTCAACTCAGGCAAATTGAAACCATGTGGTCAACCCCAACAAATTGAACTATAAACCTTTTCCCCTTTTTTGGTTATTTAGAAATTCGTTTTGTTCATTCGTAATTCCCTTTAGATATATCTGATTCTGCATATTATTTAAAAGTTTTCATAAGACCATGCAGTTCAAAATTTGTTTTCTTCTTTTAATATAATAGTGTTGGTGTATAGACAGAGACGATGAAGCTTCTCTCTTTCTCTCACATGCACATACACTCACATGCACCCTCCCTGGAAATCGAACTCTTCACCTGTAGCGTGTCGGAATCAGAGAGGTATTGATCAGTGCATGTGGCACCACTCTACAAAAGTAGCACTTTTATCTCATGAATGTTGCTGTCAAATAATAACATTTTGAAAGAGGAGATTTCTAAAATACCATTTTTTTAATAAATTTTATAGGATTTATAAAATCATTAAGTCAAGAAATAAAGTATTATGTTTGTTTTGTTCTTCTCATGTAAAATAGTTGGTGGATACATGATAAGGTGATTTGGATAATTGGATAAAAAGTAAAAAGATGTGAGAAATTAGATGATAAATACTTAACAATGGGTATAAAGGGCAATCAAAAACGTTTGTGGATGGAAAAAATCTGCTTTACTATGATATATTGACGGATCTATATTGAGGCGAGGCACTCGAAATTCAAAAAACAAATGAAAAGGTTATTGCACACAATTGAGTCCGTAGATCCTATAAATAGTTCGCCTCACCTGAAATGGTAGAATAAGTAGTTCGCCCCATCTCACCAAAAATTCTAGATCCGCGCCACTGTTCTGGAGCAGAGAAAGCTTGCGTTGGGTTTTTGCTAGTTTGGGAATGAAAGAGTTGGCAAAATTGGTTAATAGGAGAAACCATACTTTCTACTTGGATCACCAAGGAAGAAGCTGTTTAAAAGCTGAAATCTATGACTAGTTACACGGATCTTTAGGTTTTATGCTTGGTTTCCTGTCGAACTTTTCAGACAGGTGCAGTGGCAGATTCAGAAACTCGGGTGGGGCTCCGCCCCGCCACAGGATAGGTGTCTAAGTTTCCAGCAAAATTCTTAGATAACTGTTTTTCATGGTAAAAGGTGACGTCGAACCTTTTTCTTCTGAACTTAATGCATTGAACTTCTGCAGATGTTTACTTGTACATGAATGAATTGGACTTTCAAGAAAAAAAAAGCATCAAAGAAGCGATTATCCGTGCATTTTCTTGCAAGCTTAGGCGCTCATTTAAATACTCTTGCACATATTCGATAAAAAAAAGAAAAAAAATCTTACACTTTGAGCACTGGAATTAAAATGTGGAATGCTGTAGGTGGCTAAGTATAGCTTTTTCAACTTAAACTTATACACGTGTATATATGTAGAGAGAGAAAAACAGAGAGCAGTCCATGCGCACATCATTTCGTGCTTAAATTACTTTATCATGTCACCCATTTGATCCTTTGAGACGAAGGATTACACCCGGTATACTAAATGCGCCACAAAAAACAGTATATTGGTGTTTTTATTTTTCAATTAAAATCAGTTGATCATGTTAATCAAATACTAATATTTGTACATGAATGTACGTGTACATTTACCAATATATATATATATATATATATATATATATATATATATATATATATATATATATATATATACATATATATGCTGTTCAAAACTAGCCCAATAGTTCAAACGGGAATCGAACCGGCCTCGAAACAGTCAGTAACACCGAACTGGCCCTGAATCTGTAACCGGACCCGAGTAACCAATTTAGTTACGGTTCATACTTTTTACGAACCAGCCCGAAACCGTAATTAAAACCGGAATCGGCTGTTTTAAACTACACATTAATAAATTTATAGACGTTGAGGTATAACTCAAACGGTAGATAGTGATCAATCATTGAGTTTTAGGTGTCATGTACCCTTTTTACAAAAGAATTTTTTTTGAACGGTTTCACATCGAGTGGGATGATTTGGTTCCGGTTTCGGATTCGGATTACATCGGATATGTCTATATATGTACACATGTTTTTTTTTATCAAACGACATTAGGTCAATATCCTTAAGACTTTCATATTGCTGACTAGCTAGCAAATTAAATTGTCAATTATTAATAATAATGGTAAAATTGAAAGCAAGGACTACATCAAACTAGCTGGTCACACTACAGCATTTTAGTAGTCCACGGGATTTTTTAGGTGTCGAACACATTTCCCCCAACATTTGAAGGCAGTCTTATTAACGCTCTTTAAGCGTTGTGAGCAGATTCTTTCTTTTCCATGGGCAAGTAAGGATCAGGGGAATCCTGGAACCACATGAAGTCCCGATCGCAGTGAACTCAAGACCTTCAACTTGAAAGATATCGGAACTTGTGATCTAGGGCCGAGCATGCCACCGTATTCATCTCTGTGTAACATGTGAGAATAATCAATGTGGTACATCTTGTACCAAACATTGTATCCTATAAAGCACATATGTCACATCGTATCATTACTTTATTTCGTATTTTGATGAAGAAAACATTTAAGTGGAAAACTTAATAAATAAATGATTTTACATGGTACACTGCTATAATATGACATGGTACCCTGACCTGACCTTGTAGGAGAGGCAGTGGCCTGAGTGTGCGATGGCACCCAGGCCGTATTCCTACTGGACGTAGTAGCGGTGTGCCCTGCCAACAGAATGAGAGGAAGAGAGAAGGATTTGAGAAATAGGTTGAACTAGGGAGAGTGGGTTGTCGTGGCAAAGTTGATGAGCGTCTCGCCATTTTGTTCTCGTTTTCCGATGAAAATGGCTGTAACTAGTCCTGAATCTGGTAAAAAAAGAGACATTGGTGAGGAACGGACCTATCGGGTTTGTCCTTCAACTTTGCAGGCCACGAAACTACCGGGAAAAGCCATACAACTTCTCTTCTCTCTTTTCTTCAAATTTTTTTTAACAGTTGGCCGCCCGTGGGAGTAGGCGCCTTCCAGGTCATTGGGTTGCTAGAAAAGCGATGGAAAATGGCAAGTTTCAGAGATAATCGGTGGCAGAAGCGATGGCCCTAGGGCAATGTCGTATCGGATTGAGTTGGACACAACTCGTGTCCTTAAAAGACAAGACCTCGTGTTAAATGGGTCCTGTTATAGGTTGAACCCAATTAGGTGCTTTGGTGTGGATCCTTTAAATGAATCCAACCAGGTTTATAATAGAACCAATAGGATTCTTAATCCGTTCAGGTGATCTGGTTTCGATGCGGTTTGAAGTGTTGAGTTTGTAATTAGATGTAATTTATTAATATAATGTTTTATTAATATGTAGGAAACAAATAAAGTGATTTAGGTTCTTTATTTAGAATCATGTTAGGTTGTTTTATTTGATTTAGGGTTATTTGGTATTTTGATTCGCATGTTGTTAGAACCATTAGTTTCTTTAGGTGTAAATTTCGATAATCTGCGTTTTGAGAATTTAATATGACCAGGGCTTCCAGTAGATAGATGTATTCTCTGTCCGAGTGTATGTTGGTGATAGTTTTACTATGTTTTCAATGATGCATATAATTATCAACTGCATGTTGAACGATTAAAATTACATAAAAGCTTGATGGTTGGTTGTATTTGAACTGCTTTATACTAGCAATGTGTATGGTTGATGACGATTTCTGCATGCATCTAAAGATTATTTTCTCTATAGACCCAAAAGAAAGCTTGTGTGGCCGTTAATAACCATGATGAGGCATCGAGAGGCCTGCATGGTACGGGCTTGATATCAAAATAAAAAAATACCTAATTAATAGGTGTCTGACTATGCCTCTTATGTTTAGATGTTCTTGAAATTGGATTTGAACTTGGTATTAGTTTTCCTTATAGGTTATATGTATTAGTTTAATGTGAATGTCGTCTTTGTTGTCTCCTTGACAGTGAAGAGGCCAAATTCATCTCTTGGATCATGTGTGGCTGGTGCTCATTCCTTAATGTTATTAGCTTCACAAGTAAGCAAATGAGCCCCAACTTGAGTAATATGTGGTGATGAAACTTTAGTGGAGTGACACTAATATGTCCATAAAAAGTAGTCTCCAGTTATTATATTTAAATTGTTTGGTAAATTTCGATATGAGACTTGTGATTTTCTAAAATTGGCTATCTAGTATACCCTATTAAGCACTAATAAATGTGAAATATTCTAATTTTAGCTATAGAAAGTTTATCTTTTACTTTAATTGTTTGAAATAATGTTGAGTTAGACTTTTTTTTCATCTTCATTTTTTGGGTTGAGACCTACTAGGTCAAAGGGGTGTTAACCATTTGGTAGGCTCATAGTCAGTGGTGTGACAGTAACAAAAGGAAAATGCAGCGGAATTTGAGACAAAAATATCATCAGGTCGTCTCACATTTACACGATGAGAGATGGAGGAAACTCAAATAACTTTATTCGTAAACAAGCATGAAATTATCGTGGCGACGTCATTGCACCAGTCAATCATACAGTTAAAAACTGGATGTATGAAGTTGAAGATGGGAGAACAGTGAGAACTCCTTTTATTGGCAGAAACGCGATACTCCGGATCAGGAGATCCTGGAACCAAGGAGAGAAATCAAGATGAGGAAACGGTTGTTGATGCTGAGAGAGAGAGAGAGAGAGAGAGAGAGAGAGAGAGAGAGAGAGAGAGAGAGAGAGAGAGAGAGAGAGAGAGAGAGAGAGAGAGAGAGAGAGAGTCACCCGCTGCAGTCGACATTGAGGGAAAGAGGGAAATCAAAGTGAAAACCGCACTCACTGGGAAGAGTGATCAGAGTTGCCTCATTTATATGGCGGAAGTGCGAAACCTTTTCTTTAATGCAGTCACATGTTTGTACCCTCTCTTCATGAGTGTGAATCATGCTCCTCACATGGTCCACGCCTTCACATCATGCCGGCAATGGGCGGTCGATGATGCCGGACACGTAAGCCTTGCAATGTTCTAACATCTTCTCTATCGACTCGCAGTCCACCGGACTCTTTTGCTCATGGCTTGGATTCACCAGCAACTGTATCACCAGGAGAACGATAACACATGATACCATCTTCATCTTTAGCTGCGCATGTCTGTGCGTGTATGAATCCTACATTTATAGAAGCACAGGGAACTTGCTAACAAAATGATGCGGACGTAAGAAGTGGTTTTGGTGACACTCGTGGCTGTTTTAGCCTGAAAACGCGAATCAAGATGCCATATTATTGTATCTCTACATACATGTGTATGTGTTAGTGCATACGGTCTGTAAACAGCAAAGTGCACATTCTACCAGAATCATGCGCAAGCAAGGAACTGCTTGGAGTGATGGGCCAAGAAGATTCTCGAGAATATGGGGCTGTTGTCGCTGCTTAAGGGACAAAGGTGCCCTGAGAGCAAGTTTTTGAGAACGATGAACAAAGAGAGAGATGATCAAATCAAGAAAGAATCACATAAACTTCACGATAGGATTTTTTTATGTATTTAATCACGAACTACACATTACATTATTATATATAATGCAAGTATATATATATATATATATATATATATATATATATATATATATATATATATATATATATATATATATATATATATATATATATATATATATATATATATATTTATATCCACCGCCACCTTAGGAAAAAATCCATTAAAAATCCATTATTCACCTAGTCAATCATATGGAGTACACGTTACATTATTATATATAATGTGTTACAAGATAAGTGGACATTCTCGGCTCACGTAACGGCTGGACTGACCATTCAGTCCGTTACCTGAACAGATAAGGCCGAACAATAACGGATGACTGTTACCGAGATTTTCGATAACGACTTCGTGATTTGCTCCAGACGAGGGAAGCTGCAGGTGGAAGAATCATAGATGAGGGGAGCAGGCTGCCTATAAAAGAGAGCCATTACAGGTCAATGAATACACTTGAATACACAGGAAAAAACACAGGAAAAAAATCACAAACACCTTGAAGCTCATCCCGTGAAAGCCTCTGCGTGGGAACCTCGCATCCACTCCAAATCCATTGCGTACAGAGGCGATCGGCAAGATCAACACCAAGGAAGAAGACAGGCAGTCAGAAGTCGCCTGTCGCCGATGCATCATCAGAATCCGCCGTCGCCATCGGAGGTAGATTCCAACACTGGTATCAGGGAATAAAAACCCTGGAAAAAAAAATATAGGTAAGTAGAGAGAAAGAAACAAAAAAGAGAGAGAGGGGAAAATAAAAAAAACAACAACACGAGAAAGGGGATCATGGAGAAGTAAAGGCGGTTGACAGAGGCAAGGCAGGACACAGGCTGAACGACCAACAACCAAAAAGGCGACAAGCCGGAAAGGCCTGAGGTCGAACGGCCAACAGCCAAAAAGGTGACAAGCCGAAAAGTCCAGAGGTCAAATGGCCATAAGCGAAGAAGGCCACAAGCAAAACAGGCCAGAGACTGAATGACCAGAAGGCGGAAAGTAGACATCGCCAGGGATGCCGACAACCTCCAAGAAAGGTGCGGTAGCAGAAACCCGCCAGGGACGCCACCACCTCCCCTTCTCCCTCACTTTTTCCTCTCTCCTCTCTCCTCCTAGTCTTTTCTCTGAAACCTGTATCTAGACTTTTATGTTTTGTATCTGTATTAAAAAAAAAAAATTAAAATCTGCGATTTAGGAAAACCGCAGGTGGGAAAATTAGTGGTTTTCTAAAACCGCCTCGGGGAACGGTCTAAAAAGACCATTTTGCCTGTTCGGCTTCAGATATTACTCTGTTGCCATTAGGCAAAATTACCATTTTGTCCAAACATTTTCAGGTAAAAAGATTATTTTGCCTACTGAGAGAAAAGTTTGTTTTACCCTCTGGTTGTTTGTGTAAATTACCAAATATTGGGCTGTTACTTTACAGTTTTAACATTCCCGGTTTGAATAATTTCAATTCTGCCATTTAGTCAAAAGACAGGTTTACCCCTGTTCTTTTAAAAAATTACATATTTACCCTGAGGGTTAAAATTTTGATTTTAACCCCGATCAGTTGTGAATTTTACAGAAATATGAAAGAATAATTTTATAAGTTTGTCCTCAGGATTTTACAAAATTATAAAAATGAGACAATTAGATAAAATTACAGTTTTGACCTTGGTATTCTTTTTAGGGGGTTCAGAGTCAGAAACCCCTTGGGAAAAATTTTAAAAGAGCATTAAATTATTTTGATATCATGCATCATACTAACATGTTTCTTACTATGTATGCTTGTGTTTTTATGTTGGTTTTCCTTTTTAGACCGTTTAATTGTTACTTTTGCCAAACACATAAAAATGAGCTCTAGGATATGTGTGTCTAAATTGGCAAAAATGGAAAAGCTGAACGGTCTCAACTTCTAAACATGAAAGAGAAGAATTCCTTTGGCTCTAACACTAGAAGGAGTTGAGTATGTTCTAAAGGAAACCATGAGTCCGCCACCCCCAAATGCAAATGAGTAACAATTAGAAATGTACAAAACATTTCTAAAAGATGATACCATAGCAAGAACGATCATGTTAACCTATATGGAGGATTACTTGATTAGGGTTTTTGAAGAATATGAGACCGCAAAAGAGTTGTTTGACTCATTAACAACTAAATATAATACAACTGCAAAATTGCATGTGCAGTTGATACTACAAAAATACAACTCTTTCAGAATGAAAGGAGATAATGTAAATCACATGCTAGTAATGGCTAGAGACTTAGTTGTAGAAAAATCAGTCATCTCTGAGCCGATGCAGATATCAACAATATTTAATAGTCTACCCCCGTCTTGGAACATGGTCACCACTGCCCTAAGACTAGGGCCTGAAATTAACCTTTATGAATTGCCCCTTAAACTAGCAATAGAGCAAGAGCACATACTCAAAAACAAGAAAGAAAAATTGCTAGTGGTTCAGGATGAGTTAGCATCTAGCTCCAAGTTCAATTAAAAAAAGAAACCAAATAAAAAGTTTGACAAGCATAACAAGAAAGACAGTCAAAATTTTAAGAAATCACAGAAAGCCGCTTCTCAAGTCAAATGTTTCATACAAAAGGGATTGTCGTAACAAGAAAGGTGGAGGAAACAACCTACAACGCGGACAGTCAGAGAAATAGGATATAATTTGTGTGATTTGAGAATGCTTGTATTTGGACCGTCAATGATAGGTTGGTGGATAGACTCACGAGCTAAAAGATACATCTCAAAGACCAAGGAAGGGGCAATGGATATGAAGGAATATTAACCTAGGAAACATTGTGTGTATATGAGAAATAGTATTTTCTCAGATGTTCTGGGTATTGGGTCCTTCAGGACATATATACAAGGCAAACCAATTGTATTGACTGACGTGTTAATTGTACCATCAATAAGGAGCAATCTGGTCTTGGTCCCTGTCTTAGTGAAGAAAGATTTTGAGGTTAGGTTTATTCCTAACAAGGTGACTGTGGGTAAGCATGGGAGAATTTTGTTCTATAGGGAATTTGATATAGAAAAAGGACTGTTCAAATTGTGTGATAATGAAAATCATGAATCTTCTGCTTATATTGAGAGTGCCTTTACTATTGATGTGAATATGTGGCATAAACGCTTAGGGCATATAAGTCTGGAAAAGTTGAGGAAATTATCCAACTTTGACTTATTGCCCAGATTTGAGAAAAATACTTTCAACAAGTGTGAAGCTTGTATATAAGAAAAAATGACATGAAAAGTTTTTTCCAAGAAAATAACAAGGGCAACAACGCTGTTGAAAGTTATTCACACAGATTTATGTGAACCTTTTAGAGTAAAGACATATCATGGAAAGGGTTATTTTATAACCTTAATCGATGATTACTCTAGATATATGTATATATACCTTTTGGCACATAAATCAGAGGCACTTGATACTTTTAAAGAATATAAGCAAGAAGTGGAAAATCAATTAGGGCATTTGATTAAAGTCTTAAGATCAGACAGAGGAGGTGAATATACCTCGACAAAATTCTTGAAATTTTGCAAAGACTTTGGTATTGCTAAATAAGACACAATGCCCAAGACACCTCAGCAAAATGGTGTAGTTGAAATATACAATAGAACCTTGTTGAATATGACAAGGTCAATGTTAATTGATGCCTCTCTTCTAAGGGTATTTTGGGAAGAAGTAGTAAGTACAACTATTTACATACTCAATAGAGTACTGTGTAAAGTTGTATTCAGTACACCATATGAGATGTTGTTTGAAAGAAAACCCAACCTAAGTTATCTCAGGAGGTGGGGATCTATTGCACATGTGAAGATCTTTGATCAGTCTAGAGATAAGCTAGACAGTAGGTCCTTGAGATGTATATTTATTGGATATCCAAAAGGTTCAAAAGGATATCGGTTTTATCATAAGGACTATGAACTCATTAAAAGCAAAGATGTTGAATTCTCAGAAGATACTAAGAATGACATCCTGTTGAATGATGAGGAATGTGTTGATGATTTGGTAGACTTAGACCAATCATCTTTTGAGCCCATAAAAGATCTTCTTGAAACTATCGATACCTTAAGTGGACATAAGAGGCCAAGAGCCACTCCGTCCTACTTAAAGGATTATCACTCTTATCTTACAGAAGAAGTGTGTAATTCGGTAGATTTAGATGAGTCGACTAATAACTTGACTTATCAGCAAGCAATGAGCTCATCAGAAGCGACAAACTAGGAGAAAGCCATAGATAAGGAAATTGAATCCATTGAGAAAAACCAAGTTTGGGAATTGACTGATTTGCCAAAAGGAAGAAAAACTATAGGCTGTAAATGAGTTTTGAAAAATAAATAAAAGGTTGATGGTATAATCTACAAGTTTAATGCAAGGTTGGTTGCAAAGGATTTTTCGTAAAAAGAGGGGATAGATTATGTTGAGGCATATTCCCCAGTTGCGAAATTTGTATCCATACGTATAATCCTGGCAATATCTGCATACTATGATTTGGATTTACATCAGTTAAATGTAAAGACAACTTTTCTAAATGGGGATTGAGAAAAAATTATATACATGCGGCAGCCCGAAGGATTTGTGGTTGAAGGCCAAGAAGATAAAGTGTATAGGTTGAAAAAATCCCTATACGGCCTGAAACAGTCACCTTGCCAATGGTATTTGACTTTTCAAAATGTCATTATAGAACTTGGGTTTGTGGCTAACAAACTTGATCACTGTGTATATGTTTGGAACAGTGGGAGCCACTTTGTTATCTTGTCATTGTATGTACATGACATATTGTTGACTGGAAACGACAATGAGATGATTGTCAAAACCAAGTCATAGTTGAACTCCAAGTTCGAAATGAAGGATATGGGGAAAGTATATCCTCGGAATAAAGATCTCTCGAGATATAGGATCTAGACTCTTATGCCTGAGTCAGGAGAGATATATTGACTATATCCTTAAGAAGTTTAAAATGGGTGAATGCAAGTTTGCAGATACACCTGTTGCAAAAGGGGTTAAATTGAGTAAGACTGATTGTCTCGGTGAAGGAGACAATAAGCCTAATGTTCCTTATGCACAAATTGTTGGCAACTTGATGTATGCTATGTTGTGTACAAGACCTAATATCAGCTTTGTTGTTGGTCTTATAAGTAGATATCAAAGTAATCCTGGTTGGCAGCATTGGGTAGCTGTGAAAAAGATTCTAAGATATTTGAAAGGAACAAAGGACTTAAAACTGTGTTTTCAAGCAAATGAACTAAAAGTGGTAGGATACTCAGATGCTGACTTTGTTGGGAGTAAAGATGACAGCAAATCAACCTAAGGTCAAATATTCTTGTTTGGAGGTGGTGGTGTTTCTTGGGCATATAAGAAACAGGGTTGTGTAGCATTGCATACACATGAAGCTGAGTATGTAGCTTGCTGTATAACTGCAGCAAGTGCTGTCTAGATAAGCCGCTTCATACGAGACTTGAAGTTGGAAATAATAGACGAGCCAATAGTTATCTATTGTGATAACAATGCAGCAATTACTCTTATTAAGAGTGGAGTGAATTGCTCGAAAAGCAAGTATATAATGGTGAAATACCACTATATTCATGATATGGTTTTGAGAAAGGAAATATCCATCTCATACATGCCAATGGAAGATATGTTGGCAGACCCCTTAACAAAAGGCATAACAAAAGATCTCTTCTCAAAACATGTTACTGACATGGGTTTGAGATATGTTTGATTGTTGTATAGGTAAATAACCATACAATGGATAAATTGTTGTATAGGTAAATAACCATACAATAGATAAATTGTTGTATAGGTAAATAACCATACAACGGATAAATTGTTGTGTAGAAAAATAACCACACAACAGGTTCTGATTGTAATAGTAATCAGGAATCGATATAACTAGAGAAAACCTTGAAAAGTGGGAGGAAAACCAGTATGTCGATACACTTGGCTTGAATGACCAAGTGGGAGATGTTACAAGATAAGTTGCCATTCTCGGCTCAGCTAACAGCTGAACTGGCCATCTAGTCCGTCACCTGAATAAATAAGGCCGAACAATAACGGATGACCATTATCAAGATTTTCGGTAACGGCTCCGTGATTTGCTCCAGACAAGAGAAGCCACAGGAAGAAGAATCACGGATGAGGGGGAGTAGGTTGCCTATAAAAGGCAACCATTACAGGTCGTGGAATACACTTGAATACACTGGAAAAAACACAGGAGAAAAACCATAAACACCTAGAAGCTCATCCCGTGAAAGCCCCTGCGTGGGAACCTTGCATCCACTCCAAATCTGCTGCGTACAAAGGCAATCGGCAAGAGCAACACCAAGGAAGAAGACATGCAGTCATAAGTCTTTTGCCGCCGACGCATCATCGGAATCCGCTGCCGCCACCGAAGGTAGATTCCAATGTAATGCATATTGTGTATATAACTATATGGTGCCTAGAGAGTTTATTTAGGCTCGTGGCCTTGTTTGGGAGCCTTAAATGTGTCTAGAACTTATATAAATCTGGATTTGATAGACGAAGGATTCGTCAAATATGCTAATGGTTTTGAGCATAGGATTGATAAATCAACGATTTAGTAATGTTGAACATAGGATCAACTACATGATTTATGATAGGCAGAATAATGGCATAAAATTGAAAATGCCCTAACTAGTTTAGATTCATAAATCAAGTATTTGGTAATAGGGATGTCAATATTGACCTGACCCATGCAACCCCAACCCGATGAGGTTTGGGTGTGGGATAAGATACTTGATATATGTATATAGATATACACATATACATATACACATATATATACATATACATATACACACATATATATGTATGTATGCATGTATGTGTGTATGCAAACATACACACAAATGAATGCACACACACACACACACACACACACACACACATATATATATATATATATATATATATATATATATATATATATATTCATGGTTTATGAAAGGCAGAATAGAGGCATAAAATTGAAGATGCCCTAATTAGTTTAGATTCATAAGCGGTACGCTTGTAACTAGGCCGGTCGGGTTATCTCCCAACCCTGAATTAGAAAAAGAAAATCTTTCTTTGCAGTTTAGTTTGGAAACCTTGAAATGGTAGTATTTACCTCTAAATCTGAAGTACTTGAATATGGAATGAACCGGGTTAGATTGGAGCTGACCCGTCGGAAACACATCGATAAAGGGTTAATTTCGTAATTTTCACTGAAAATATGTATAAAGTAGTGGATGATCAATGGATCCAAAGTGACATGTAATGTGTTGTCATTAGCTTTGAGGAGTGTGGGCCTTGGGTTGTGTTGTTATCGAGTGATTTTTGTGAGTAAAACAGAAGGTTGGTTGCTATAGAGAACAAAGTATAAGGCCATCGCCCTTGTCCATTTGCCCTTTGGGCAGCTTTTTCTCTTTCTCAATTGGGGAATGTGACTTAATGTGCTACGAGGGAAGCGACAATCTGCACACTTAAAAGGATGGTGGTCCATATTGTAGCGTGCTCGCCAACAGGAATGACAAACCTTTTGCTTTTAAGAGAAAACAAGCAAAGCGCCCCGCCTCTGCCGACCCAACACTCTACAACCCAAATCCCCCCAAAACACAAACACTGAAAACCCACGCACTCAACCCAACTCCACAACTCTCCAAGTCCACAACACAACAGCACAATAATCCAAACCTCAAACCACCAGACCCAAACCGCCTACCTTTCCCAACTCAAAATGAAAATACATTAACCGTCCAAAATGGACTACCTGGGTAAATGGGTTACCACTAAAATGGAAGAATGAAAAGGTTAGTTCATTTGAATTTTGGGTTGGGTCGGATAGGTGGTTTGGATCAGGTTGTTTGGGTTAGGTGGTTTGAGGTTTGGTTTGTTGTGTTGTTGAGTTGGGTTATTGTAGGAGTGGGTTCTTGGGTTGTTGTTGGATTTGTGTTTTTGAGGAGTTAGCGTACGAAATGGGACAGAGATGCACCTGCCCATTTTGGGTAAACTGAGACGTAGAGTGGTGGTTCTGGTTTCACCCAAACCAACAGTCGTTTGGGTCTGATTTTGTTTTTTTTTTTCATCTCAAACCGGGTCCCATTCTGCTACAGTTTCAGTTTTATTTAAAGTTATGGTGACTTTAAAATTGGAACGACGGCGTACTCGGAGCAGGCGATTTTAGACTATGTTTTTTCAAGTTTGGGTCACAAATTTCACCCGGGAGAAAATATTCTGTAACTTAAAAGAGCCAGGATTTCATTAGAAGAATAAATTTTGGCTCTAGTGGCCAAGCTCGTTACCGAATCATCATTGCTCATGCTTGGTTCAGTTCAAATGAGCAAACGAGATGAACAAAATCACTACTTTCAATTTGTCTCGCATGTTTACGTCTCACCAGGATGAAGAGGATGATCGGATAGCAAATTAGATAACTGATGTAGCAAAGAGTACCTTCACAAACTTGCTTGGTTCAGTTCCCTCAAAATAAAACCTAATTCTGTAGTTTCCTACTCAGATATCCACACAATCAAGACTGTTGAATGCGTATCTTCAGACTTCAGGATTTATTATTTAAGCTGCACAAAATTGTCTCTTCTATCAATTACAAAAATCGGGCTGTTCTACCAATAATCCTTACAAGAACAAAACCCATCTCTAAAATGATGGAACCTACTACGATCCCTCACTATGATCTCTCTATCAAAAACCTTAGCTATAAGCTTAGTTGCCGTGTGGCAATCAACACACACTCGAAGGTTTTTCACAATCCTTATAGGGGAGCCTTTTACCGTCTTAATAAGCATGAAAGCAATTGCTAGCTTCTCACTATGATAATTTAGTGCATTCTCTTTATCTTCTTCATCTATATCTGCTAAAACATTCGATGTCTTTGGCACATAACCTTCAAGCTTTAGCCTTCTAGCAATCTCATCTAGCATCTCATATATTTCCTCGGTTTGTGGATGTGATCTATCCCCCATGATGAACTCATGAACAGCATTGCCAAGCTCAACAATGCTATGCCCAGGAGATTTCTTCACCCCTTCACTGAGCATCGTCCGTCGGACTCTCTGCACATCAAACCAGCGGCCTTCACTCGCATATATGTTTGATAGCAGAACATAATCTCCACTATGGTGTGGTTCGAGGTGCAAGAGCTGAGACCTTGCGAACTCACCCAGCTCTAAATATCCATGAATCGCACATGCTCCCAGTAAGGTTCGCCAGACAATCGCATTGGGCTCGATCGACATTTTTTTGATGAAATCATATGCTTCCTTCACTCGACCTGCCCTTCCTAGCAGGTCGACCATGCAACCATAGTGCTCAATCTTAGGCACGATTTTGTACTCCTTCATTTTTTCAAAATATCCGAACCCCTTGTCCACCAACCCAGCATGGCTGCATGCACAGAGCACCCCAACAAATGTGATCTCAGTAGGTCTGAAATCCACGTTCTCCAAATCATCAAACAATGCAATCGCTTCCTCAGCAAAACCGTGAACAGCTAAACTAACAATCATGGTTGTCCAGGAAACTACATTTCTTTCAGGAATTTCATCAAACACTTGATACGCTTCCCGGACGCTCCCACACTTTCCATACAAATCAATCAGAGCATTGCCCGTATGCAAATTCTCAAAAAAACCAACTTTAAACATGAAAACATGAATCCTTCTACCAAGAGCCAAAGACCCCAACTCTGCACACGCAGACAGTACACTGACCACAGTAAAACCATCCGGCTTGATCACACCTTCAAGCTCCATCTGACGAAACAAGGTTAGCGCTTCATTCGGCCGCCCATTCTGCGCAAACCCATTGATCACAGAGTTCCAAGACACCAGGTTCCTCTCTGGTATTTCTTCAAACAGTTGGTGCGCATCCTCCGCCTGGCCACATGCACCATACATATGCAAAAGCGTGTTTTGAACAAACACCGACGTCTTCAATCCGTTCTTGAAGCTCTTTCCATGTATCCCTTGACCCATTTTGACATCCAACAGTCTAGCGCAAGCCTTGAGAAGAAAAGGGTACGTATGAGTGTCCGGTTTCACTTCGAAACTATGCATTTGATGATGAATATCAATAGCTTTTTCCGGGGCTTCTCTTTCTGCGTATCCTCTAATCATCGTGTTCCAAGTGAAGATATTGGGCGATTCAATTTGATTGAAGACTGAAGAAGCGTAGTTCATGGGTAGTGAGAGAGAGACGAGAGTGAAAATCAAGTGTTTGCCTAAGTCTGCATCGCTAGGGGGGACGCCATGCCTGAGAGCAAATGCATGGATTTCCTTCAATTTCTGGTGGGAGTTGCAGTTTTGTTGGATCAAGAAGATGCATTTGTCGATGATGAGTTTGGTGGGGAGCGCGGAGATGACTGTGTAACTGCTATAACTTCTTCCGATGATCAAGATTTTGGAAGGAGAAAAGAGATGGGAGCAACGAAAAGATTGTGGAGTTGGCGATAAAGGATAAAGCCTCTTGCCGATGAGATCCGATGCGTAGCGCAGAGGCATGTGGCGGATCACCGTCTCTCTTATTATTGAGGTACTCATTTTAGTCACTATATTCGGTAGGCTTGCCCACTCATCCGTTTCGCACTGGTACTCTCAAACTTTCATGTTTCGGGTCGTGTTATTGTGTATATCGTGTCGATACAGGTCAATGTCGACAGAAACAAAGAGATTTTGGGTCGTTTGCATATCGGAACTTCGGAGTTCCTACCAATTTCCCTCTTCTTGCTGTGTGGCTTTTTGTAGTGTTATTCACTGTTCGTGTCAAAACAGGTCAATTGATTAAACCCTGACCTGAGTTTTCAGTTTTCTGTCACTTAAAAAGAATGGGTACAGTAAGGTGAACACATGGTTTAGCGTGGGCCGCAGTGGCTGGTGGGTAAAAGCTAGACATGGATGGTTTGAAACCAACATCCCGGTTTTAAGCCGAACTAAACTGAACCAAAAACCAACGGAAACTGGAATGATGAAACTGAATCCAAAACTAATCCGATTCAGTTTCAATTTCACCATCCATGGAACCAAAACAGGAATCGATCATTCCAAAACACCGGTTTATATATATATATTTTAATTTTTTAATAAGTTTTTCTCGATTCTAAGTGATTTAGGCTTCAAATCAGAATCGACCCCGTCTTAGTTCAGTTCCACTTCTTTGTTTAGGAAAACCGAAACTGACAACTTGAAACCCCAGTTTTTGCTTAGGGCCCCCAAATTTTAAACTCATATTGTAGGCCCTCAAGTTTTTCCTTTAGGCTTCAACTTGTCTTGAGGCACCCCTGGATGAGGCAAACGGTCAATAATGGCCTACGCTTTAGATTCACCACTGCAAATACCACGCAAACGAAGGACTAATAGACTCCACATAACAACGTAATTCAATTAACGAAAACCAGTACCAACACAGATTCTCTAACAAGCAAACCCTCCAGAGAGATACAAACACAAACAAACCAAAACCACAGAAAACGATGACAAAAATAACCACAATAAATACAACCTGTGTTCTTCCTGAAATAAGCAAAGACATGAAGTATGGAAGCTTTAAACATATTTACAAAGGAGATCACAACAACTACACAGATGAATATGCAGCAGATCCTGCTCGTGAGTACTCGGAGCGAGCATCTTCATACTGTTCTATGTCTTCGTACTTCTCAGCACTCAAACACTGGGGAACATAGGCCCCAAAAACAGCTTCCAGATTGGGTTTTTCTTTCCCACTTTGAGAGGCAACCTCGAGTGGAATGAAAGCGAATGACTGATAGAACCGTTTGTTGGAAACGAAGCCGAAGACTACACTTAGAATTGGAAGAGGTATGGCAAATGGGGCATAGTAAAAGTACTTTACTCCAAGATAACCAATCATGACTACTTGAAAGAGTATAAGGGATGCCAGAATTCGATTGTGGATATGCGGCCACATGCGCCCATAGCTCTCATATGAGGGTACATAAACTTTCAGAACCTGCATGTTTAACATAAAGGGTTGATCTTTTTACATAAATAGAAGTATAGAGAAGTAGGAATTAGTTGTTAAGTGTGTTGTTTGCCACTGAAGGTAATCTATAACATGTTGCAGTCTTGCAGATAACACCACATATGAGTAATCAAGTCATCAAAATATGTTTATGAATGCTCTTCAAGGAAAATATCACGTCCATTGTAGAAGATGTAATCCTAAGAACCAAGAAAGACTAGTAATGAATAAAACTATCAATGACCAGAACGTAAATAGGCATGGACGCAATAATGTTAACTCTAAGTTCAAATACACAAACGTCATTGAGTGGCATGTTTTTGGGAACTTGTATGCATTTAGGAACTCTGAGAACTACAGGACTAAGGAAGATCTCTCTAGGATTAGGAACTAAAGGAAAGGAGAAATGGAATGTAAAAGCCAATGAAAAAGTCTCACCTGATTCCTCAGCACAACCCATCCAATTCCAAAATACAGAACACCAAAGGGAATTATTATTGGAGCAATTACTGAGTAACATAAAACAATAGTTACAATCAACATATCGTTTGGCAGTTTAGTTGCATAACCAATATCACCAGGGGCCCAAGCTTCCTTAAGCTCTGCTTCGGTTTTGCAGAGAAACCTCCTTTTAAGGTGGTAAATAATAAGAGGCACTAGACGGGAGAGCTCAAGACCATAACCAACAAAGAACCTGCATAAATCAAAACGACAATCACCATTAAAGAGACAGCAAACATGGCTGATGAATCTGACGGAAACCGAAAATCTGGACAAGTAAATACTCACTTCAAAGCCACAAATGTTATAAAGAAGGTAGCACTTCCAGGAAGAGATGCCCCGAGTGTTGGAATAATTGTGCTAGTGTTTTTAAGGAACTGCTTAAATGACTTAATCAAACCAGAAGCCAGTGTGACCCCGAGAAACACATTAAGCACAGTAAAATAGAAATATTTTCCTGATGCTGCTCTGATTGCATGACTTAATGAAGGGATTCCTTCAGCCTTTGACAAAATCAACAAAATCATTGGCAGAATTGCCAGGAAAACCAACAAAGCAATCTGAGGCAGGTAAGCCTCCAGCACTGTCTTAATCTCAGCCTGGTCAACAATTGGCTTCAGAAAGGGCAGATATTTCCTCAAATTTGATAGAGTTGTGAACGCAGAGATTAATGTTATTGGTATCATGTAAAAGAAAATGGTGAGGAACACTACGCCATAGACTATATACTGCCTGATCTGCCTCATGAAATATGGGATAGACAGACTTTCCCATAACAACTCTCGTGGTTCTGGAGCTGCCGTGATGTTCCATTGATCAACCACTTGCCCATGGATGGTCTGGGAGGCAGATACAGCAGCTGGCCAGCTGTTAAAAAAGACAACTGCAGAAGGAAGCTGTTTATCTTTGATGGTGGTCTGCTGTTCATCCTCCAACTTTGGCGTCAGATCTTTGATTTTCTGGTTGCAGTATTCAATTGTGTCCACTTTCTCACCGAAGAGACCAAGAAACCCAGTCTTATGTTGTGGTTTGCTTTTCTTGTTCTCTGTGTATACAGTTTCTGCACGAGCAAGCATTTTTTTGTAGCTTTCGAGCTCTTTCCATATTTTCTCGGCCTACAATGTAGGATCAAGAAACATCACATTGTTCAAATAAACAATGAGAAACCATCAGTGTTAAGAGAGTGAGAGTTGTGTTCGATGGGATTGGGAGCATACCAGCAGGAACTAAAGTGATGCTATTGTTGCATATAAGGAAAAAACAATGAGAAGCAGCAGATGTGGGTTTCTGAATGTATGCGTGTATGTGCGTGCAATGTATGTTGTAAAAGACCAAGGGAGAAAATAATACCTCTTTGTTATCAGTGACCACTAAGGATCTGGAGAATGAACCAGGGTGGAGCTTCCTGAAATAAGAATCAACCTGCTCCTTGCGAGTTTGACCTGGAGGGGCAGGAGGAATATCTCTGACGAGTACTGCAAACCGCTCAGGCTTAGTTTCAGCGCTAGTTAATGCTGTCAGCCTCAGCTCCAAGACATGCTTGTAAGCTTTCCATAGTATGTAAAACGCAATAAAGGAAACCATGTAAACTGCCAATAGATGTGCCCACATCCTTGAGCCTTTTTGCTGTTTAATCAAATACAATATCACCATGAGAAAATTGATCAATAAGTAATCAATTAATCACATCGAAAACTTACTAGTAATAAAAATTTAGCAACCAGGCTAACAAAGAACATGTTGAATGTCAGATCCAAATTCCATGCATTCAGCAGAATAATACACAGAAAGAGAATATTGTTTCACATCCTTCCCACTAAAGAGGCTGCAGAATTAACAATAAACCAAAGACCTAAACATTGAGAAATCAGCTAAAACGTTTAATGAGCCACAAACACAAGCAACTGTCCTCTGTACAGTTTAACCTAAACATTGGGTTCATTCATTCCATTTCTCAATGCTACTATTAGCCGCAAAATTTGTGTTATATTTCCTTACTGGACAATGAAGAGACGGTAGGTGAATTTTAATTAAACGCAAATACAAATGAGATGAATATCCCATTCAAAAAGAAGTTCATAGCTCTGTATTTGCTGCTAGCGCAGACTTGCAGATTTATCCAGCTTACATGCAAAATACTTACACTAAGAATCTGTTATCTATAGAAGTTGCTAAGGAACAATAATGATACAGTACTTAGAAACTAGAACGGACCAAGTAAAAATCAAATTTTGTCGATAAACTAATTTGGTCTAGTCACAGTTTTATTTTCACTACTAGTTCACAAGCAGATACACCCTGACATTCCTCACTGACTAACTCCATTCACGATGAAACTTGCTGTCCGTTAAAATTTTCAGCTTCCTTTTCTCCTCACCTGCATCTTTAGCCGATCGGATTTCAAGTATATTACAGCACTTGAACCCGTCTTTTCTCAAGCAATGACCTCAAACGCCAGTAAGAAGGCAGTCACGTTGTTCAATGATCCCTTGGAGAAACCAAAAAAATGTGACGTAGAGCAAGAAATACATTAATTATACAGGAACCATATACAGTTGCTGAATAATGTATATAAATGTAAGGTCTTCAAAATCTTCCATCTCTTAATGCTGTGTCAAAAGTTCAATCATGTTAAAATTGAAAACATAGAGCTGTCAGTAGTCACAACATGGGAATAGTGAATCCTGTGATTCGAAGTGAAAATATAGATCGCCGTAAACAGACAACTAAACTTTTTCCCATCTAGCGGTCGGCTAAATTGATTTTTTTTTTGTTGCATAGAGCTCAAGATGTGTCATGCTAAGAGTTAACCCAACGTAAGGTAGATCGTTCTTTACGTTTTTCTTCCAACGCTTAGTAGTCTTCCTTTTTTTCTCTTTTAACGTTTTCACTTTCTCGTACCTTCCTACCTGAGCTTTCTAGTAACCATTATGTGTCTATCTCAACATCTTCGATTCCACATGTTTTACACACATTCATCAATATGGAAAAACAAGAATCACAATAGCAACGACACCCATAGTAAGATTAGCATATCAAGATTGTACATGGAAGAAAATGGCCAGATCTAGAGGGAATACATACTGTGATATTGGACATGGAGAGCTTATCGAAAGTGGTGAAATTTGCACTATTTTTGTCATTGCTCTTGGCACGGTTGTCTATATAATGATCGGTGGCATTCAGAGGAAGAAGAAGGGGCAACAAGAGTAGGCCGGAGACCACCAATATCGCCAGCACTGAAATTTCACAGAAACAACAAACTTGGTATCAGCATTGGAGGGTGTTTCTTATCTTTGTAAAGCCCAAATTATGCGCGCGTGTATAGAGAAAGAGGGAGCGGGGTGGGGAATGGACGACTGACGACAGAGCACGCTTCTGGTCAGAAGTCAAATGATCTACAAGGACGAGAATCGAAAAGGGGCATTCACCCTCGTAAACGTCATTTTCCGGTAGCGTGCACCAAAGCACTCGCGAGTCAGGCAAGAATTCAATCTTTCGCAATACAACATAGACCTCCTTCCCATAGTGACCTTAACTGATTTAACATGAACGATGCGTGTTGGCTCAGCTTGACTTTTCAGGTACATTAAAAAAGGATGATTTGTACGTGAAGGAAATTTTAAAAAATAGTCGTCTGCAAACAGTGTCTTGTCCTAAGCTACTAAAGTCGTGTAGAACTTCTGTACACTGATATGCCCTCCAAACTAGATCATTATCGATGAAATATAATACCAATAGATGAGGAAGCGATACTTCCAATGTAAATAGGTAGATGAAAAAGCAAAAAAAAGAAAAAGTAGTCTGTACTTTCCCGTTCATCTTTCACTTTTTTTTTATATAAAAGACCACTCATCTCTTTAAGTTGAGCATGAAAAAGAAATGAACATGGACTGAAGATCGTACAAGTTAGAATTCGGCTCCTCGTGCTCAAACTCGTTATTCATAAATCTAAAAAGACAAGGAGGCTCGCTCATACTGGAAAACATCCGAACTAAAGCTGATGAGAATCATGCAAAAGAAAAGCAAAGAATGGCCTGCAAAAGCGGAAGATCTGCTATTTGCCCTGAACATGACATGCATTCTACATAAACTTGAAACTCCTCCGTGTCGTGATCGCGTCGAACAAAACTAACACGAAGAAATTCAGGTTGTGTCTGGGTTGACCTGGTGCACAAACACACGAACGGCACAAATAGGCCTGGGGCTGGTAGGGTAACACATGACAAGCAAAGTGAAACGTAGGGAAGACAAAAATCGTCATTTCAGGGTTATGCACCGGCCCCAATTAACATGTAAAGATCGGGTCATCTTCGGGTTAACCAGTTTCAGGAACACGAAACACAAAATTACCACTTCTACCGACTGACCACCACACACAAGGAAAGCGCAAAAGAGAGGCAGAGATCATCTATTTCCCGAGTGCCCAGCACATTCCGACGAAATACCACTGACGCAACAAGGGGAAACTTATCTTCGTCCAGCAATTTTCACGCTTCCCGAAAGAATAACCGTGAAAACCTTCTTCCTAAGAAAGAAATGAAACCTAATTGTCACAGAAACTGCATCCCACAAAAGGAAACTTATTTAAGAAAAGAAAAGGTTGGACCATAAGTTCTACTGTTGTTAAATTTGCGAATCCGTGTCTCTTTGTGAGTGACGTACTTTTCCCTGACACGACACTTTTGATCCGTCACTTCCTCAATTCTCCACAGGCACACACACACACACAGAGGCGATCTTACCGGAAGTGAGGAAGACGATATACACGGCGGAATCGACGCCGGAGATGGAGACTATGTCTGCCTCCGAGGCGGTGAAAGCCTCACGCAGCCACGTAAAGGTGCCCCTCGTTTTCTCCCTTCCACTCCCCCACGGTTGCAGATCTTTCAAGATCCTGTTTGGGTAGTAGATCACCGCGTTCTCCGGATTCCTCGACAGCCACACGAACACGATCACCAGAACCAAGAAGATCACGAACGAAGTCACCAGCGACGTCACGAACGAACTGAAATCCATCTTTTCTCTTGTTTTCCGACTAGATCAACAACTAAGGAACCCTGGCTATCTGCTCAACGCCGGAATTCGCGGCTTACGCCCGAAATCGAACGACCAGGGTGAGAAGTGAGAGAGAGAGAGAGAGAGAGAGAGAGAGAGATTCTGTAACGGTGACGGAAGAGGGGAGAAAACACAAAGCGACAAAGACAATAACGTAATGACTATAGTACCCTTAATCAAGAGTGCAGCCGTTGGAAAAGAGGAAAGTGCAATGACGAACTTGCCCTTTAGACCCTTAACTGTCGAAAGCAGTCCGTCGGTTACTGTTTCCTGTAAGAAAAGGATCCGCGAGCTTTCGCTCTTTCCGAGGGTTTCTGAAAATATCCGGAACCCTAGTATTCTCACCTGAAATTTCAGGTTTCTAGTGTTGTGTCAGAAAAGCTCAAACCTGATTCTGTATAACCTAATATTATTTGTGTTAGTTTTGGGTGGACACAAACTAAATCCCTTTTGCTTCTCTCGGTGTTATACATGGTGCCAACAATTTGTTTTGGGGCAAATTCTAGTCAAAAGCAAACTGTCACGAACACAATCCATTTTCTTGCCACTTAAGGTGAACACGAACGATGTCCTCCTGGGCCGTGTCCATCAACATGATCAGTATAATGGACATGTTTTTACTTCATAACTTGAGACTACAAGTCACGGTGTTCATGAGTATAGGATAGTAGTTGCACGGATGAGTCGATCAACGTCTATATGACAATCTGATCCGTAACACAAATATATCATCAAAATCATACCTTTTATGAAAGAAAATATGGAACCGAAGCCAGATTTAAGTAGCGTATCTTAGCATAGTATATCGTATTAAGGAAAATACACTACTGATATTGTTACCCATTTCTTGGAGAAGGATCATCAAATTCGGGTCGGTTTGCCACCCAAAAACACGAACTCGATTACCTAACATACATGAGCCCATCCTACGGGGTGCACAAGCCTTTAAGTACGAAGGGCACTATAGTCATTCTTCCCAAAAATATCGCGAGCGCACACCTTTTTGCGATTTAAAGAGGCGAGAGGATCGGATTAGCTGTCATATTATGCGAGGGAGTCCATCTGCTTCCAGACACGTGGCAGAAAAGCCGCTGCCGACAAGGAGGATTCAAGTCATGCCAACCGTTTAATGGGACCCACCGGCAACTCAGCCGGATAATGTGATCTATAAGCTCTTATTTGGATTCGGGGTCGGATCGGGTTTACTCATACCCGTTTGTAGTCGTCTCTCGGGATGATGGACCGGTAAGCCTGTAGGTTAGACATGCCCAGTCTGGAACCCGCCTGCCCATTTCAACTGAAACCGTACTGATCACGGAATCGATGGTAATCGGAACCGGTTGAATTGGTTTTGGAATCGGGAATCAAAGATTTTCTGATTCGATCACGGTTCATTGTTTTTGAAAACCGTTTTGAATCGGGGACTTCAAACCGCCGTTAATTATGTTTTAATTATTTTTAAAATCTTTTATCACAAACAAGTCGTTAGCTCAACGACAGAGTCCTTCTTATCATTGCAATTGGGTGAAGAATATGGTCTTGAAATAGGTTATAGGTCAAAAACAAAACATTGTTTTGCTTAAGTAGTTTTAGGTTCTAGATTGACATAAAAACATGAAAGTTGTTCAATTTTGACCAAAAATAGATGCATGTAACAGTTTAGATCTAGGACAACTTATTTGAATATAGGTTGGGTTTTGCATCGTTTAACATCCGATTTATTGCGTTAGACTCATAGTTAAATAAATTTTAATAATAATATTATTAGTATTTATATATTAAAATTAAAGGATTTGATGTAATAAGAGCGGTCCAATGATTTGGGGATTGGATTTTGGCACACCTTTCGGTAGAAGGTTATGCATTA
Source organism: Brasenia schreberi (assembly GCA_036023115.1). Taxonomy (NCBI): domain Eukaryota; kingdom Viridiplantae; phylum Streptophyta; class Magnoliopsida; order Nymphaeales; family Cabombaceae; genus Brasenia; species Brasenia schreberi. The sequence goes on from JAYKKT010000088.1 coordinate 23,690,856, forward strand.
TTTAATAAAATCATGATATGCCTTTAGGTAAGGGTAATGTGTTCTTTAATAGAACAATGATAGAAGTGATTTCTTTTATTTTGGATGGATTTAAATGTACATCATTCTTAAATGTTTTATCGATGGTCTTAAATGATATTTGAAATTGTAGGTTATTTAATATGCTTTTGAGATAACCTTATTTATGACATGCTTCATAATATATATATATATATATATATATATATATATATATATATATATATATATATATATATATATATATATATATATATATATATATATATATATATATATATATATATATATATATATTTGGATATGAATTTATGAGTGTGATAAGATACAATTGGTTTTGAAACATAATAATGTGTGGATACATAAGTTACTTGGATGGTTTGTGAGGGTATGTAGAGACTTGTACATACTTCAAATGTTCCGACATTAGGTGAATATAGAATATGTTCTTTGGTACTCTCATATGAGAGTTGGCATTGTTTTACCATCATGGATGAGATAGCCAATGTCCCGTGAAGTAGAGTCACACAATTTGAGCAACTTGGTTTATACGGTATGGGTTGTAATTATCGTAACTAATAGATGTGTATATAAGTGTGAGTATGAATTTGAAATTGAAAGGTAAATATGATTAATATGAAATGTTTCTAAAAAATACATGCTTTTAGTATGAATTTTGTTAAGAAGTATATAATTTCTCTAATGAGCTATGAGTTAGAGCTCATTCTATTATTTTACGACTTATCTTGAAGTTAGCATTTGCAAAATGTACAATATCAAGTAACAAATTGAAATTGATCCTAATGTATATTGAGATGGTAGAATATAGTGGAAATAGTAGAGAGTTAGTTTGTTTAGATACTTATACATTACTTTTAAAGAATATGTCGGTGGGTCCCACACTATTTTGAATGCATTGTTTAGACTTATAAACATTCGAGTGTGATATATTTTAATTGAATTAAAATTGAATTACACTTGTCTTTGAATGTCATTTACATTTTTTATACTCGTGTCCACGTGGCATCGACTCGAGTCGATTCGTGATCGCGACCTCGCCACTCATTCGGGTGTGACAGTGTGTTCAATAAACTTTCACACGGTCATAAAACGAAAAAAAATGTAATATTAGGGGAGGCTAACGAGGTTTCAGCCTCAACTTCACGCGTCAGCTTACTGGCCGAATCCAGAACCGGCAGTCTCAATTGCTGGTTACAAGTAGTTTTTTTTTTAACTTTTAAAATCACACTCCTTTTTTCAAATAAAATCTGGAACCAAACCAGAACCAGACTCAATTTGAAACAGAAACCGAACCCAGAAAGGGCTGCTTCAGTTCCGGTTCTAGTTTTTTTTGTGGAACCAAACAGGTCTCCATCTAGTGTGATGGATCTTATTAGAAGATCCAATCCAGGATTTATTGAGATTCTATAGCAGTTCATGAAGCAGTCAAAGTCTGCCACGTCTGAATTTTCATGCCAGGTTGTACTGCGATATTTAATGAGACGATAATGCGTTAATATTATATACATTGTTTAATCGTTGATAACGATCGTTGAGCTCGTTCACGTGACAACGTATTGGGTGAATTTCTAATTTATTAAACATAAATCACTATTTAAAACTTAAAGTCGTTGGAAAAAGAATTTCAATTTGCATCCATTTTCAACTTTAAACATAACTTTATATTAAAAAATATAATTGTGTCACAAGGAAATATTGCTCTCCTGGCTAGGTCGACCCGAAAGAGCCTTCCAAATTCAAAGCCCGAGTTTGATAGCCAGGACAGACAGACACACGACCCTCCTGGCCATCTTCCATCCCGAAATCCTTAACTGAATCCCACCTGTTTAGGTGATCTGGCTGGATTTTCTTTTCGGGTACATCGGAGAGGCTGAAGCCAGATTCATGCAGCCGGAATTGAACTCGCGACCTTCTGCTTGTGATTCTGTCAGGCTAGCAAGGTGAGATATTGCTCATTGCGCGATCTACCTGGATTTTACATGTAAAACAATCCAATCGGATTCAAATCATCCATTGGGTTCATCGAGAAAGTGGGAAAATGAATCCAGATTAACCGAATTTGGATTTGGATCCGATTCAGGTTTAAAAGTAAGCAATGAAATTACTAAATAGACTCGCATTTATGATTTTCAGCGAGAGAATGCCCCACCATGGCTAATATTTTCTCCATGAAGATATGCCATGCAGGGTGATGTTTAGAATTGGAGAAAAGATGGTGACACCAACTTTGTTTTCATTTATTTCAAACGTCGACATTTGATAATTACCTCCAAATAAGCCATTGTAGTGACATACCTATAACATGTTTTCCTTTTCCTTTCCCTTTCCGAGAGATCAAATTTAACATCCTAAAAAAAGGTTATGATTACGGCATGATAATCATTAATCTTTAGGTTCATTTACTACCATTGATATTAAATAACCGTATGCAATGGATCTTAGCAAACATCTTAATGATACAATAAAGACTCATGGCTCATCTTATATAGATAAACCGACAAAACAAAGACGATGATATTGAAAATCTATTACAATGTGACTTACAAACTCTTTTGAAAAACTAAGTAGGAAAGAACTTACAATGAGAGAAAAAGTTTCATAAATCTTGTTTATAATACAAATATATATAGACATGAAGATGATGTAAATCATGATATGTTACTAATGAGCATAATTATTACTCAAAAAGGTGAGGAGGGAGCTGCAGTAAGGAAGTGAGTATTTGATGCTAAACCTTTTAAATGAGGTAATTCCACTTTTTTTTTTTGTTATAGGAGGAGGCTGAAGCCTAACTAATACACAATACCCACACATGCATCCTCTGGGAGTCAAACTCTCCACCAGCATCAACAAAACTAGAGTGCACTACCATTAAGCTAACGGTGTCATAATTCCACTTTTTAATGAACCTTCTGCAACAACAACTAAGCATTTTCCCATACTAAACGGGATCGGCTACATGAATTCTTTGTTTTCACATAACTCTATCATGTGCCATTTTAATGAATCTTCTAGTGAGAAAATTTAATGGCATCAAATTTAAGGCAATTCCACTTTTCAAGTGGGAGATCTATAATTAACCTCCTGTGTATGGTTTCTCTCATGAGCTTTGCTAGCTTGTGAGAGCAACATTTGTTGGATAAAAATATGAGTTTTTGAAAGGTCATCGCTATCATCAAGCTCGAGGTCGGTACTGCCACGTGGGAGCGAATAATGTAAGGCTCTCTATTATAAGGCCTTCATGCGGTGGTCACAATTATCAAGATCGATATCATCAATAAGATAACCTTTTCGTAAGGCATAGCTTACTATAGAATGGTTGAAATAAAAGAAATGTAAATCAATTAGCTATTCATAAAAAAGTTATTTATCAAAGTTTCATTTTAAACTATGATAAGAGTTTGACGAGGACATATAGCTCGGAGGTGTAGCGGAAAAATTCATTTATTTGCATATAACTTTCGAGGTGCTCATTCAAGACTTACTTGAACTGTCCCAATCTACCTAGGTCCATGTGGGTCTAGATCCAGGTCTGACATTGGGATGTTGGTACCAGATCCAATAACAAATTTACTAACTGAACAATTAAAGCAGTTTTTGTTATTATTGTACACGTCAAAATATTGTGGATCGTGTCGGACCAATTTTGGTTGAATTTTCATGAACCATCATAGCTCCACATACTAATTTAACCTTGCAGGCCTAACCTGGTTAACCAGTGGATTCCTTTTTATGATGCCAAACTTGAACCTAGTGGGTCTGGCATGGGTACGGCTTTGATTAAGCCCGACCTGTGGTTCGGGACTTGGTTCGGTTCAACTTGCCCAAAGCTTATTCATGCCCAAAGCTCAACCAAGAGGGCTTTTTGGCCAGTCTCGACTTGTATAAGCTCATTCGTTTTCATGCCATATAGTATTTATATGCATATATGTCGAAATATATAGATGGTAAGCTTATTCAGAGCAAGTTTCCCTTTCTTATACATAGAAAAAGTTTCATGTTCAATAAAACTTGCATGTATAGAAAATATATCTTTCAACCATCGGACAAATAAATTTTAAGAGATTTATTTTCTCGGTATGACTTATATTAATAATTATATTTTTGCCTTCATGAGATAGATAAATAGACACATTCCATTGCACTGATCGGGGGCGCTCGTAGTGACTGAGTGGGTGATCGTCAACAAGAGCGTTCTAGTGCATTGTAGATTCTTTTAAGAGTTATTCATGTTCAAGCGAGTTTCAACGATACTATGGTTACTGATTTTTTTTTAATGAGAAAACTATAGCCCAGAGGGGAACCGTGAGCAAAATAATACTCAAGTGGAATTGCCTTAAATTTGATGCCATTAAATTTTCTCACTAGAAGGTTCATTAAAATGGCAAAATAATACTCAAGAAAATCCAGCCAGATCACCTAAACAGGTGGGATTCAGTTAAGGATTTCGGGATGGAAGATGGCCAGGAGGGTCGTGTCTGTGTCTGTCCTGGCTATCAAACTCGGACTTTGAATTTGGAAGGCTCTTTCGGGTCGACCTAGCCAGGAGAGCAATAGCTCCTTGTGCCACAATTATATCTTTTAATATAAAGTTATATTTAAAGTTGAAAATGGATGCAAATTGAAATTCTTTTTCCAACGACTTTAAGTTTAAATAGTGATTTATGTTTTAGGCGACTTCAGGAAGTTAGTAAAGATAACCCTCTGAATGGGTTGCCTCTACTTTGTTTATTTGGTCCACTAACTCTAATTAGGGAGTAGTCTTGAGACTTCAAGGGAATGATCCTCCTCAAACTGGCTTGCAACAATCTATTTTTTTTATCAAGAGCCACTCCTAGATTCCTTTGCTCATGACACAAACTCCTTTACGGGTAATCGTAGGACTGCTATGGCTCTTCACTTGATCTTGCTATAATCCGATTATTTGGTAGAGTCAACTCTTTACATGTTGCTTCTCACTCAAAATCACACTCATTTGCAATATCTTTGAGAATTAAGAGGTTGAGGCTAAAGCTAGACCTACCAAAAAACCTCTCAAGCTCCTACACAAATTGTTTTGAGCTCTTGTCCTCTACAAGTGGCACTTCCTCGTCTTTAAGCATCGTGAAGGTTGAGAGAGGAATATTCCTCCTCAACAATGCATTATCAACCCATTGGTCAACTGAGAATTCATCTTGTGGCCTCCTCACCTATTGTGATACCCAGTCATGAATCGTCCTTAATGTAGACCTCGTTCTTCTACTTATTTATGCAATGTTGATAGTTTGGCAGAAGAGCAGTTCTTCCACCTAGGAGCACCAAGATACTTCACATGGTGTCCTCTCTAAAAGTTTATTTGGGACTAAATTACAAAACAATCGACCTCTTTGTTGAAGCAGGCAGGGACATCCTCAAAAGGGTTGAGAGGTGTATGTTATGATTGAGAACCACCACGCATCTCACTAACTGCCAACAACCTAATCGCTCCCTTATCACCATCAGGACAGCTTTCCTGAACATCCTCTCTTGGCCATCCACTTGCGCTCCCATCTCCATCGCTTGGAGCTCCACATCTAACGCCTTACCAACCGCTACCCGCCTGATATGCGAATCTCATTGCGAGGTCTTTACAACTGCCTACTTCTCCAGATAGCACTTGGTCTGCCCTCCTGAGCAGCATCTGCCTCTCTTCAGACCGATGCCGACCAGAGCCGCCACCTCTGCCAGCCGAATCCCACTCCTAATCGCCGCATGCCAGCCTCCCTCATCGTGTGAGTCTCTAAGCCTCGTGTTTATCGTGAATCACTGTAGCAGCTTACCTGTTGTGGTCTGAACGTGATAATTAAAAACAGTTTACCCATATCAAATATGTGATATGTTTAAGCCTGTTGACCAAGCCCAGTTTGGTTTGACTTGAAGCCAACTCAACCGACTAGCTTCGTCTGGCCATGCTTATTCAGGTTTGACTGAGCGAAAACTCACTTTTCTCATCTCCAAATCTTTTGTGTATATATATTACCTTAAAATGATTAAATATTTTCCCTTTTATTTTAATTTTCCAAATTTGGTTGAGTGGAAGCCCGACCTTGTGTTCATTTAGAACCTGATGCTGCTTATACCTTCGTTAATGAACATCGACCTGCCGTCATTAGCATGATGTCATTCCCTATCGCCCTTAGGATCAAGCTGCCACCACAATTTCTATCGCCATGCTGCCAACCTGATTGGAAAAGCCATCCCCAGCTCCAAATTCGTAAAATGACCTCAAACAATCACCTTTGATTTATTATATTTTCAGAATGAATGGTCATTGTGACACATTAGTTTGGTTGCGGGCTTGCAGCCAACTAAAAGGAAGAGCAGTTATATGCAAACAAGTGTTTCTGCATGGCATGTCTAGAAAATGAAGATTGCAATTGTCATGACATTTACAAGGAGCTGAGTGGCCTTTTTAACGATTAAACACTAATACATCTTTGTTCTTTCACGAATCAAAGAAACTTGTCATGACATAAACTTCCCTTACGGCATACGTCAAAACAGGTGAATAATAGTGGTATTACTTGACTCTACCATCTCTCAAGACATAGTTGTGCAGCATTATGTTTGGAATGTTTCAATTATTATTTATTTCTAGGAATTATCACTTAATTTTAATGAAATTTTTAATATCTAAAATACTAGTATGTATAGTAGACGACAATATCATACGTGCACATATATAGAGAAAAAGAAAGAGGATAATAATACTAGTATCTATATATATAATATATATATGTTAAATCTGTAATATATCCAGTTCAATATGCTTCCATCAAAGACGCTTGGTATGTCTATTCTCTTGAAACTCTCTAACCTGAAACCCAATTCTTCTGCTAGCGTAGCATCGTGGGATACAACTAGGTTTCTTTGAGGGAACTATATACCAAGCAATGGAGAATGCAAAGGGTTGAGGCGGAATCCTCGCACCATGTATATGTTCTTCTCGATCAAAGTATGCTCCTTATTCTTGCACAAACCTTTTTGCTCCTTATTCTTGCACAAACCTTTGGACTGGAAATTAACTGTGCTCGCTGATAGGAGTCTGATGGTAATGTGAAATATGTATGGTATATAATTTTTTAAAGAATAATGAGTGTGCTCACTTTATTATTTTAGAGTTTATCTTAAGGCTATTACTTTTCAATGCGCGTGTGTGAAGTGGTTGATTGGTTGGAATTCATACATGAATATAATACAGGAGAAACGGGCATTATTATTGTTAGAGTTTAATTATGTGAGTCAACCCTCACCGAATTAGTACTTTGTTTGGCGTGTACAGACATCGAGTTAGATGTTATTTCATTTTGATTGGTTGGCTACTCTTGGCTATGAATACTGTATATAATCATACCTATACGCGATGCGCTTGCATGGCATGTGTCATCGTGTCCCATTTAGGCATGACACTTCACATGTATGGTTTCAGATTAACAAATTTTTCCTTCAACTTTGGGAAATTTGGTCTTCCAAACACTGTATTCTCTTCTATATTACGCTAGCTTATTTTATTTATCTAACAGAAAATTAATGACCTAATAAATGATTGAGAAGGATAGAAATACCATGATCACAATGATCCAAATAACAAAATGCAATGTCAATGCATCATATGAAATGGTAAGATAATTAACACAAGTTAAGCCAGCCTACTCCAGTTCGGGCGCAACGTGGAAGTAAGATGGTTCGCACGATCGCAAGTTCGTAAGATGGTTCGCACGATCGCAAGTTCGTAAGAAGGCAAAGGCAAGTGCACAAAGGTTGTTTATATTGCAAAGGAAAGGGTGCGTGTTACCCTTACACGCTACAACTCAATTGGGGGTGTCTATACAAACATTATAAGTTAGAAAGGGTTGTCTCCAAGCGGAGGCCCCAAAAACTTCTAACGGTAGCTGTCGGGTTGTCCCGCAAGGGGGTTCAGTTCTATAGCCATAGTCAGGTTCACGGTGGTTGAAGGGTTACATTCTCCCCCACCGAAGCCGTTGATGTCCGCGACAACATTGCAATGCGCCGATGGCACTCCGCAAGTGCCTCTGGAAACTGCCTTATAGTGTGCTCCTTCTCCCAAGTGGCCTGGTTCTCATCAAGTTCTTTCCACTTCACAAGGTAACGGGTCCGCCGTCCGACCAAGGTGTCAGGTACATGGTCCAAGATCAACTCCACCTCTTTACTTTTCGGTGTCCTCAGGTACGCCGGTGCTCGTGTTGGATCGTCGTGCCGCTGGTCTTCTACATATGCATGGAACGCCTTCAGATTGCTCACGTGGAAGACAGGATACGTTCGAACATGGTCTGACATATCCACCTTGTATGCCCAGTTCCCTACCCTCTTGACCATCTGGTAGGGGCCATCATACTTGCGGATCAACGCCACGTGATGTCCACGAAAGTATTGAGAGTGTTAAGGATAAAGTTTTACCAGAACGTGATCCTCTACACTAAACGCAACAACGCATCATTTTATTTCGACCCATTTTTTCATCCGCTTCGCTGCCTTCTCAAGGAGCACGTGCGCCATATCACACCTCTCTTGGATGTCCACTACAAAGGAGTATGCCGCATGCACCCTTCCGTTGTACTTTACCGCCAGTGAATGAAGAGTTTGTGGTAATTGTTTTGTAGCTAGTTCAAAGGGGGTCCTACCGGTGGACTCACTAACCTGCAGATTGTAAGAAAATTGCGCGAGGTCCATCCACTCTGTCTAGTCCTTCTGGTTGGCACACACATAGTGCCGAAGATAGCATTCCACCAAGGCGTTGATTCTTTTCGTCTGGCCATCTGTTTGTGGGTGACAACTCGTGGGGAATAGTAACTCTGTACCTAACAATCGAAATACCTCCTGTCAGAAATTATTTATAAATTGGGCATCACGGTCACTGACAATGTTGGAAGGGACTCTCTAATACTTAACCACATGCCTGATAAAGAGTTTCGCCATATGCTTAGTTGTGCACTTTAATGGGCATGCCACAAACACCCCATACTTTGAAAATCTGTCCACCACCGCCAGAATGGATTGACAACTGTTCGATTTTGGCATGTTTAAGATATAGTCCATGGAGACACTCTCCCATGGTCGACTCAGAATCGACAAAGGTTTCAAGAGTCCTGCCGGTTTCTAGTTATCCACCTTATCCTGTTGGCAAATGAGATAGGTCCGCACGTACGCGGCCACATCGTCCACCATGTTCGGCCAATAATAGGATCTCTCCAACAAAACTTTTGTCTGATTCATACCCGGATGTCCTACCAAAGGCACATCATGACACTCATTCAAGACGTCTCTTCTCAAGTTCCCTATACTTGGCATGTAGAGCCTATCCCCTCTTGTCAGCAACAAACAATCTTTAACCCAAAACCGTCTAGTCTTACCCTCCTAGACTAATGTCTTGAGTTGCTTGGCCATCCCTTCTGCTTTTAAGTCAACACAAATCCGCTCCACCAAGTCACTCTGAACATGCATGTACACTTGAAGATTCACCGTCTTCTTGAAGAGCTGCCAACTCTGTCTTTCTACTCAGTGCGTCCGCCATTGAGTTAGTCTTGCCCATTTTGTAGAGCAACGTGAAATCAAACTCAGTAAAAAACTGCTGCGATCGAGCCTATTTTGTTGATAATTTCTTCTGCGTTTGGAAATAACTCACTACAACATTGTCCGTTCAAATTGTGAAGTGCTCCCCCAGGAGGTAGTGTCTCCATAAGCGAAGACATTGCACCACCACCGTTATCTCTTTCTCGTGGACTAAGTATATTCTTTCTGCATCTTTGAGCTTCCGACTCTCAAAGGCAATGGGGTGTCCATTCTATAAGAGCACTCCACTCAAAGCAAAGTCTGAAGCATCCATTTGTACTTCGAACGGTTGATTATGATCCGGCATTAACAACACAGATTCCCTCATTACCGCCTCCTTCAACTTGTCAAAGGCTTCCTGGCAAGACTCTGTCCAATCCCATGTTTGACTCTTCATCAACCTGTCTGTTAAGGGGCCTACGAGAGCGATGTATCCCTTGATGAAACGTCGATAGTATTTAGCCAAACTAAGAAAGGAGTGTAAGCCCGTCAGGTTGGTTGGAGGTTGCCAGTTATTGATCGCTTTGATCTTCCTCCCATCCATTCACTTCTCTCCATGGCCAATTACATGGCCTAGAAAGTCGATCTCACTCTGTCCAAATAGACACTTTTCCCTTTTGACATAGAGATGGTTCTCAATAGCTTAAACACTGTCCGCAAGTGGTGAACGTGCTGATCCATGGAAGTGTTATACACTACTATATCATCAAGGTAGATGACAACAAACTGATCCAAGAATGGATAGAAGATCTTATTCATCAACGTTGAGAAGGTGACTGAAGCATTCATTAGTCCGAACGACATCACCAAGAACTCATAGGCACCATAACGAGTTACGTATGTTGTCTTCTCCTCGTCTCCCTCAGCGATCTGCACCTGCTAGTACCTTGAACGAAGGTCTAACTTCGAGAAGACTCGTGCCTACCCAAGCTGATCAAATAAGTCCACAATCAAAAGAAGAGGGTACTTGTTCTTCATCATAATCTTGTTCAGGGTGCGATAGTCCACACAAAGCCATTTTGACCCATCAAACTTGGTCTACAAGAGTATGGGCACACCAAAGGGTGCTTTTAAAGGTCTTGTGATTTCGGTCGCTAACATCTCATCGAGTTATCCACTTAACTCCTTCAGCTCCACTGGTGTCATGTGGTAAGGTGCCATAGTCGACGGTGTAGCTCAAGGTAGTAGTTCGATTTGATGGTCGATCTCTCTCCGAGGTGGGAGCTGCCTTGGCAGTTTCTAAGACATCACGTCATCAAACTCCCTTAGCACTCCATTCAGCTCCGGGGGTGCCCCCATGCGAGGCGCCCCGTCCTCCTCTTCTTTCCGAATCGCTATGAGGTAAGTCTCTTCATCCCGTCTCTTCACCCGTCTTCAGTTGAAGTATAGATATCATCCAGTTTGAGCTTTGTCCAGACTCCATCGTATTCATTTTAACCTTAGCCACATAGGGCTAGTCTCTTTCAAGCAAAAGCTATATAGTCGCGCCTCGGTCATATCTCTGCATCGCACTCCCATAAGAACTCTAGCCCCAAGACTATCCGGTAATTATCCATCAGGGAAATGGAGAAGTTGGTCACACCCTCCCAACTTCTAATTCGGATTGGCACTCCCATTGCCTCACCCACCATCTTCATGGGCACCGAATTCACGGCCTTCATCAGACCCTCCCGTTTCATATACTTCACACCCAAGCGATCCGCTTTCGTTGACATAATGAAGTTATGAGTTGCCCCCGTATCTACCATAACTCTCATGAATGTACCATTGATGAAAACGTTCAAGTACATTAAGCCTTTGCGAAGAGGTGTCGTCGGAGTCGGCACTCTGGCCTTCTTCATAGCGTTCATCTGTTGAAGAGCTCCCATATGTGGCTCATTAGGTTCTTGTTCCATCACATTCACGTGCCCGGTGTTGTTCTTTTTCGGGCATTCCACAAATTTGTGTGGGCCTCCACAGAGCCAACACGCCAGTTTGTATGGACCCTTTGGCTTAGTCTTGCCATCGAGTCCCTTTGTTGGTGCATCACCCCGAATGTCTCCACCCTTATTTTCCTTAGAATTTTTTTGGAAGTTTTTTTTCACATAAGTTCTATGGTTGTCCACCAGTCGTTCCGCAATCATGATAGCTTCAAATAACGTCTACGGGTTTTCATGACGAAGTTTCTGTTTTGCACAAGATTGTAAGTTATTCAGGAAGTGAAAGACACAGTCTTCTATCATCATCGTTTTGATACTGAGGATCAGGGACTGGTAGTCTTTGATGTAGTCGCGAATTGAACCTGTTTGCTTTAAGTTGGAGAGCTTCCGCTTAGCTACCTCTTCAATCTCTTTCAACTTTCGACGCAACCATAGGAGCGCGTCGTGGACCAAAAAAGTTGAGGTTGTGGCCATCTTATATTCCTCATCGTTAAGATTTTAAGCCTTAATGTACATGTCCAAGTGACAGAGGAAGTTCTCAATCACCTTCGCATCCCTTGAATCACTGTACGGCTTTGGACCTTCAGTTTGGGGGTCCTTGCTCCCCCACAAAAACTTTGCTTCCATTCGACCTCCGTTAAACGGGGTGCAAAAGATTCTTCAACGGTTTCGAGACTATCTACACGATCCTCAAAGGATGTCTCACTGTCAAACAACTGAAAATTTAAAATGTCATTGTCAGTCGCAACTCGCGCCAATGATTGCCTTAAGGAGGCACACTCCTCCTCAAGTCTGTACAATTTTGTCTCCAAACTCGTGACAACATCTATTTTAGCGTCAGACGTGCCCTTCTTGCCTTTTTCTTTCTCCCGTCGGTTCTCTTCTTGAGCTGAGAAAACCATCGCAATGCACTTCTAACGTCGATGCCATGCTAACGCCCCCAACGTTAGCACTCACTGTGAACCGTGCTCTGATACCAAAGTTGTAATGCCCGAAAGGTTCGTGGCGCGTGATCGGTGCTCAACTAACACAAGTTAAGCCAGCCTACTCCAGTTCGGGCGCAATGCATAAGTAAATACGGTTCGCATGATCACAAGTTCGCAAGAATGTAAGAAGGAAAAGGCAAGTGCACAAAGGTAGTTTATATTGCAAAAGAAAGGCTGCATGTCATCCTTACATGCTACAACTCAATTGAGGGTGTCTATACAAACGTTAAAAGTCAAAAAGGGTTGTCTCCAAGCGGAGGCCCCAAAAACTTCTAATGGGAGTTGCCGAGTTGTCCCGCAAGGGGGTTCGGTTCTACAGCCATAGTCAAGTTTACGGTGGTTGAAGGGTTACACATATGCAAGAGTGATTCTTACCTTGAAATGGTACAAAATGCAATGTCAATGCATCATATGAAATGGTAAGATAATTAAATCGGTTTATGCTACACCTTGAAACGCTCTACGAAAGGACTTATAAAAGGCAAGAGTGATTCCTACCTCGCCAAAATGGTTAATTGTGGGCTACAACTTTTCTCTATACACAAATAAAACGTCACTATCTATTTGGAAATTAAAACATAAATGTCCCTCTCACGCTGCACCAACACGAGAAGATACATGATATAAAAAGCATATTGTTTCATCCAAATGCAATTTTGCATTTTCGTAGAAATTCTGGTTCAACATGAAGCCAGCAAGATATTGACTGTTTCCCTTGGCACATATAACAGCATTGTATTCGTTAATTGTAAGGGCATTATAGATATTTGTGTGTGTATGAAAGTCTAATTTGCCTCCCATGTCATATACTTGCTATATCATTGAAAATCGGACATGTTCATCCGAAGAGGTGTACATGAAGAACCTTACATAAGAACACCTACTTTTAGGTTTTCGAATTGTATAGTAAAACACCACAAAACCTATACATGGTATTCTTGGATTAGAGAAAAATCATAATATGGCTTCAAGAGATAACACGTGAAGAACCTTAAATAATAGATCGTATGTAAGGTTTTTGTGGTGTACATGAAGTGATCCTTTATTCTTGTAACAACCTTACATATATGATGAAACAACAACTTATGTCAGCATTCATGACAGAACAATTGATTTTTTTTTTTAATGTAAATAATAGATCGTTTCTAGAGTCGACAGCAACCCTCACCCATTTACTTATAGATGAGCTAAAAAGCACGTAGGCAATAACAACTGAAAACCTGAACTATGGGAAGGAACGTTAGGAATAAAGTTACTTCAGTCTAGTAGAACAAAAGCAGAATAGAAGGAATGTAAGTCATTTTGCATGAAATAAAATGTCAAAAGCCCAACCACATTTATTACTTTGTGAAGGATCACTTTGTTTGACATTGAACGAGGATCTCGATTCATTACTTTGCGTCGAATCTAAGCAAGGCTCAGATTTTCGGGCCCTAATGCCCAACCCCATCCATTAGGGCATACCTGCACCTTCGAATGGTTCCGAATCATGTCTTGTGCGCTGAATGCCACTGGCTCGTCGTGTACTCATGAAAGGCCCATTGGCGCAGCAAGAAAACAAGGATCAGGCCTGATTCCAAGATATACAGCAGCCTTTACCGGCTTCCTCTGCTAAAAGGGTTGTGTTTTTCAAAGTAATGTCGATGAAGCTTATCAGATCTGACAAAACCTAGTGGATACGGATACAAATCTGGTGTTCAGCCAATTTAATTTGGTCGTCATGAACATTTTTTTGCTTATAAGTTTGCTCTTTCACATCTCTGTTCAAACCTAACGACTAGGTACCCTACTATAATATTGTATGATCTCGTGAAAGCATACGTGGTCCAAGTTTGATCTGTTTAAATCACTTAGTACACACACACATGTAGACACATGCTATGATTAGGCTCGTAAAGGAACTGGACTAACCGAACACATGCTCCTCATGTTTGGCTTGCTTCCTGTGAAAGCTAGCTCTCGTGTTTGTATATATACCAGTGTCTTTATTCAGATATATTTGCAAGGTGTTCACTATTTCATTATTAGACAAGTTCAAACATTGTAAGAACCAAAGTTTTAACTCATTTGAACTTGATTTTGGTTATCTGGATTTGTATTTGAGCTTGTCTGAAATCATGATTGTTTTTGTTTTAGCTCATATGTGAAAGAATATCCCAGTATTGCCTAGAGGAACAAGTAAATTTTCACCTGTAAATTCTCTACTGCAGACATTTAAAACCCAAAGAGTACATGAGTTGAAAATGACACAAGAAGTTCTCTAACAACTCGTCTTTTCTGGAGAACCCAAAGGAGGGCAGTCCAAAATGCATACTGTTCATGTCAGACTCATTTATCGTCATAAACCAAATATGAACGAGCTAGGAATGAGCCAAAGAGCTGATCTATGAGCACTATCGTTTGTTTCCCAGTTCTAGCCTCATAATGTTGATCAGTAGTGTTTACAATGTCGCCGTGCATCACTCCACTGCTTAAACGTCCTGCCATCCTGATCACTATCTGTCACTGCTATCCATTGCCACCATGTATCACAGTTTGTTTTATGGTGTGGCGAAACAGCTGTAAGTATTAACGTGGACTGTGTACTTTAATCCTTTGGTAGAAAAGTGCCAACTGGGAACGGTTTTTATTAACTCTGTAACTATATATTACTTATAATTGTATACAATAACGTATTTTGTAAAATTCCATTGCGTACAACATACTGTTGTGGAGGGAAGAATTCACAACAATTTTGTCTTAAATATAATAGCAAAAGAATTGTGGGGAATCGCTTGGATTCCACTAGTGATCCACAGTTCTATCGCAGTCTTTGCATTAAAGTTCATGAAAGCCGTGGGCCGCAACTTTTAGTTATTGGATATAGTTGAATTAGTGCCATGGGGTCAAAAATATCCCATGGTTTAACACATCCTTTCAATCGTCAACTAGAAGAACATGTACATGGTATTCTTTGATCAGAAAAGACCTATGACATGGTACCAAAAAATAATAATCGAAGAACTTGCAGAAACAAAGGTCACCTTGCGCATATCAACCTTAGGACTTGTGCTAGGAATCATGAGAGAATAATTGTACTTACTTTGATGTAAATAACGGATTGAAGTAAGGTCACCTGTAAGCCCTCATCCGTTTAATTGGTTATAGATGAAGTAAAAAGCATTAGTACACAAATTGATTTTAACTAAAAACTTGCAATCTAGAAAGAAACCTCAGAAATAGAGTTAGTTCAAATTTAGTAGAACAAAGGCAAAACTTAAGAAATGCAATAATCATTTTGCGTGAAGTTGAAACATAGAATCAGCATAATAAGAAGCCTCAGAAATTGATTTTGACTAAAAACTTGGAATTATTGGAGTTGTTACATATAATCAGCAAAAATTGACTACATATGGTAGGAGAGGAATTGTTGGCAAATGTATCCTAAGCACATACACGCCTTCTGTCATGCCCACGCATATCTCCAACCCAAGCGTGCTAACACTTTTGGCACGCCTGGTGGGACTTCATCGGAGAAAGATAGCAAGAAGCAGCAGAGCATACAGATGTAAAAAATATGGCATGAATTTGCTTGAGTATATGAGTGAAACATTATCTCATACCTATTCACCCACTCTATGGCATTATAGGACTACGCATGACAGGCATTGTTATCTCGTAGTTCTTTATGAATATGGTAAACTAGAGGAAGTAGATTTTAATATTCAACTGATGTATACAGAATGTGATTGAGAGGTACTCATTGATTGATGTATACAAGTTTTGTTTGTGAATATAATCCATGGAAGTATAATGTATGTCTCTAGAGACTTGGTTTTCCTATACACCCAAACGGGAGCTTGTCTGACAAGCTTGTGCAAAGGAGGGGATTGGGGTCTTCTACGGTGTTCTAGTAGTGGTTAGATATACGAAACTAAAAATGTATCACTGATGAGCTTATGTTATGAATCACATGTTTACGATGATTTGATACTTGATTTGAACTCTGAGGTAAATTTTCGCATATACATGTTATGTATGATTTCAACCATGCATGTTCTTAATGTGTTTGTGTTGCGAGATCACATCCACCTAAGAACATGTTCATAGAAGGTAGACTTGACATTATGGTACTTTAGATTGATTGAATCTTAGACTTATGATTTGAAGAACTGTAAAATTAGTTGTTTGGTGAACCCTACTATACATTGATAAATGTAAACTATGGATTTTAACTATACAAAGTTTGACATTTAGTTGTTTGGGACAATGTAGAATCTTCTTCACATTACTCAATGGATCAAGAGACATTTTGGATGTTTCAAACATCTGGTGGGGTCCGTGGCTCGGAGCATGATGAAAGCTCTTCGGACAAAATACTGTACTACGTCTACGTGCATTAATATGTCCTCTCGTTTTCGTTATAGATGAATTAAAAAGCACATTAACATGTAAAGTAATTTCAATTGAAAACTTGAATTATAGAAAGAAACCTTTGAGAAAAAAATGTTCAAACCTAGTAGAACAAAGGTAAATATAAGAACTGCAATAATGATTTTGCTTGAAATGAAATTCCAGAACAAAGGAAAATAGTACTTGATGAGACAAATTTCCTCTATGTAGTGGACAAATTCTCACATTACAGAGAAAGTAATAAATGTGAAAATATTAGATTATAAATCTGACAAGGGTAAATGTCGAATCCGAATAATGAAATCATTATTAATCTATAGCACTATTCATTACTGTGTATTGCATCTAGGCAATGATCACATTTTCGGGCACTAAAGCCCAACCCCATCTATTAGGGCATACCTTTACCTTCGAATACTTCCGAATCATATCTTTTGCGCTGAATGCCGCTGGTTCGTCTTGGATACATGAAAGGCGCATTGGCGCACCTAGAAAACAAGGGTCAGACCCGATTCCAAGGTAGCAACCTTTACCTTCTTCCTCCGATAAAAGGGTTGTAGTTGTACCACTCAACGCAGTGGCAATATAACCGAAGGTGGACGTCCGGCTGGTGAACAGTACATGGCTGAAACTCAAGACCCACATGTCGACCAACGCCTCTTGTTGATGTGCTACGTCATGCTCTTCCCTGCCATCCAACTTCTGAAAGCTCAGCCTAAATTCCACACCGGTGAGCTCAGTCAACACCTTCAGGTTCGAGGCCATCACCTCCAAATGACGCTTAACCAAAGTTGCCATGTATATGTTGACATGGTCGTAGATGTGACTCATCTCCCGTATCCGCTTTGGCATAAGTCCTCCCTTCCTCCGAATGCAGTTCAATATGTTTGAATCAAAACCGCGGGTATACCTATTGTCGTTAAACTCTCTAACCTGAACCCCGATTCTTCTGCTAGCGTGGGGATCCAAGTTTGTGCTGATTCTACGCCACATAGCATCGTTTGGTGCTAGCATAAATCTAGATAATAAGTGAAAGGGGTTTCTTTGAGGAAATAATATATCAAGCAAAGGGGAGAGCAAAGGGTTGAGGTAGAATCCTGGTACCAAGTATATATTGTTCTCGATCAAGGCAACAAAAGGTACGTTCCTCAGTCTTGCATAGCCCGTTGGACAAGAAATTGCCTCGTGCTCGCGGGTAGGAGTACGATGGTTTAAGTGCAAATTCACAAGAGAAGAGTTGCAAATGTTGTTTGTGCTCCGCTTGCATGTACCGCACCTTGCATCGCGAAAGGCAAAGTATGTTGGGCCTATAAGTGAGTTAAGCTCGGTCGCGGGAGGGATGTGGATCGTAGACCCATTGAATGGCTCACAGAAAAGATCATCATATTGTGGGTAATCAATGAGGAGAACTCGAGCAGACACAATTGCATAAAGGAATGCAGACATCAATGACAGGAGCCGATTTCCAAGCCCGCCTCTTTTTCTTCTCCACAGCAAGTACCGGCAGATGACTGATGACCTATTTGAAGAATTATAGATATTATCATTCAGGATCCAGAAGTCTGTCTTCATGCAACGTTCGTGCATGGTCATATACTTCTCCATCACTGTATTCAGCACTGGAGATGAAGGCATGGCGTAGGGATAGAGACTGTAGATATTATCTTCTCTGAACTTGCATGATTTGAGGCCATAATTAGACGGTGGCTTGTGAGGAAGCTTGACGTTTGCATCCATGGGAGGATGACCTTGTGCATCCAGCGCACCGTTCAGCTCGCAGGGAAGCCGCTCGGCTGCAGGAAGAGATGAACAATGAAGAACCTTTCGTTGAGAAAGGTCAGAGAGTGTGTGCCTATATTCTGTTGGAGGCTGGCAAGGGCTGTTACGGGCTTCAGCTATGCATAGAGAACAAAGAAGCAAACAAACAACGGGAATCATCTCCGCGTTGAAAACTGAGATGTAGAAACAACGGAAGGAGTACGACAAGGAACATACGATATTTATGGTTTGTAGTGGTGTAGGGTATGACTGACGGTGAAAATGGATCGGGCTCCGTGCCGATTTAGCCAAATGTTAGCCCGGGTCCACCAATTAGAATGCCTGTACCAGAATGTGATCCAGGTTCCATCCTGCCCACAGTGAGCAGAATCATGTCCCCATCCTGTAAGTAGAGTCTAGATCACACCATGACATTTAAAAAAAATACAACTTCTCCATGCATGATGTGTATATATATAAGACAGAGATAGAGATGACTTTTTAGTGCTGAAAGGTCAGTGGTGTGGCAATTACTTATTTGACTTGTTGATGCTACAGACAAATATATAACAAAATTGTAAGAGTAGACATCACTATATTATATATAAAGTTGTATACATTTATATATATATATATATATTTATTTATTTATATGAAGAAATATGTTAGTCCTAAGTGGCATAGCTTATTAGTTTAGCTCTCTGACAGAGAAGACCAGGAGTTCAATACTTGAGAACTTATTAATTAGTAGTGATCTAACTAACCTATCTTTAATGATAGCAATTGTTTATTTGACTTGTCCACAGATAGATAGCTAACAAAATCATAAAAATGGGCATCACCATCCTGTAAGTAGATAGACTTCCAGGATCATACCATGACATTACAAAAAAATACAATTTCCACTTCTCTCTCTCTCTCTATATATATAAAAGAGAGAGATAGACTTTTTAGTGCCGAAAGGTCAGTGGTGTGGCAATTACTTATTTGACTTGTTGATGTTACAGACAAATATATAGCAAAATCGTGAAAGTAGACATCACTATATTATATATAAAGTTGTATACATTTATATATATATATATATATATATATATATATATATATATATATATATATATATATATATATATATATATATAACACCAAGAACAACTAAGCCTTTTCCCATACTAGACGGGTTGGCTCCATGAATTCTTTGTTTCCACATAACCCTATCATATGCCATGTTAGTAGTTAACTCACAATAAGCTAGATCATTCTTCTTTCCAATATTTTTGTGGTCGTCCTCTATCTCTTTTAATACTTTCAAAATCTAGTTTTTCATACATTTTTATAGGTTCTTCTTTTGATCTTCTTTCTATATATCCAAACTATTCTTAAACTATATTATCTCATTTTATCCCCTATTGGTGCCATTCCTAATTTGTTTTTAATATCCTCATTATGTATACGGTCTTTTCTTATATGACCACTCATCCATCTAACATCTTCATGAAGAAATATGTTAGTCCTAAGTGGCATAGCTTATTAGTTTAGCTCTCTGACAGAAAGTGCCAGGAGTTCAATACTTGAGAACGCATTAATTAGTAGTGGTCTGCCTAACCCAGCTTTAATGATAGCAATTGTTTATTTGACTTGTCCATAATACAGATAGATAGCTAACAAAATCATAAAAATGGGCATCACCATATTAACGGTAATAAGTGCATATATGCACGTAATATGGACATGTGTGTATATATTATAAATAATGATGTTAAATGCGCATATATATACACAGACATACAGACTGAAGTATGTATATAAACAGATACATGATTATATATAATAAAGTAATTTCCATTTTTAGATTTTATTATTTATTTGTCAATATCATCACCAAGTCAAATAAAGCAATTGCCACCGTTGACCATATATATATATAAGTATATGAAGAAGTACGTCAGCTAGAAGGGGCACATCTCACTGGTTAAAGTATAGCCTCTCTGAACAGAGAAGATCAGGAGTTCAAATACTGGAGTACGCATTAAAAAGTAGGGGTATGCCCAACGCAGTTTTAATGGTGTCAATTGCTTTATGTTACTTGTTGACAATATATACAACTAACAAAATCAGTATTTCTTTAATTCATGTTAAAAAAATTAAAGATCTCAATCTTTCGATCTTTAAAGCAAAATTACCATGATATTTTTTGACTTTTTAAATTTAAATTTCAACTGTTGATCTCACCAATCAAAAAGTTGAGATCTTTAAGAATTTTTTAACATGGATAAGGTGTATGCATTTGCCATGTTCTACATACATATATACATATATAGTGTTATATATAGTGTTAAATGCATAATGTCTTTCGATGCATAATTTTTTATAAATATCTCTACGGTTTGAATTTTTAAGGTTCATACTTTTATAAAATATTTTTCATTTAATGCACATGATGCATTAAATATAAAATACAAAAGTATAATTATACAGTTAATTGATATCTCCATTGTTGATCACAAATAAAGATGTTTATGCAATATATATTGAAAGACACTATCAATCTAGCACAATCTATATTAGGTAGAGGAGAGAGAGAGAGAGCAGTAGTACCTATATAATTTTGTATGCATAATCTTATTAAAATATCTATATATCAATTTTGGAGGTTTAAATTAATGTGTATTAGACCTAATTTACAAAGCATAACAATACTTTTAATTCAAATCTCTATAATTGATAATGAAATATCGAATGGAGATGTTTATGCAAGACGATGTAAATAAATATATTATGAATTTATCACTTTTATTATATATATATATATGCGTACTGATATAGCAATTGCCACCATCGACTTAAGATCATGCATGACGTGTAACAACGTTCCTTTTCAAATACATGACAACTCGATCCGTAAATTCGGTTCCATCAGGTGCTACCTGTTTGATTAGAGAAGATAAAAACATTGAACCTTGATATCGATGACATTTAACCTTTCAAGGCTGAGTTGAAAGGGGGATCCTTAAGAGAACAAGCTGTGCATCCTCTCGCACATGTATCCTTAAGAGAAGATGTCAAACAAATGAATTTACAGAACTGCACCATATAGTTGGTATACTGGCATTAACTTTTCGTTTTCAACCCTTTTACGTCAACTTTGAAAAGGAGAAAAGTCAACGAGATAAAGCAGTTCGAAGATTGTCTTTTTTCCCTATCAAGCATGGGCAACCTACCTACCTGATCAAACCGACTGTAGGCATACGTAATTATTATGGCTCGCTTAAAAAGGATTGTTGGTTAGACTATCCTTATAGATGTGACTGTTTACTGCACAGGCCAATGGTGCACATTTCTTTCTTTGATTTGTTTATATTAGAGACGAATACATAACTTCTACAAGTAGCCATTGTTGATATATATAATTACGTGTATATATATATATATGTGTATATATGCAAGCTAGTGTCTCGTCGATCCTACCATATACAAACTTGAGTATTGAACTCTTCCCCTTCTGTCAGGCAGCCAATTCCATCAGGCGATTGAGTTGTGAGCCCAAAGGCTAACATATTTCTTCATATATATGTATATATATACATATATGTATATGTGAATATATATATATATATATATATATATATATATATATATATATATATATATATATATATATATATATATATATATATATTGTGTATGTATATGTATATGTACATGTATATATAGAGGGTGTCTTAGTTGTACAATATCTTTTGGTGTATAATCGTGCATAAACATCTCCATTTTTTTATTTTTGATACCAATGGTGAAGATTTCAATTATTTTACCTTTAACACACATAGTGCATTAAATGTAAAAATAAAAATACAATAATACTTTTAATTCAAATATCTACCATTGATTTCAAAGATTTAATGATAGAGATGTTTGTGTAAGAATATGCACCAAAAGACATTATGCACTAAAATTCCCTGCATATGTTATATATATTAGATAAAACTTAGTATTTTCTCCTATTGGATGGACTCACTACTTGGATTCTTTGTTTCCATAAGGTTAAATCCAGAGCCATACAAACAGCTAATTCAACAAAAGATATAGTTGTTTTTTCTTTCTCACAAATTTATGATCTACTTCCTTTTTTAACATGTTCACCATCTAGGTTCTTGCACCTTTTTTGGTGCCCGAAGCATCTTAAAGATTTTTTTCTCATTTTATAATATGTTGGTGAAACTCCCAATTTATTTCTGGTAACCTCATTAAGAATGCAATCTTCCGTTCTATAACAACAAATCATTCTCAACATCTTTGTTTCTCTTATAAACATCTTTTGTGAATGATGAAGATTAATTGCCTAACAATCAATACTACATCATGGGTCTAATTGCTAGTCAATAATATTTATCTTTCAACTTTAATAGTATATTATGATACATTAGATATCTTATGCACTACCCGATTTTGATCAACCTACATTAATTCTATTTGTGACATCTCTATCAAATTTTTCAATGTCCCTCTCTATTTTAACCAACCTATATTAATTATATGTGATATATCGATTAATTTTTCCATTGCTCCTGAAAACTTATCATAGATACTTGAAACTTTCTCATAATTTCATTATATAGCTAATGAACTATACCCCGATAATTTGTATAATTTTGTATGTCTCCTTTCTTCTTATATCTAGACATATTTGTGTTTTTTCTCAAATTCTCAAATATCTTTTTATATTTTATTAAATATTCTTGTAAACCAAGTG
The DNA here is from genome assembly GCA_036023115.1 of Brasenia schreberi. NCBI lineage: Eukaryota > Viridiplantae > Streptophyta > Magnoliopsida > Nymphaeales > Cabombaceae > Brasenia > Brasenia schreberi. The sequence continues at coordinate 23,714,291 of JAYKKT010000088.1, forward strand.
ATAGTCATCTCTAATATGATTTCTTTACTGTGATAGGAATATTGTTTGGTCCTACATATTTATCATCCTTACTAAATTTAAGAGCCTCTTTAATTTTATTCTTTTAAATGCATTGGTAGAAATTACAGTTTATATACACTTTTGAGTTGGTAAGCTCTTCCAAGCTATTAATAGTACTTATGTTTTCGGTAAAAGACTTAGGATAATAACTTTTTATCTAATTTTTATTTTAGGACTTATCACTAGAATCTTCTCATCCGTATCTTTGATGCATCTTAAAAGTTCAATCCTTTTTGTTTTCATCTCTTTACTCTTAGCTTTCATAAAATTATCTTTTCACTTTTTTATGAGTTAACCTTTTTATACAAATCCTCCAAAGTTTTGACTTTGCCTGTTGTTGATATCAAATTATAACATGTCTGCTCTTTCCCTTAAATTTATCTTGCATTGCCTCACCCCACCACTAAGCCTTCTTGTGTGTCAATACACCTCTCTTAAGTCATTTTCTCTATATGTTTTTATTATATTATTTTGGATGTTATTAGTTGAGATTAAATAATTCCAAGCATCTCTTAAAGAACATTCTTTTTAAATATATCCTTTTTCCTTATATTCAAGGTTCCACCATTTAGTCTAAGTTGATTTGTGTATTCTTTACCTCTTTGTTTACTTTTTTACATGTAATTTCATTGTTAAAGTTATATTGGGTAGTTAATTTTCTCATTGAATTACTGTTTATTCCTTATACCACGATCTATATTTTCTCTTATAAGTAAAATAGTCAATTTTTGTTTGTAACATGTTGCACTTACAAGTATTTAGATGCCCATCTCATATTCTGATAATGATATTAGTTACAAAGGCATTATATGTCATAGGAAAATTTAAAATTTCTTTATCTTATTCATTTAAATCTCAGAAGTCATAGTTTTCATGAACACTTCAATATTTAATCTCTTTGTGTCCACATGTCTATTTAGATTTCCCCCCAAATAAATTATTTCTTTGTGAAATTCTTTGAATCACCTTATCCAATTCCTATAATACCTTTGTTATTCTTATTTTTATTCCTATTTAAGATACAAAATTACAAGCTATATCTAAAGCCTCTACTTATAAAACTAAGTTCATCATCATAATGCAATCTCATGTTGTGTCTCTACTATACTATCATTTAAATATTTATTTACAGTAATATCAATTCCATGTATAAAATCACAAACTCTAACACACTTTGTCTCTTGTAAATATAAGATTTGAATCTTTTAGTATCCACACCTACATTAACTTCATTAACCAATGTATCAATACCAATGTTGTTTTTAGTAGTAGCTTCATTAACCATTGTATTTGTCTATACTAAAAATATGGAGATCCTCTCTCTTACTACTTCTGGGTTTCAATAAAAGGGAATTCATCCCTCCCTTGTTCAAACTCTGCGGATTTGCCTAGATGGACATTCCCAATGTCGGGATGATTGAACAAAGCCAGGCCAACAAGAGAGAGTGAAAGGGAGGCATTGAGTGCAAAAGGACGATGAGAGGGAGGGTAGCACGAAAAAGTGAGTAGGAAGCTGGATTTTTTAGGTAAAACGCCCTCATCCATTCATTTCTTTTTCGTTAAAAATTCTCACATCGATCTTTGGACCCAAAGAGAAAAGAGAGAGGTGAGCCCGATAGATTAGTTCTTGGTTTCTAAGGGCTAAAGAATCACCAGAAAAATGGTGGATTCCTGAAACACCCAACTGGTTTCTTGTCCATCTCCCTTTTCACCTCTTGATTTCGGCCAACCCCAAGCTTCGATGGCAGTTCTTGGAGAGAAGAGCTAGGACAGCGGCTCGAGGTGGTGGTCAGCCTTGTTGCGTTGACTGCTCCCAGTCAAATCATCAAATTCATACAAAAATTCCCGAGATGGGTTCCATTAGGGTAGTGTCGTCTGCTTCAGGCAGTGTCATGTCGGGTCAGACACGACAGTTCAGGTGACCTATATATGTGTATAATATGCATATACATACATACATATATATTTTTATATAAGAAAAGTTTAATATGTTTGCAATATTATATATTTACCATATCATTGAAAATCTAAACCATCTCTCCAAAGAGGTGTACGTGAAGAACCCGAAATAAGCACCTTGAGAAACCAACTTTTAAGTTTTATAATTGTCTAATAGAAAACCACAAAAACCTACATATGGTATTCTTAATTCTTGGATTAGAGAAAAGCCGTAATATGGTACCAAGAGCTAAATAATATGTGAAGAACCCTAAATTACCACCATGAATATGTAACAACCTTACATATATGACGAAACTACAACTTATTGTTAGCATTCATGATAGAACAATTGATTGTTTTTTATGTAAATAATAGATTGCTCCTATAGTCAACAGTAAACGTCGGCCATTTACTTTGTTATAGATGAACTAAAAGGCACATAAGCAATAACAACTGAAAACCTGAATTATACAAAGGAACCTTAGGAATGAAGTTATTTCAGTTTAATACAACAAAAGCAAAATGTCAAAAGCCGAGCCACATTTATTACTTTATGAAGCATCCCTTTGTTTCACATTGAAACGTGGATCTCGATTAATCTGTGTCGAACTAAGCATCACATGTTCGGGCACTAATGCCCAACCCCATCCATCAAGGCATACCTGAACCTTCGAATAGTTCCGAATCATCTCTTGTGCCCTGAATACCACTGGCTCGTCTTGGACACATGAAAGGCCCATTGGCGCAGCAAGAAAACAAGGATCGGGCTCGATTCCAAGGTAGCAGCCTTTACCGGCTTCCTCTACTAAAAGGGTTGTAGTTGTACCACTCAACGCGGTGGCAATATAACCGAAGGTGGACTTTCCGCAGGCGAAGAGTACATGGCTGAAACTCAAGACCCAAATGTCGACCAACGCCGCCTGTTGATGTGTTACGTCGTGCACTTCCCTGCCATCCAACTTCTGAAAGCTCATCCGAAATTCCTCACCGGCGAGCTCAGTCAACACCTTCAGGTTTGAGGCCATCACCTCCAAGTGAGGCTTTACCAAAGTTGCCATGTATATGTTGACATGCTCGTGGGCATAAGATCTCCCTTCCTCCGGATGCAGTTCAATATGTTTGCATTAAAACCGAGGGTATACCTATTGTCTTTAAACTCTCTAACCTGAACCCCGATTCTTCTGCTAGCGTAGGGATCCAAGTTTGAGCTGATTCTAGCCCACATAGCATCATTGGGCACTAGGATAAATCTAGATAATAAGTGAAACGGGTTTCTTTGAAGGAACAATATAACAAGCAACGGGGAGGGCAAAGGGTTGAGGTAGAATCCCGGCACCAAGTATATGTTGTTCTGGGCCAAAGCAACAAAAGGTATGTTCCTCAATCTTGCATAGCCCGTTGGACAAGAAATTGCCTCGTTTTCGCGTGTAGGAGTTATCCAGTGTAAGTGCAAATTCACAAGAGAAGAGTTGCAAATGTTGTTCGTGTTCGGCGTGCATGGACCGTACCCGGCATCACGAAAGGCAAGGTATGTCGAGCCTAAAATTGGGTTAAGCTCGGTCGCCGGGGGGATGTGGATGGTAGAACCATTGAATGGCTCACAGAAAAGATCATCATATTGTGGGTAATCAATGAGGAGAACTCGAGCAGACACAATTGCATAAAGGAATGCAGATACCAATGACAGGAACCGATTTCCAAGCCCGCCGTTGTTCTCTCCACAGCAAGTATAGGCAGATGACTGATGACCTATTATACTATCATTCAAGATCGAGAAGTTTATGTTCATGCAACGTTCATGCAAGGCCATATACTTCTCCATCACTAATATTCATTTCTGGAGATGAAGGCATAGTATAGGGGAAGAGACTGCATATATTATCTTCTCTCATCTTACATGGTTTTGGGGCTTTAATTAAACGGTGGATTACGAGGAAACTTGACGTTTGTATCCGTGGGAGGACGACATTACGAGAAAACTTGACGTTTGTATCCGTGGGAGGACGACCTTGTTACACAAGGAATGGCCATTCTCGACAACCCTATGTGGTAACGACTGTATTGGTCATCCAGTCCGTTACCAGAGATAGGGGTTACTGGATAAGAGCCATATGTAACCGCTAGACGGTTACCGGATTTCACAATAATCGTTCGGATTCGTCTGCTCAAAAGAGGAAAACCCAGCGTGCAAAGCTAAGAGACAGTAAGCAAAGCAGGCACTACTCTATAAATAGAGCTGTGCATAATACAAAAGGAATGATATAGAAAAGAAAAAGATACAAAAAGTCTCCTTCGAGAAAAACCGTTGTGAGGAAACCTCGAACAAAAAGGCAACCTCCATTTTCCTTGCTGAAAGAAATCGTCTGTAACCGGGCCTTCATCAATTGCAATCGATTCTTCACCGGTATCAAGGCCTAACAAACCCTATAAAAAAGAAGGAGTAAATCAGAGAAACGGGAAGGAAAGTTAAGCACCTGTTTAAAAGAAAAAGAAAAAGGAAGAACGGGACAAGAAAGGGATAAAGAAAAGAAAGAGAGAAGCCAAAAGCCAAAGCAAAGCGACGGTCAGATCTAAGACCAAGCGATAGTCAGATCTGAAACCAGAGGAAGGCGACGACCAGATCTAAGGCCAGAGCAAGGTGGTGGCCAGGCCAAAAGCCGAAGCAAGGTGGCGGTCAGAACTGAGGCCAGAGCAAGGCTAGGGTCAGACCAACAACCGAAGCAATGAGACGACCTGAACAGAAACCAAAGCCGAAACAGGCCGGAAAGGGCCAGCCAACACAGGAGAAATCCGGCCAAAGCGTCGGCTACCAGCAGCCGGAGCCTCCTTCTCTCTCTATGATCTCCCTTCCTCCCTCTCTCTCCCCCCTGTTTCGTGTACACTCTCTCTCTCCTCATTAGATGTTGAATAAAAAAAAAACTGCCAACTGTTTCCCGAAACCACCCACTGTTTTGGAAACTGCCTCGGGCAGCAGACTACTGCCTCGACCGATTTTACTTATTTACAATTCTGCCACTGCACACTAGATTTTTTCTGGTAAAAAGATAATTTTGCCCTTACTATGCAAAAAGTCAATTTTACCCTCTAGCAATTTGTAAAAAATACGAAATACTAGGCTGTCACTTTACGTTTATGTCCTTCCATTTAGTCAAAAGACAGAATTGCCCCTGTATTTTTAAAAAATTACAGTTTCGACCTGAGGGTTAAAATTGTATTTTAACCCTGATCAGTCACGAATTTTATAAAAATACCAAAAACTAATTTTACGAGTTTGTCCTCAGACTTTTACAAAATTACAAAAAGGAGATAAATAGATAAAATTATGGATTTGCCCTTGGTATTATTTAAGGGGTACAATGGCATAAATTCTTCAAGAAAAATTCAAATTTGTCCCAAAGAACTTATGAAATTATCGTTGGTCTACTTATATGATAATATGCATTGTTATAATATGATTCCTATTATGTGTGCTCTTTGTTTTATATTTATTTCCTTTTTTAGACCGTTTAATTGTTATTATTGTCAAACACATAAAAATGAGCTCAATGATATGTGTATTTGAGTTGACAAAAATTGAGAAGTTGAACGGTCTTAACTTCCAAACTTGGAATAGGAGAATCCCACTGACTCTAACACTTGAAGGTGTTGAGTATGTGTTAAAGGAAACCATGCGTCCACCACCCCCAGACACAAATGAGCAATAAGTAGAAATGTATAAAACATTTCTAAAAGATGATAATATAGCAAGGACAATCATGTTAACCTACATGGATGATGACTTAATTAGGGTCTTCGAAGAATACGAGACCGCTAAAGAGTTATTTGACTCAGTAACAACCAAGTATGATACAACTACAAAATTGCATATGCAGTTATTACTACAACAGTATAACTCTTTTAGAATAAAAGAAGGAGATAATGTGGTAGAACATGTAAACCACATGTTGGTAATGGCTAGAGACTTAGCCGTAGCTAAATCGGTCATCCCGAAACTGAAGCAGATATCAACAATATAAAACAGTCTACCACCGTCATGAAACATGGTCACCACTGTCCTAAGATTAGGGCCTGAGATTAACCTTTTAGAGTTGCCCCTAAAACTAGCAATAGAGGAAGAACACATGCTCAAAAACAAGAAAGAAAAGTTGCTAGTGGTATAGGATGAGATAGCGTCTAGATCCAAAACCAACCAGAAGAAAAAACCAAATAAGAAGTTTGGTAAGAATAACAAGAAAGGCGGTCAAAATTTTAAGAAATCGTAGGAAACTACAAAAAGGACTGCCGCAATAAAAAAGGTGGGATACTACAAAAGTTGAAATCAACCTATCGAGTATTTCAACTGCGAAAAGATGGAACACTATAAAAGGGACTGCCACAATAAGAAAGGTGGATGAAACAACCCACAACGCGGACAGTCGAAGAAATAGGACATAATCTACGTGATTTTAGAATGCTTGTACTTGGACTACCCGGTGACAGGTTGATGGATAGAATCAGGAGCTACACTGTCACGACATATCTCGAAGACAAAGGAAGGGGCAATGGATTTGAAGGAATACAAACTTGGGGAACATCGAGTCTATATGGAAAATAATATTTTCTCAGATGTTCTTGGTATTGGGTCCTTCAGAATATTTGTATAAGGTAAACTAATTGTATTGACTGATGTGTTAATTGTGCAATCTGCTCTCCGTCCCTACCTTGGTAAAGAATGGTTTTGAGGTTAGGTTTATTCCTAACAAGGTGACTATGGGAAAGCATGGGAGAATATTATTCTCTGAGGAATTCGATGTAGAATAAGGACTGTTTAAGCTTTGTGATAATGAAATTGGTACATCTTCTGCTTATATTGAGAGTGCCTTTACTGTTGATGTAAATATGTGGCATAAATGCCTAGGGCATATAAGTATGGAAAAGTTGAGAAAATTATCCAACTTTGACTTATTGCCTGGATTTGAGAGAAATACTTTCAACAAGTGTGAAGCTTGTACACAAGAAAAAATGACAAGAAAAATTTTTCCTAATGAGTCAACAAGGGCAACAATCTTGTTGGAGGTTATTCACAGAGATTTATGTGGACCTTTTAGAGTAAAGTCACATCGAGAAAAAGGTTATTTTATAACCTTTATTGATGTTTACTCTAGATATATGTACCTATATCTTTTGACACATAAATCTGAGGCACTTGATGCTTTTAAAGAATATAAGCAAGAAGTAGAAAATCGGTTAGGGCATTCGATCAAAGTCTTAAGAGCATACAGAGGAGGTGAATATACCTCGATAGAATTTTTGGAATTCTGCAAAGACTTTGGTTTTGCAAAATATAATACAATGCCCAGGGCACCTCAACAAAATGGTGTAGCTGAAAGATACAATAGAACCTTGCTGAATATGACAAAGTCAATGTTAATCGATGTCTCTCTTCTAAGGGTATTTTGGGGAGAAGCAATAAGTATAGCGGTTTACATACTCAATAGAGTACCATGTAAGGTTGTATTCACTATACCATATGAGATGTGGTTTGGAAGAAAACCAAACCTAGGTCATCTCAAGAGGTGGAGATCTGTTGCATATGTAAAGATCCTTGATCAGTCTAGCGATAAGCTATACAGTAGGTCCTTGAAATGTATATTCATTGGATATCCGAAAGGTTCAAAAGGATATCGATTTTATCATAAGAACCATAGACTCATTGAAAGCAGAGATGTTGAATTCTTAGAAGATACTAAGAATGACATCTTGAAAAACAATGAGGAATGTGTTGATGATCTGGTAGACTTAGACTAATCATCTTATTAGCCCATTGAAGATCTTCTTGAAACTATCGATACCTTAAGTGGACATAAAAGGCCAAGAGTCACTCCGTCCTACTTAAAGAATTATCATACTTATCTTACAGAAGAAATGTGTAATTCGGTAGATTTAGATGAGTTGACTGATAACTTGACTTATCAGCAAGCAATGAACTCATCGAAAGCAAAAGACTGGGAGAAATCCATGGATGAGGAAATTGAATCCATAGAGAAAAATCAAGTTCGTGAATTGGCTGACTTGCCAAAAGTAAGGAAAATCATAGGCTATAAATGGGTTCTGAAAAAGAAATACAAGGTCGATGGTACAATCGACAAGTTTAAAGCGAGGTTGATTGCAAAGGGTTTTTCGTAAAAAAAGGGGATAAATTATGTTGAGATATATTCCTCAGTTGCAAAATTTGCATCCATACGTATAATCCTGACAATATCTGCATACTATGATTTGGATTTAGATCAGTTAGATGTAAAGACAACTTTTCTAGATGGAGATTTAGAAGAAATCATATACATGCAGCAACACGAAGGATTTGTGGTTGAAGGCCAAGAAGATAAAGTATATGGGTTGAAAAAATCACTATATGACCTAAAACAATCATCTCGCCAATGGTATTTAACTTTTCAAAATGTCATTGTAGAACTTGGGTTTGTGGCTAATAAACTTGATCACTGTGTATATGTTTGGAACAGTGGGAGCCACTTTGTCATCTTGTCATTATATGTAGATGACATATTGTTGACTGAAAATGACAAGAGATGGTTGTCAAAATCAAGTCACGGTTAAACTCTAAGTTCGAAATGAAGGATATGGGACAAGCATCTTATATCCTAGGAATAAAGATCTCTCGAGATAGAAAATCTAGACTCTTATGCTTGAGTCAGGAGATATATATTGACTATATCCTCAAGAAATTTAAAATGGGTGAATGCAAGTCTACAGATACACCTGTTGCAAAAGGGGTCAAATTAAGTAAGGCTGATTGTATCGGTGAAGGAGACGATAAGCTTAATATTCTTTATGCACAAGTTGTTGGTAGTTTAATGTATGCTATGTTGTGTACAAGACCTAATATCAGCTTTGTTGTTGGTCTTGTAGGTAGATATCAAAGTAATCCTAGTTGGCAGCATTGGGTAGCTGTGAAAAGGATTTTAAGATATCTGAAAGGAACAAAAGACATAAAACTCTGTTTTCAAGTAGATGAACTGAAAGTGGTAGGATACTCAGACGCTGACTTTGTTGGGAGCAAAGATGACAGTAAGTCAATCTCGGAACAAATATTCTTATTTGGAGGTGTTGTTGTTTGTTGAGCATGTAAGAAATAGGGTTGTGTAGCATTGCATACACAGAAAGCTAAGTATGTAGCTTGCTGTATGGCTGCAATGAGTGTTGTTTGGATAAGCCACTTTATACAAGATTTGAAGTTGGAAATAACCGATGAGCCAGTTATCATTTACTATGATAACAATGCAGCAATTACTCTTATCAAGAGTAGAGCTGATTGCTCAAAAAGCAATCATATAATGGTAAAATACCACTATGTTTATGATATGGTGATGAGAAAGGAAATATCCATCTCATACATGTCAATAGAAGATATGTTGGCAGACCCCTTGACAAAAGGCATAACAAAAGAACTTTTCTCAAAGCATATTACAAACATGGGTTTGAGGTATGTTTGATTGTTGTGTAGGGAAATAACCACACAATGGATGAATAGTATTGTATATGTAAACAATCATACAATAGATAAATTGTTATGGAGGAAAATAACCACACAACATGTACTGATTGCAATAGTAATCACGAAATGACATTACTAGGTAAAATCTTAGAAAAGTAGAAGGAAAACTAGTATGTCGATACACTTGGCTCGAATGGCTAAGTGGGAGATGTTACAGAAGGAATGGTTATTCTTGGCAACCCTATCTGGTAATGGCTGGACTGGCCATCTAGTCCGTTATCAGAGATATGGGTTATAGATTTGTCTGCTCAGAAGAGAAAAACCCAGCGTACAAAGTCAGGAGACAGTGAGCAGGCACTGCTCTATTTATAGAGCAGTGCATAATACAGAAGGAGTGATATAGAAAAGAAAAAGATACAAAAAGTCTCCCTGGAGAAAAACCGCTGTGAGGAAACCTCAAACAAAAAGGCAACCTCGGGACAAATATTCTTATTTGGAGGTGGTGTTGTTTGTTGAGCATGTAAGAAATAGGGTTGTGTAGCATTGCATACACAGAAAGCTAAGTATGTAGCTTGCTGTATGGCTGCAATGAGTGTTGTCTGGATAAGCCACTTTATACAAGATTTGAAGTTGGAAATAACCGATGAGCCAGTTATCATTTACTATGATAACAATGCAGCAATTACTCTTATCAAGAGTAGAGCTGATTGCTCAAAAAGCAAGCATATAATGGTAAAATACCACTATGTTTATGATATGGTGATGAGAAAGGAAATATCCATCTCATACATGTCAATAGAAGATATGTTGGCAGACCCCTTGACAAAAGGCATAACAAAAGAACTTTTCTCAAAGCATATTACAAACATGGGTTTGAGGTATGTTTGATTGTTGTGTAGGGAAATAACCACACAATGGATGAATAGTATTGTATATGTAAACAATCATACAATAGATAAATTGTTATGGAGGAAAATAACCATACAACATGTACTGATTGCAATAGTAATCACGAAATGACATTACTAGGTAAAATCTTAGAAAAGTAGAAGGAAAACTAGTATGTCGATACACTTGGCTCGAATGGCTAAGTGGGAGATGTTACAGAAGGAATGGTCATTCTTGGCAACCCTATCTGGTAATGGCTGGACTGGCCATCCAGTCCGTTATCAGAGATATGGGTTATAGATTTGTCTGCTCAGAAGAGAAAAACCCAGCGTACAAAGTCAGGAGACAGTGAGCAGGCACTGCTCTATTTATAGAGTAGTGCATAATACAGAAGGAGTGATATAGAAAAGAAAAAGATACAAAAAGTCTCCCTGGAGAAAAACCGCTGTGAGGAAACCTCAAACAAAAAGGCAACCTCTATTTCGGCTGCTGAAAAGAATCATCTGCAACCGGGTCTTCATCGACTACAACCGGGCCTTCATCAACTGCAATCGATTCTTCAGACCTTGCATCCAGCGCACCGTGCAGCTCCCATGGAAGTCGCTCGGCTGCAGGAAGAGATGAACAATGAAAAACCTTTTGTTGGGAAAGGTCAGATAGCATGTGCCTATATTCTGTTGGAGGCTGGCAATGGCTCTTATGGGATTTAGCGATGCTTAGAGAACAAAGAAGCAAACAAACAACGGGAATCATCTCTGCATTCAAAAACTGAAGGGTGTAGAAACAATGGAAACAGTATGACAGGGAAGAACGTTTATTTATAATATGTGGTGGTGTTGGGTGTAGATCGTGGGGCGTAAATAGGTTGTACTCTGTGCAGATCGTACCTGGGTCAATCCATTTGAATTCCACTGCCGGAAGTACGGGATCCAGGTTCGATTGGGTCTACAATGAACAAGACAGTATCCAGATACTGTAAGTGAAATGGAAACTATGCCACAATCAGTGAATCCAAAAAATACTACATGTCCAAATTTTTTGCATTGAAGTTTCTTGGATCTTAATAAGAACATATCGGGTTGGATATAGGTTTAGTATGAATTTCATTGGTCATATCTAGCTCTATGTATTAGTCGACTGATGGTATATATATGACAAAAGTGAGTAAAAGGGTCATCCTCTTGTTACCAAAACCTTACTCTAATGGGTTTGTTTTCATGTATTTAGAACTGCAATTCTGGAAATATGATAGCTGCCTTGCACTTTATGATTCTGTCTTGGTCCTTCTTATCTGTATCCAAATCTGACTCTGAAGTAATCCTAGTTATCCTACAATCTAATTTGATCACGGTAAGAACGGATCTTTTCCTAGTCGGACTTGTTTACATGTCCGCTGGTTATCATCACCAATCACCACCACAACTGGATGCTGCTTTCACTTTTACCACCATCTATCACCGCAGCCTAACCACATCTCTCTTTCCTATACATATAGTCGCCGCCATACCGAGATCCAGATTTGGCATGGGATGTGTATTGCAAGCTCACAGTTAAGTCGTCGGCCCTGTAACTGTGGGAAGTAAATTCAACTACAAGTTCGCAAAATGGATTCAAGCGAATCAACAACAACAACAACAACAACTAAGCCTTTTTTCATACTAGATGGGGTCGGCTACATGGATTCTTTGTTTCCACAGATCCCTATCGTGTGCCATGTTAGCAGTTAACTCCCAATAAGCTAGATCATTCTTTATTGTTTCTTTCCAACACTTTTGTGGTCGTCCTCTACCTCTTTTAATACTTTCCAAATTTAGTTTTTCTAACCTTCTTACAAGTTCTTCTTTTGATCTTCTTTCTATATGTCCAAACCATCTTAAACGATGTTCTCTCATTTTATCCTCTATTGGTGTCACTCCTAATTTGTTTCTAATAACCTCATTATGTATACGGTCTTTTCTTGTATGAACTCTCATCCATCTCAACATCTTCATTTCTGTGAGAGATATCTTTTGTACATGTTGATGATTAACTGCCCAACACTCAGAACCATAAAACATGGCACGCCTAACTGCTGCTCTATAATATTTACCTTTTAATTTTAATGGTATCTTCTTATCACAAAGAATACCTGATGCTCCTCTCTATTTTAACCAACCAGCATTAATTCTATGTGTAACATCTCCATCAATTTTTCCATCACTCTGAAAAATTGACCCTAGGTATTTAAAACTTTCCTTTTGGAGAATGCAATATGTACCAATTTTAATTTCTATGTCCTTTGAAGTAACCAAATGATCAAACTTACATTCCATATATTCTGTCTTTGTTCTACTAAGTCGGAGGCCTTTGCTTTCTAATGTTTTTCGCCATGGTTCCAATTTTCTATTAACTTTTTCCTTAGACTCCTCCACTAATACAATGTCATCTGCAAATAACATACACCAAGGTACTTCATCTTGAATATGTTTTGTTAACTCATCCATCACCATTATAAATAAGTATGGACTTAAAGTTGATCCTTGATGTAACCCAATATTAACTTCAAAGAAGTCTGTCGTTCCTTCATAAGTCCTCACACATGTTTTTGCACCATCATACATGTCTCTTATAAGGTTAATATATGTCAATGGGATACCTCTTTTTTCCAAAGTTCTTCAAAGAACCTCCTTTAGTACCGTATCATAAGCTTTTTCTAAATCAATAAATATCATGTGAAGGTCTTTCTTTTTTGCTCTAAAATGTTCCATAAGACGCCTCAAAAGGTGAATCGCTTCAATAGTAGATCTGCTTGACATGAATCCAAATTGGTTCTCTATTGTACTTGATACTTGTCTTAACCTACGTTCGATAATTCTTTCCCATAATTTCATAGTATGACTCATTAACTTGATACCTCAATAATTCGCACAATTTTGAATGTCTCCCTTGTTCTTATATATGGGTATAAGTGTACTTGCTCTCCATTCCTTGGGCATCTTTTGGTTTTTCCATATTTCATTAAATAGTCTTGTGAGCCAAGTGATTCCTATTTATCCTAGTATTTTCCAAACTTCTATAGGAATATTATCTGGTCCTACCGATTTACCACCCTTCATATGTTTAAGAGCCTCTTTGACTTCATTCTTTTGAATATATCGGTAGAAATTGTGGTTTATATACTTTTCTGACTTGGCTAAATCTCCTAAACTAATACTAACATCTTTATTTTCATTAAAAAGATTATAAAAATAGTTTTTTCATCTATTTCTTATATCATCATTTGCCACTAAATTTTTTCATCCTCGTCTTTTATGCATCTAACATAATTAAAATCTTTAGTTTTCTTATCTCTAGCCCTAACTATCCTAAAAATATCTCTTTTACCCTCTTTTGAGTTGAGTTTTTTATATAAGTCCTCCCAAATTTTAGCTTTTACTTCACTAACGGCCTTTTTCGCTTCCTTCTTTTTGTATACTTAAAATCAATTGTCATTGTAACAGATTCGTTTGTTACAAAACTAGAAATAACGTAGATATATTCAAATTGATAGTGTTTGTGCACGGCAAGTCGGAAACATTAAGATGTTATGGCAAAGCAGTCTATACCTAAGGAATTTGTCTAGCGGCATTAAATACTGATAGATCTCTGTTGCCGTGTTAAAGAAATGAAGTTGTTCTATTAGGAAACGAAGAAACATGTTACAACATCGAACTTCCTTTAAAGCATTAATGCGTTGACTCAACCAATTTTAATATTTATCTTTTAATTTATTTACGTTGTTTTGAGGATGTTTTAGACCATATATATTTAACTATGCCAAATTATCACTAAGAAAGTTATTCCAATCGTGCATGCGTGCTTGTGTTTTATATATATATATATATATATATATATATATATATATATATATATATATATATATATATATAGAGAGAGAGAGAGAGAGAGAGAGAGAGAGAGAGAGAGAGAGAGATAATCCATACAAGCCGCTCAACGCCGTCCTATGTCAATGGGATCGGACAATGATACAAACTTTTATTACTGTTTTCAGGTAGATTTACACATTCTTGTCAGTAAATTGATTTTTTGTCAGTAAATTCAAGCATGCACCTAATTGAGATGGTAAATCAAAACAGGGAAAATAGGGTTCATGACTTCTGAGAACAAATGTGTCGATCCGTTTCCAAAAATTGTGTAGAGTTCTAATAATCTCTAATTCGGCTCGATGGAGATGAGAGGAACTAATGCGAGCTACCATAAAACTTGCCGGAACCGGACCATTCAGAATTTTAAAATCCATAAACTATTACGATTCGATGATTTTATGTGTCAACGGTTACTTTTGTATATCATCTAATCTATTTATTTACCAAAAAAAAAAATGCTACCCATGACCGCATTTAAGATATGCTATGCATTTTTCCATAAAATGTAAACAAAAAATAAAGCAATATGTGGCATCAGCATTGCCATTAAACTGATATATCTAGATATATATCGTTGGCCTATCTTACAAGTATTCCTTTAAATGCACAATCACGAATGAATCCTCAATGAAGGTGCTCAATCCTTGATTTTAAAAGTACAGACACACACACACACAATGTCCAGAATGGTTGGCACGTAGGGAGACACAATGGGGTGCCAAGTTGTGGACGTGTTTGGCACTCTCTTGCAATGTGCATTCACATGAAGATGCATCAATTATAGGTAAATGTCTAGCTTAATGTTGCACAGAAATAATTTAGCTTGTTTACCATATCCATATATAGCTTGACCGGTAATTTTAGTCTTCACAGTAATAGTTAAAGAACTTGTCTATTTTGTGTCGCCAAAAAATAATGAAAGGAACAGTACATCTCGAAGTATTTTAATCAAAAATTGTGTTGCGGGAATCGTTCTTGCTTTTATTGTAGCATTGGAAACTACTCTTACATTGAAAGGAAGGAAAAGATGCTTCAAACTTATAAAATCTGATAAATGTGGAGCTGAAAAATGTTGTTCATGCATGCTCAAATATACAAATATCATTTGGCTTACAGTCAGTTAGTGTTGTATGAAAAAACAATATCAAAATCTCCGATAAACATGTGACATAATATTGGCATATCTTGAAAGTTCAAACCATCAAGAACAAGAAAGGACTGTCGAGCTATGCCACATGACCGCTAGGCAGAATCTAAACAACGTTAGTCGAGTTATGTGACATCACTTCTAGATCACTAACCATAAGAAAACCCCAAGAATTTAGACCGCATGGAGAAGCATGTGGTTTTAAATGACAAAATTTTCGCTAAATGATTGACTTTGTGAACGGGCAAGTTCAAGTATTGATATCTTAAATTGTTCATAAACATTTAATTGCTAAGGAAATGGAAATGACAGAATTTCTCGACAACGAGCTGTCAGAGTAGGTTCATAAACTACTGATATTATGAAAAAGCAAATGACACATTAATGGTTCTGTTAAGGCCAAAAAATCGAGAAGATCACTCTTGGCGACTGTTGTCATTTTGATGAACAAATAATTCTTGTTGGCGTCTCAACCATGGGAAGATCTTGTTAAATGTTCGATCTTTCACTCTCCACATTTCAATCCATAGGGAAAGCATGTTAATGCTTCAACACATATCGTGACATCAATTTTTTTTCCAATAGTTACAAGAAGGTGATATGATTCGACTAAAACCATCAATAACAAATACATCCACACAGTACTAGAGGAAAAGGAAGACATGCCTGCGGTTATGTAACAAGAAGAGCAGTGTGAAGCAGCTTCAAGGACCTTTCTCAATGAGACATATCTACTGCAATTAACCAAAAGAGTACAATATGGTTAATAAAACAGTTGAATACAGTCAAGTTTATCATCAAATGTTTATAAATGAAAATTGTATATTACGTTTCCTAAAATTGTAAACTTTGAAAATCCAAATAGCTTTATTGCTTCCTAAACATGAAAGTCTTCTTCTCTTCTATGTGACAACCTTCTTGATCACGGGCACCTATGATGCATCCTCTAGGCGCCAAGTGTTAAATAGAATAAAGTATCAATGAATCAAGTTCATCACCTATTGGTACCTCTTTAAAGAAAGTGGTGGAACATGTTTGCGACAAGGATCATAGCGGGTACGAGAGAGGTTTTGGTATTGATATATCCACGAGGACATGTAGGACTAGTTAAGAGACCTCAAAATATTTCAGGTCATACCTGACTTAATAATATTAAAAACCAAGTAAATTTTTATATTTATTGACATTTGCTAGTGGTGTTACTATTGAAGTAATTAACTTTAAAGTCTAATTGTTTCATACGTCAAGAATGGAGAATCACATTGAAGATTTGGTTCAACTTATAATGCAAGTATTTGGTTAGACATCACAACAAACACATGTATTAAAAACATGTTTTATATGTTCTTTGCTTGTATTATTTGTAACTTAGTTGTATTGTTCTTTTAATTTTCAATTTAGAGGTACCCCATAATTGCATGAAGCCTTGGGAACAATCACATGAGAGATGCTAAATCACTAAAATAGGTTGATGTGTTGTGACTTTGATGTGTTTTGCCCACATAGGAATTGTCTTTGTAATGTACATATATAAACTCTTCTTCTTTGTACTTTACAAACATTTAAACAAATCAATATAATATTTGTTCTTTATATATTTGTAATTGTGTGATTCATTTTTTATTGTTGTGTGTTAACATGATTCATCTACTATTATGTATTATATTTGTTCATGTGTAATAAATGGTCGTATAAATTCAAAATTTTCAATGAAACGGATAAAAATGGTTTGTGTCAAAGCTTATTCCCACAGTTTAATTCTGACGATTCTTATTTCAAGTCGCCTTATCCCTATTATTGTCTAAAATTACGTTTATTGGTAAGAGTCCGAATAAATTGAATCCTGAAATTCCTGTGTTTATTCTAGTTGTTTCTAGCAGCCGTAATAACTATTAATTCTAGCGGTCAGCAATAACCACAATATCTACAGCAACATTCATAATAAATATTATTCCAACTGTTGCTTCTGGACTTTTTTTATGATTCTCGTTAGACAACTTACACATTAAGGAGATGATGAAACTTATTGGAGATTGCAAATTAGTGGATTTCCCTACTGACTTTCGATCCTTTGTCATTGATGTTTTGTATTTCACTTCTGCTATAAGACCAAGTACAAGCACCGCTTGGCTTAGAGGAGCCCTTGTGCAGTGCTCCGAGATGTAATTTTGAACTTTCATAACACGACTCTCATCTTCGACTTGGAAGCTACATATATTGTTACAGAAGTTGCAGAGTGGCCATTCTCGGCAACTCAGTATGGTAACGGTCTGAATGACCAATCCAACCGTAGAGCAGGCATTACTCTATAAATAAGAGCAGTGCGTATACAAAAAAGACAATATACAAAATACATAATACATACATTACTGTCTCTTTGAAAAAGGTCATTGTGAGGAAACCTCAAAGACACACGCACACATCATTTTCGCTTCAGGTGTACCTGGGAGACTGAACAAAGAATAGAAAGGCAATGAACTCCGACAACTGGCTTTGTAGAAATCGCCATCACTGGTATTAGAGCCTTGTTATTGACCTTGCAAAAAAAAAATCAGGTATGCCTTTTAAAACATGAAGGGGGAGAAGGAAGAAGAAAAAAAAAAAAGAGTTAAAGGAGGAGAGGTTGAAGGCAAACAATCGAAAGGCAGAAAGCCCCAAACGGCAGTCGGTCAGAAAGCCAGACAGCCCCAAACGCAGTCGGCCAGAAAGCTAGACAGACCCAAATGACAGTTGGCAAGAAAGCCAAACAACTGCAGACGACAAAAGGTCAGAGATAGCCGTAGACAGAAAAAGGCCGACCGACTAGATACAGCCGCAGATGGCAAAAAGCCGAAGAAGGTTGTCGACCACAGTTGGGAAAGAAACAGCATGAACGTCGGTCGGTGACGGCCGCCTCACAGGGCCATAGAAAACCATGGGCCAAAACCATCAGTTTCACAGAAACTGCCTCGGGCAGCGGATTGAAAAGTACGTTCTACCCTAGCTGGTTTTCTAATATTACAAAACTACCCCTCATCAAAAAGATTGTTTTGCCCTTATTGAGCAAAAAGTCTTTTTTACCCTCCAGTAATTTGTGAAAATTATAATATGTCAGGCTACTATTTTACGTTATTGTCCTTCCCGATTTTAGTTATTATTTTTTCTGCCATTGTATCAAAAGACATGTTTGTCCATTTATTTTTGAGAAAATTACTCCGACCAGTTACGAATTTTACAAAAATACCAAAGAGTAATTTTATGAGTTTGTCCTTAGGCTTTTCAAAAATTTCAAAAGTGGATAGATAATTAAAATTACAGTTTTACCCCTATTATTATTTGAAAAATGCTAAAAGCAGAATTTTTTGGAAAAATTACAAATTTATCCCAAGTTGCTTATAAGATATTTTTAGCTTGTTTTTATGATATTATGCATCGTTCTAACATGGCTCCTACTATGTGTGCTTGTTGATTATTTTTTATTTCCTTTTTAGACCGTTTAATTGTTATAATTGTCAAACACATAAAAATGAGTTGAAGAATATGTGCATCTGAATTGGTAAAAATTGAAAAATTGAACGGTCTGAACTTACAAACATGGAAGAGGAGAATCTCACTTGATCTAACACTTGAGGGTGTTGAGTATGTATTAAAGGAAACCATGCGTCTGCCACAAGTAGATGTAATTGAGCAACAAATAGAAATGTATAAAACATTTCTAAAAGATGTCACAATAGCAAGGGCAGTCATGTTGACCTACATGGAGGATGACTTGATTAGGGTCTTCGAAGAATACGAGATCACAAAAGAGTTGTTTGATTCAATAACATCTAAGTATGACACAACTGCCAAATTACATGTGCAGTTGCTACTATAAAAGTATAACTCATTCAAAATGAGAGAAGGAGATAATGTAGTAAAACATATAAACCACATGTTAGTAATGACTAGGGATCTAGCTGTAGCAAAATAAGTCATCCTAGAACCGATGAAAATATCAACAATCTTAAATAGTTTACCCCGTCATGAAACATGGTCACCACTACCTTCAGATTAGGGTTAGAGATTAACCTTTCTGAATTGCCCATGAAACTAGTAATAGAGGAAGAACATATGATAAAACAAGAAAGAAAAATTGCTAGTGGTACAAGATGAGATAGGATCTAGCTCCAAACCCAACCAGAAAAAAAATAAACCAAATAAGAGGTTTTGCAAGAATAACAGGAAGGGCGGTCAAAATTTTAAAGAAATTGTAGGAAATCGTTTCTCGAGTTAAGTGTTTCAATTGTATAAATATGAGACACTACAAGAGGGATTGTCGCAACAAAAAAAGTGGAGAAAACAACTCATAGCACGGACAATGAGAGAAGCAGGACATAATCTGTATGATTTCAGAGTGTTTGTACTTGGACCACCTAGTAACAGGTTGGTAGATAGACTCTGGAGCTACCAAACACATCTCAAAAACTAAGGAAGGGTTAATAGATCTAAAGGAATACAAATCAGGCGAACATCAAGTCTACATGGGTAACAATACCTTCTCGGATGTTTTGGGTACTGGTTCCCTTAGAATTTATGTACAAGGCAAACCGATTGTATTAACGGATGTATTAATTATGTCATCTATGAGGCACAATCTGTTCTCAGTCTCTGCTTTAGTAAAGAAAGGTTTTGAGGTCTGGTTTATTCCTGATAAGGTGTTTGTGGGAAAGCATAAGAGAATATTATTCTTTGAGGAATTTGATGTGCAGCATGGACTATTTAAATTCTGTGATAATGAAATTGGTACTTCTTCTACTTATATTGAGTGTGCCTTTGATGTTGATGTAAATATGTGACATAAACGCCTTGGACATATAAGTCTGGAAAAGTTGAGGAAATTATCCAACTTTGACTTACTGCTAGGATTTGAGGAAAATACTTTCAACAATTTCGAAACTTGTATAAAAGGAAAGATGACAAGGAAAGTTTTTTCAAGGAATCAACAAGGGCAATAACCCTGTTGGAGGTTATTCACATAGATTTATGTGGACCATTTAGAGTAAGGTTACATCGTGGAAATGTTTATTTTATAATCTTTATCGATGATTACTCTATATATATGTATTTATATCTTTTGATACAAAAATCTGAGGCACTGGATGCTTTTAAAGAATCTAAGCAGGAAGTGGAAAACCAATTAGGGCATTCAATGAAAGTCTTAAGATCAGATAGAGGTGGTGAATATACCTCTGCAGAATTTCTTGAATTATGTAAAAACTTTGGTATTGCAAAGCAAAATACAATGCCTAGGATACAATACAACAAAACCTTATTAAATATGACAAGGTCAACGTTGATCAATGTCTCTGTACCAAGGATATTTTAAGGAGAAGCAGTAAGTACAATGATTTACATACTCAATAGAGTATCGTGTAAAGTTGTATTCACTATACCATATGAGATGTGGTTTGGAAGAAAACCCAACATAAGTCATCTCAGGAGGTGGGGATTTGTTGCACATGTAAAGATTCTTGATTAGTTTACAGATAAGCTGGACAGTAGGTCCTTAAGATGTATATTCATTAGATATCCAAAAGGTTCAAAAGGATATCAGTTTTATCATAAGGACTATGGACTAATTGAAAGCAGAGATGTTAAATTCTTAGAAGATATTAAGAATGACATCTTGGAAAATAATGATGAATGTATTAATGATCTAGTAGACCTAGATCAATCATCTTTTGAGCTCATAGAAGATCTTCCTGAAACAATCGAAACCTTAAGTGAACATAAAAGTCTAAGGGCCACTCCGTCCTACTTAAAGGATTATTATACTTATCTTGCAAAAGAAGTATGTAATTCAGTGGATTTAGATGAGTTGACTGATAACTTAACTTATTAGCAAACTATGAACTCATCAGAAGCATCAGATTGGGGGAAAGCTATGTATGAGAAAATTGAATCCAGTGAGAAAAACCAAGTCTGTGAATTGGTAGATTTGCCAAAAGAAAGGAAAGTCATAGGCTGTAAATGAGTTTTGAAAAAGAAATACAAGGTCAATGGTACAATCAAAAAGTTTAAAGCGAGGTTGGTTGTAAAGGGTTTTTCATAAAAAAAGGGGATATATTATGTTGACATATTCTTCAGTTACGAAATTTGCATCTATAAGAATAATCCTAACAATATCTGCATACTATGATTTGGACTTACATCAGTTAGATGTAAAAACAATATTTCTAAACGGAGATTTAGATGAAATTATATACATGCAGCAACTCGAAGAATTTATGGTTGAAGGCGAAGAAGATAAAGTATATAGGTTGAGAAAATCCCTATATGGCCTAAAACAATCACGTCGCCAACGGTATTTGATTTTTAAAAATATCATTATAAAACTTTGGTTTGTGGCTAATAAACTTGATCACTGTGTATATGTTTGGAACAATGGAAGCCACTTTGTCATCCTATCATTATATATAGATGACATATTATTGACTGAAAACGACAACGAGATGGCTATGAAAACTAAGTCATGGTTAAACTTTAAGTTTGAAATGAATGATATGAGAGAAGCATCCTATATCCTGGGTATAAAGATCTCTCGAGATAGATAATCTTGACTCTTATACTTGAGTTAGGAGAGATATATTGACTATATCCTCAAGAAGTTCAAAATGGGTGAATGCAAGTCTACTGATACACTTGTTGTAAAAGGGGTTAAAATTAGTAAGGTTGATTGTCCTGGTGAAGGAGACGATAAGCCTAATGTTCCTTATGCACAAGTTGTGGGTAGCTTGATGTATGTTATGTTATGTACAAGACCTGATATCAGCTTTGTTTGTTGGTCTTGTAAGTAGATATCAAAGTAATCTTGGTTGGCAGCACTTGATAGTTGTAAAAAGGATTTTAAGATATCTGAAAGGAACAAGATACTTGAAACTATGTTTTCAAGCAGATGAACTAAAAGTGGTAGGATACTCAAATGCTGACTTTGTTAGGAGCAAAGATGATAGCAAATCAACCTTAGGTCAAATATTCTTATTTGGAGGTGGTGTTATTTCTTGGGCATGCAAGAAAGAGGGTTTTGTAACATTGCATACAAAGGAAGCTGAGTATGTAGCTTGTTGTATGGCTGTAACGAGTATTGTCTAAATAAGTCGCTTCATACGTGATTTGAAGTTGGAAATAACTGACGAGCCAGTTGTTATTTACTGTGATAACAATGCAGCAATTACTCTTATCAAGAGTGGAGCTTATTGCTAAAAAAGAAAGCATATAATAGTGAAATACTACTATGTTCATGATATGGTTATGAGAAAAGAAATATCCATCTCATACATGCCAACAAATGATATGTTGGTAGACCTCTTAACTAAAGGCATAATAGAGGAACTTTTCTCAAAACATGTTACAAACATGGGTTTGAGGTATGTTTGATTATTGTGTAGGGAAATTACCACACAATGGGTGATTGTTGTGTAAGAAAATAACCACACAATGAGTAGATTGTTGTGTAGGAAAATAACCACACAACGGGTATTGATTGCAACAGCAATAATGAATTGATATTACTAGGTAAACCCTAAAAAAGTGAGAGGAAGACCAGTATGTCAGTACACTTGGCTCGAATGACAAAGTGAGAGATGTTACAGAAGTTAAAGAGTGGTCATTCTCGGCAACTCAACATGGTAACGGTTGGACTTATCATTCAAACCATTACCGTGTCGGGAGTTATAGATAGAGCCGGGTAACTGTCGGACCGTTACCGAAAAACACGATAACAATTCGAATGTAGATGCTCTGAACGAAGGAAACCAAGTTGGAAAACTGGAAGATGTGGAGCAGACACTGCTCTATAAATAAGAGCATTGCATATACATAAAAGACAATATACAAAATACAGAATACATTAATGAAACCTTAAAGACACACACCATTTCGGCTGTAGGTGTAATGGAGAACACAAAGGCAACGGACTCCAACGACCGGCTTTGGAGAAATCGCATCATATATTTCATTGAGTTTCGTGGTCTTTTTGCCATGCACCTCATTGTCCCTTTAAAAGGATGAAGACGTTCTCGTTAGTGTCAACGATTCTTAACTCCTTTCAGCCTGGTCTTACTAAGATTGGGTGGTAGCAGTTCGGACCTCATCGTTGGTGACAAAGCGTGTTGGTATCAAAGTCTACCCTTAGTGATAGGCGAATTAGGAGATTCACTCGCTTCGGTTGTTTCCAAAATCGTTGGGGCGAGTATACCGGAAGATATCAAATATGCAGCTTTAGTTAGTCTATGCAGCAGATATTCGAATTGATTGTTGAGCTGCGAAAAAACTCTTGCCAAACAGGAAGGATATGTAGATGGCACCTAGGCTTTTTCATTACCCTTCACTAACCATAAAGGCTGAAGAAAACATCGAAAAATTGCAGAAATCAGAGTCTCCATCTTGGAAGAGCTTGTTAAGGAACCCTGCAGAACTTGAAAAGTCGCCAAGGTTGAACACCACAAGTAAGCCAAGGGAAAGAATGTGGTAGTTTATGTGCACGTCACGAAGCGAACTGTTACCCCAAATGTGTTAAAAGTGAGAGAAATATCAATACTAAGAAGCCTTCAAACGCGTCACAGCAGCAAGTATATAGATATCAAGCAATTGGAAGTGCGCCAAATTAATGGGTGTTCCATAATCAGGAATTATAATTAATGGGTGTTCCATAATCTACATGGTGAAGGTCTGGTGTTCCATAAAGCGTTTATCTGGTCTATCAGCAACTTCAGATAAACGCTACATGCACAATAATCTTTCGCGGATTTGAAGAATATGATGGAGTTATTGCTGTGAATATGGAGAAGATGGTCCCCTTCTTACGGGTCTTTCGCATCCAGTAGATATTGGTTTCTGACACGTTGGAATCTATAGGAAGTAGCACTAACTAGCAACCATGGGGTTTCTAGGATTGCTCTTGCTATCTGGAAAAGGACATCTTATGACTCTTATCTTAGATTAAGGTGGTAACAATGCATCATTGAAAAATGTTATCTTCATTTCCGTTGTATTTCCAAAGGAATATTTTCCAATAGTCTTCTGGGAAAATTCCTTTTGATGGCATGCGTTATGTGCATAACGTGAATTCTTGTCCTCTAATATTCTCAGTCAAAGGTTCCAGTGAGTGGCAATCGATTGTTAGTTAATTAACCTGATTAATCTTAGAATAGCTTATCAGGGCGAGGGCCTTGGAAGTGGAGAAAGAATAAATCCAAATTAATTATAAGTATTGAATCGATCGAACCACACCAGTGGTTTAGTTTTGCCTTTTCACCTTATGGTTTGATTTGATTCAGATTGCAAAACTACTTTTTTACCTTATGGTTTTATTTATTATATATACATAAAATTGACATTAAAACTTCTGTTATTCACTTGTGGTTTCAGTTTGTCGCTGACAAAATATACATTTGATAATTAATATTAGAAAGAGATTCATTCTTTTATATTTAAATCCTAATGAACTATGGTTTTGAAAAAAACAAATTGATTCTAATGGTTAGGTAGCCGATGATATTGTTTTCATTCAATATTGAGACTAAATTGGAACCAAATTGAACGCTACCTATGACAGTGAGTGTGTGTGTGTTGTGTCTGTGTATATGGCCTACCAATCTAGTTGTCAAATCCAGCAGAGAGGGATGTGTTGCTTTGAGGATGCGATGGAAAACATTATTGATCTTTGGCCTAATCAAATGAGTGATGGGGACATGAGCTTCCCTGCAAAGGATGTGGCCCTTCCACTAGTGGACTGACTACGATATCAAGTGAATTATGCATGGGTTTGATCATGATATAAGATGCTACAGTCCGCACAAGGAGCATAACCTTATCAGTAAGTGTCTAATCTAAGACGTAGTTTTCACATGTAGCCAATGCAGCGTATTCAGAACATTGAACGTTGCGAGGACTTTGTTTAGAAGGGATGCACCAAATCATGCATGTAAATCTGCTCCCCATACATTAATAACACGCACTTTAATTATTATGTCCATGATCGTAGGGGAGAGAGAGAGAGAGAGAGAGAGAGAGAGAGAGAGAGAGAGAGAGACTCCTCGAGTGAAACGGATGAGCAAATTTTGATAATGCCATTACTATCTGTCACATTCTGTCTTGAATATTTTGTAAAAATAGAAATCAAAGAACTTAATTATTTTATATGCTTAAGGTTTCTATTCTCCTATATATGAAATTAGATTTTCTTGCAATTGTATAATTTTGATTGCCTTTTTCTGCAATTTAAAATGCAAGATTTATGGCATGTTTGATTGACATCTGCTTTTGATTTGGATTCCCACTCTTGAGAATCCAGATCAAGTCTCAAACTATTGGGCAGCAGAAGCTAAATATTCCGAAAGAGGTTTGCCTGTCATGTTAGTTTCAGCAAAATCTTTACCAGGCCTGAATACTCTCCAACTTGTAAGAATTCAATACTCCTATGAAGGGGCTAGCTGTCAAGAGGATTTAGGTGACAGAGTGGAACTTCCTCTCGTGTTAGTCTTTCCAGCGAAGATCAACCAAACGTGCTCATAGGAATCCGGAATTTCTAAAGGGATTTCATCCTGCTATTTCTTCTTTCTCAAAGTAAAAAAGAGCTTGTGCCTCTATTATAGGAAAAAGACTTTTCACTGTTAATTCATGAGCTCAGGTGGGGTTGCGAGTGACTTTGCGTCTCAAACTTTCGAGGCTAAAAGTTAGTGATAGTTCAATAAAGCTTATGATTTCTGATTACGTTTTATCAGTCTAATTAAAGAATATCTTAGATTCTTGTTATGAAACCTAATAATCGTCAAGCTTGGTGACCCATCAGAAACACGACTAGATTAGAACACTTGCATGGGCAGTTTTCATTGAGAAAGTGGATCTTCTCTCAATTAATACGAGTCAAAATCTATTTTCTTATGAAAGTCTTACTAAAAGTTAAAGTTACGCGAGGAAGGTGTTCTTGATCTTGCTGTCTGATTCAGTGGCGAATCTACATTGAGGTGAGGTGGGGAGTCCATCCACGCCACCCAAGTTTTGGGCCACTTCCCGGGTAGGGGATGAGAACGGCAAAAGGACGTCGATGGAGGTCACGGTAAGCTCGAGGATGTTACGCTTTCGGAGCTTTTTCTTCTTCTATGATGTTGGATCTCCTCCTCCGGCGCTGCAGCACCTCCCAAATTCAAAATAACACATACCAAGAAGTTACTAGCTACGAGAAGCTTTCGAGCTAGCCCTCCCAAACAATGAAAGGTAGCTTTACGTGACAGACCGAAGAAATGCCACTCACGGTATGAAATTTTCTCTCACGAAAGGCTGTGCTAGCTTCTCATATTTTTTTACGTAGACGATATGTCAATATACTTCGAACAGAGCTTGCTTTCCCCAAGAAATTTCAACTTGCATCGTTTCAACTTCAATTTTCGCAACTTGTGTTTGGCTTTCGATTCTTCTTTCACGTTTTGTATTTGTTTCATATCTACGGATGGGTCATCTCTCTTTTACAAGGGGTTTATGATAGGAGAGGACCTCTTTGTGCTAGCTGGATGCACAAGTTCAAATTAACATAAGCATCTTCACCTCCAAGATCACGTGATCCCAACATACGAGAGAGAGATATTGGGGAGAGAGCTTGATCAATGTAGGACCATAATGAATGAACATTAATGGCCATATGTGTATGTATAAAGTAGGAACAGCTAGCGCTAGCTCTACACCAGCAATGTACAAGACATCAGACTAAAGAAAGCAAATGTGCTTTTTGTATTTGTCTAGGAAAAGTAGAAGTCATTCGCGCCATCTCCAAACCATTGCCTCCAATTTCTTATTTGGATAAAGTCGAGTTTGCCTTTTATCAAGGCTTTATCAGATCAAATGGTTGTGGTGGCTGTTATCCATGATTGATAGATATTGATAAAGATACACACACACACACACACATATATATATATATAGAAACACGCACACATGTGTGTGACGAGTTACTCTTAGACACCTCTCTGCGGCTCTGCCTACATGTGGACGAAGAAAAACAGGCCTACAGACTCATTTCTGCATGCCGGAAGACACTTTGACAAACCTGCTGGAATGATATACAGTCTGGTTATGAAATGAAATAAAAGAATATTTGTGGGTTGGCATCCATCTGGTGTGCCAACATAGGCTAATTCAAGTGGTGTTAAACGCTGCCTCGTTGTAGGTCCGGGTCCAATTAAATTCGGTGGCACGCTATTTCTCTGCAGATAATATTATCGTTTTCCCCTTGTTGCAAACGGCGATGGACCGGTCCCAACCTGTCTCGGTTCCAAACAGAAGTGCTCCATGGATGCTAACATCTTTGAATGAAGGGCCCGGCCCATCTGCATCAGGAGATTTCGGTGCGGATTTCCTCAAGTATCTGAAGAAATGTGGAAATTTTGGTGCGGAATGGGCACTGCGGTGCCAGTTCCACAAGTATCTGAAGAAATGTGGGTTCTATGAGACCCGTACTTCTCACGGTGAGGAGTTCGATTCCCGAGGGTACACGTATTAGGCTTCGACCTTGCTTTGTACAACCACAGACTTTTTGTTTTCGTAGAGTTCGGTCATATGCTATATTAATAATTAATTCAGTATAAAATAAATTATTTTCTTTCCTTCGACCTTCATTTGTAACAAAAGAAAACGCTTTTGAACAAGGAACTGGGACGCTACAAATGACCCACCCCACAATTTCCTGGGTCGGGTTTGGCTGGTCCACTTTTTGGATTCGGGGAAGATCCGGTCAAAGCGGAGACTTCGTGCTGGACCGTAGGAGGCACGGCAATAAATAAATAATGAGAGTTATTTTCGTTTTCACCTTTTTAACCTGATGCCCTGGTCAAGTTTATCGCCGGTGGCTGCGTCCTTTTCCTCTGACAACGACCAATAAAAGCCTCACTGTCACACGTCACACGTCACGTCATTCTGCAAAAGTGGGCCCTTCATTTTTCGATCCGACGGCCAGAAAATGACGTCTCCGGCTCCCCATTAAATGAACAATACGCACTACTCAATTAACTCTCTCTGTCTGGGACACATACATATATATATGTAGGCTGAACTTTATTTTGATATTTTCAAAATACTGGCATTTCAATTGGCTATTTACGTCGTGACGCTAATACTTGAATTATTTCTTTTTTAGTTGTCTTTATTTTGTAGTATCTACTTTGTCCCGAAGAGAGACCAAAACCAACACCGAGTCTTTTCTTGTACAGAGGAGGCTAAGCGAATATGAACTTTTTAGTGACCATTGTTGTCTTCCTTGTGCTATCTTAGCGTTTAGCGCCACTCACTCTCATTCTTAGACCTAGACATGGCTGGATCCGGTTTTTTCATAACCGAAAACCGTAACTGAACCAGTTTGGGCCGGTTTTGAAACCACAGAAATTATTACAAATTTGAAAATTAAAATTAAAAATTAAAAAATTACCATAACTGGTGGTTGATGGTCCTGGTTCAGATCCTTGATTCAGTTTCTGCTGAAATTGTTGGACCGATTCGAAATCGGCCATGCGTTCTTAATCTAGACCTCATGAATTGGATACCTAAAGGTTTCTTAAGTTTGTCTACTGAAGTTTCTAAGTAGGAATAGCAATCAAGTGGTGCGGTTTTTCACCCCAACCCCACCGGCAGGTCTTGGGAATCAAACCCTTTTGCAAATCTGATATAACCCCCCGATTTTAACCTATAAAAGTTATTAGAAGTGATTATGTCATTAATGTAATACATTTTGCATAAAATTTACTTTATGATATTCCGGATTATGACATTAATTGCATAAAATTTACTTTATGATATTCCGGATTATGACATTAATTGCATAAAATTTACTTTATGATATTCCGGATTATGTCATTATAAGTGATTAATATATATACAAAACACATATATACTAGTTTATATAAACACAAACAAAACACACACACAGATACACTTTAATTTACACAAACAAACATATATATATATATATATGTGTGTGTGTGTGTGTGTGTGTGTGTGTGTGTGTGTGTATCTGGGTGGGTTAACCTTAAAACCTACCTGGCCCGCCCTACTTGTGAGTCTTCCCTACCTCCCTTGTTTTTTTCCTCTTGAGAACCTAAGGGGAGCAGGTAGAAATTGTCATCCTTAATTACACTCTGGGCGTTAGCTTAAGTGTGAAATCCAAATCCACTATGCATATTGAGATGTACTTAACTTATGAGGTCAGATTTGATTTAGATGGAAATATAATCAAATAAACTAGACCCTGAATCTGCATTTTGGATTCTAATATATCCAAATGCATCAAAAGTAATTCAACCGTAAACCTTATTGGAGACAACCAAATTCCAACATAGTTTGCAACGTTAACAATTAATAAATATGAATCTAAAAGCATGTAATTGGTATTGCCAGGACCAATATTATATCCATTTTCAATATATTAATTCATGCCTTCAGTTTCAACTTTATGTGACATGACTTCAGATAGGTCCCAGATATCCATACAATTTAGCAACTAATATATAAATAATAAGAAAATCCCAACACAGAAGAAATTTTCCTAAAGCATGTGTGTGTGTGTGTGAAGCTTCAACCTCCCCTTCGTAACAGGTTATGGGTCTTGCTTATTTCCATATTGGCAAACATTAAAAAGAAAAAGGCTTCAACCTGCCCTTGCAACCAACAAAAAAGTATTTAGGTACTCCCCTTGTAACCAGAAAAAAGTTTCTTAATTACTTTTACTTAAGTGTTTTTGCAAATATTTTGGTTGTGTCTTTTAATTATCTCGGGTCCTTTAGATTGGTTTGGGTGGGCTGGCAATCCTTCACCCTGACCCGCACACGGACACAACCCAAGAAGTTCCAAGGTTGTGTTAGGGGTGGTATATCATAAATGTGCCTGGTGTCGCGTGTTGAATGTGTGTGTTGTGTATGTGCGTGAGAGAGAGAGAGAGAGAGTGTGTGTGTGTTAATTATGGAGAAAACTAAAACTACGAAAAACGTTGGAAAAGTTGAAGCAAGGAATAAATAAAGGTCACTTTTACGAAATCAATTATGAAAGCTAAAGTAATCACCGCGTGGTAAATGCGCTGCTGACGCTTTCAAGTTGTAGAAGTTTACATTAATGTATGGTGGTTTTTCATTTTGCCACCTTAAATGCAAAATTTTAACTACTGAACATCCTAACTTTGAACATTAGATTGACGAAATTGGAGAAGTATCCTTTTATATTGTTTAATTCCTTTGCCTCATACGCCTTTATTCAAAACTTTTAGTGTCGTTTCAGTATGTTTTTTTTCAAAAAATTACACGATAATGAGAACGTTAATTTTCAAAAGAAAAACTTTATTTTATTTACTAAAAATCCACTTCAATATCCTAAACTTCACTACTTACAACTTAAAAAGAGTTAAGTTTGAGAAACTTATTATGTTAGTGCCCTGAATCTAACGCCGTTAATGACCATTCAACACGGTAGACAGAAGTGCGTGCATGTCGCTGACTCAACATCCACGTTAACCAGATAGTAGTATCGTGATCAATTTCAGATTCGATGTCTAAAAAAACTAAGTTCCAAAATCAGTAAATCCTCCTCTCAGTTACCATCTTCTGCCTCTAGCATCCTGTGACACAACGAGGTTTCTCCTCACCTCTCTTGCTTTCTCTTTCCCTCTGTCTTTCTCCCTTTCTTTCTTTCTATTGCTCTCTCGGTCTCCCTTTTTCCCTCTTTATGTCTATTTGTCTTTCTCTCTTTGTCGACAGCCGCATAACGAGCACACAATCGTTGGTCTTTCTTGAAGATCCATGTAGGTATGATTTGCTTCAAACCTTACATGCATTATTTGGGTGAGGAAAAATGTGATTTACAATCCCAAAATAAGAGAAAATCAAATATATAAGATCATGCACTGCTCATTTAGTTGTTTTTAGGAATAACATTAGTCATATAATAAGAAATTTGTTACATCCAAAATGAAAGGTACAAGTTTGTATTTTCTTGCATTTTCTTTGCATGAAGCAGTCAAATATTTGATATGGTGTCCCATGAATTGACGGTTTTCACTTTAGTATCCTTTATTTTGTTATCAATTTAGTACCTCATGGTCTTGTAATATGTGAGTTTTCCCATATAATGTTCTTATCTTGGTATTGGCTATTAAAAATGAAGAAGACCTATTATGTATTTGTTTGAAAGGTTTTGGGCATGTACATATATTGAAAAGATTGTCAAAACCAAATATGTAAGTACAAAGAAATTATGTATTGTTCATTTCAATCTGAACACGATACATATGTAGCATTTATAAGATTTGTTGAACAAAGGTTATTGTGTGAAACTTTTCCTACACAAGTTTGTGCCAAATAACAAGCTCAATAGATATCCAAATTTCTAAATGTTGAGAGACAATCAAACATCATTTCTTTCATTGTTAAAATAATATTAGTGTTTTGTGTCTTATTACATTTACTTTGAAATAATAATTAATTGTATCTTTGTATGTTCTTATTTCATAAATGTAGGCAAACAATATATGCAATAGATGTAAAGAGCAACAACGAGTTTCATGTGGGTCAAATTGAAGATATATCAATCACATCAGACTCTATTGAAGATCACACATACAAATGATGTCATGAATTTGAGATAAAACTTCAAATAATCAAGAAGAATAAACTCTTGCAATTGAGAAATTTGTCATGTATAAGGGTGTATTAACTACAATGAAAAAGTTGAGCATTGAAGTTGTTGAATGTAGCATGTATAGTGAAAAAGACATTTCAATCATATCTTTCATTTCACTTCAATCAATGAAAATAGTGTATGCTTAAAATCTTTTATAGATAGATACGACTCATATCCCCTATAGATAACATGCCAATATTTTAAAGTCTCATATAACCTATGAGCATTTTACTTATCATACCTCTAAGCATTTCAAAAATAATTGTGAGCATTCACTTATAACACCAACATTTCACTTATCACACCTACGAGTATTTTACTTATTAACAATATGGCATGGTACTTCACAAATATATACCTAAGAAAACATATAACATGCATCACATGTAATATATTCCACATAAACTGATATCATTTTTGATAACATCAAACATGCAAGCATTTATAAACAACATCATATAACAACATAGTATATTCAACATAAACTACCAAAATATTATAAATAACATCATATGATAACAGCATACATCCCACAAAAACTTTTGAATTATTATAAATAATATCATTATTTGGTCATTATTATATAAAATATAGTAAAGGGTTGGATACACTTTATTTGACTATTATAACTCCAAAAAATCATAAGTTTCTTGGTGGTTGCAGCAAATTTCTTTTTTGTTGAGCTTACTTCTCTCTTTTCTCTTCTTCTAAAGGTGATGCCTCTCTCTGGCCTCATGCTTATAAATGATAGGGGAATGACTAATGTTACTCTTACCGTGAATATTTGTGATGAAATATTTTTAGTAATAAATAATTATGATTAACTCTATCCTTCTTTGCTTCTTTTCCCCACAAACCTATAGAGTGCAAGATAGAAAAAACATTATAAGTTTAACTATATAAAAAGTCAACAAAAAAAGTTGCAATAATATCATATGTAACAACTGAAACAAATAAACAACAACAAACAAACAAACAACAACTAAGCCTTTTTCCATACTAGACGGGGTCGGCTACATGGATTCTTTGTTTCCACAGATCCCTATCGTGTGCCATGTTAGCAGTTAACTCCCAATAAAGTAGATCATTCTTTATTGTTTCTTTCCAACACTTTTGTGGTCGTCCTCTACCTCTTTTAATACTTTCCAAATTTAGTTTTTCTAACCTTCTTACAGGTTCTTCTTTTGATCTTCTTTCTATATGTCCAAACCATCTTAAACGATGTTCTCTCATTTTATCCTCTATTGGTGCCACTCCTAATTTGTTTCTAATAACCTCATTATGTATACGGTCTTTTCTTGTATGACCACTCATCCATCTCAACATCTTCATTTCTGTCACACAGACATCTTTTGTACATGTTGATGATTAACTGCCCAACACTCAGAACCATAAAACATGGCAGGCCTAATTGCTGCACTATAATATTTACCTTTTAATTTTAATGGTATCTTTTTATCACAAAGAATACCTGATGCTCCTCTCCATTTTAACCAACCAACATTAATTCTATGTGTAACATCTCCATCAATTCTTCCATCACTTTGAAAAATTGACCCTAGGTATTTAAAACTTTCCTTTTGGGGAATGCA
Source organism: Brasenia schreberi (assembly GCA_036023115.1). Taxonomy (NCBI): domain Eukaryota; kingdom Viridiplantae; phylum Streptophyta; class Magnoliopsida; order Nymphaeales; family Cabombaceae; genus Brasenia; species Brasenia schreberi. The sequence goes on from JAYKKT010000088.1 coordinate 23,747,987, forward strand.
ATGTGTGCCAATTTTAATTTCTATGTCCTCTGAAATAACCAAATGATCAAACTTACATTCCATATATTCTGTCTTTGTTCTACTAAGTCGGAGTCCTTTGTTTTCTAATGTTTCTCTCCATAGTTCCAATTTTCTATTAACTTTTTCCTTAGACTCCTCTACTAATACAATGCCATCTGCAAATAACATATACCAAGGTACTTCATCTTGAATATGTTTTGTTAACTCATCCATCACCATTATAAATAAGTATGGACTTAAAGTTGATCCTTAATGTAACCCAATATTAACTTCAAAGAAGTCTGTTGTTCCTTCATGAGTCCTCACACATGTTTTTGCACCATCATACATGTCTCTTATAAGGTTAATATATGTCAATGGGATACCTCTTTTTTCTAAAGTTCTCCAAAGAACCTCCCTCGGTACCCTATCATAAGCTTTTTCTAGATCAATAAATATCATGTGAAGGTCTTTCTTTTTTGCTCTAAAATGTTCCATAAGACGTCTCAAAAGGTGAATCGCTTCAATAGTAGATCTACCTGGCATAAATCCAAATTGGTTCTCTGTTGTACTTGATACTTGTCTTAACCTACGTTCGATAATTCTTTCCCATAATTTCATAGTATGACTCATTAAATACCTCGATAATTCACACAATTTTGAATGTCTCCCTTGTTCTTATATACGGGCATAAGTGTACTTGCTCTCCATTCCTCGGGCATCTTTTGGTTTTTCCATATTTCATTAAATAGTCTTGTGAGCCAAGTGATTCCTATTTCTCCTAGTATTTTCCAAACTTCTATAGGAATATTATCTGGTCCTACCGATTTACCACTCTTCATATGTTTAAGAGCCTCTTTGACTTCATTCTTTTGAATACGTCGGTAGAAATTGTGGTTTATATACTTTTCTGACTTGGCTAAATCTCCTAAACTAATACTAACATCTTTCTTTTCATTAAAAAGATTATAAAAATAGTTTTTCCATCTATTTCTTATATCATCATTTGCCACTAAATTTTTTCATCCTCGTCTTTTATGCATCTAACGTAATTAAGATCTTTAGTTTTCTTATCTCTAGCCCTAGCTATCCTAAAAATATCTCTTTCACCCTCTTTTGAGTTGAGTTTTTTATATAAGTCCTCCCAAATCTTAGCTTTTGCTTCACTAACGGCCTTTTTTGCTTCCTTCTTTGCTTTCTTATAAGCTTCTAAAGTTTCACTAGTTTTCTTAGCATAATGTAATTTGTAACATGTCCTCTTTGCCTTGATTTTATTTTGTACTACTTCACTCCACCACCAAGCTTCTTTTTGTGCCAGTACACCTCCCTTAGATACCCCTAACACATCTTTCGCCACTTTCCTAATATGTATAGCCATATTGTTCCACATATCACAGGGTGTGCCAACATAATTCCAAACATCTCCTTGAAAGACTTTCTGTTTAAATATATCTTCTTTCTCGCTTTTGAGGTTCCACCATTTAGTCCGAATAGCTCGATGCACTCTTTTCTTCTTTGTCTATTTTTTTATTTGTAAATCCATAACTAAAAGTCGATGTTGGGTGGTTAAGCTTTCTCCTCGAATTACCTTACAATCTTTACAACACGCTCTATCTTTTTTTCTACAAATAAAGTAATCAATTTGTGTTTGTGATAAGCCACTCTTATAAGTAATTAAATGTTCATCTCCTTTTTTGAAGATTGTATTGACTATAAAGAGATCAAATGACATAGCAAAATTTAAAATCTCCCTACCTTCCTCGTTTATATCCCCATAACCAAAGTTTCCATGAATCCCTTGATATCCCAATGCCTCTTTACCAACATGTCCATTTAAATCTCCTTCTAAACAAATCATCTTCCTTTGTGGAATCTTTTGAAACACCTTATCTAACTCTTCCCAAAAAATTATCTTTATACTATCTTCTAGTCCTACTTGGGGTGCATAAGCACAAACTATATTCAAATCCTTTACTCCTAACACTAATTTCAATGTCATGATTCGGTCACCATATCGTTGTATATCTACTACACTCTCCTTTAAATCTTTATTTATGATAATACCAACTCCGTTTCGGGCCTTTTCTTTACCTGAGTACCATAATTTAAAACCTGTATCCTCTATCTCCTTTGCTTTTTCTCCAACCCATTTTGTCTCTTGTAAACATAGAATATGAATCTTTCTCCGAATCATAGTATCTACCACCTCCATTAGCTTACCCAATAATGTTCCGATATTCCAAAAACCAATACGAATCTTATTATCTAGGACTAGCTTCCTTACCCCCCGCATCCGTCCATAATCAAAATGCGGAGACCCTCTCTGAAAAATTTTCACTACATTCAGGCGGTAATGTAGCGGGACTAACTTCTTTACCCACACTCGTCCATGATGTGGGAACCCTCTCTGCAATTGATTCATTACATTCAGGCGAAAATGTAGTGGCCCTTGCTTACTTCTTACTGCATTTGGGCTCTGCAGCACATCGCTAGGCGGAGACACCCCAAAGCAATGCTCATAATTTTTGTAATCCATGTTGTAGAAATCCGACAAAGTTTTACGCTGGCTGTCGGAAGCCTAACACAACCCTCCTCCTTTATCCGGGCTTGGGACCGGCAATGCAAGGGTGATCCCTTACATGGGCGGAGTTAAGAACTGAAACAAATAAGAAACCAAAATTTGTGAAGTAAAGGAAGATGCATTCCTTTGACGCTCTTCATCCTATAGTGATATAGACTCTCATGTTTGGCCCACCTTATATCCCTTTGAAGCCACAGTACTTGTAGTGTCTATATTTTATTCTGTTGTTGGCTCATGACACCTTATCAATAGGTTTGTTTCCTCTATTATTGGGTCTCTACCTATTAGATTTCTAATAAGTGAAAGTCATACAACTTGTTGGTCAATCCATACCCACTTGTCATGACTAGGAATGGGATGAATTACTTTATTATATGTAATAAAGTTGGTATTCTTTTTATATGTTTTGTCAACATAATCCTCAAGCACACCTCTATACACATATAACAACTACAATATGCTCATATGGAAGACCACTCACTTGACACTTTCTACATTCATATTGGTACTAAAGTAGATGAGATCTATAGAATAATTCTTGTTGAAAAACATAATTTCATAAATATCATATTGAGCTTATAGAACTATGCAATTTCTATTCTTCACTATGGTCTCCTCTATTTTTTATTATATATAGGACCCAAATGAGTATCATGTTTTAGCATGTTCTCATAGCGCTGACAATACGTAACTCTAAATAACATTAACAAAGAATAAAATAAGAATATGAAAGAGACCGTTAATAACTTCAAGAAAAAAAAGATAACAATATTGATAATCACAATACCTAGTCATCAACAACAGGTTGATTATCTTCAACATAGTAAAGATAAGTTGTGCTCTTGCTGGCAAGATAAAAACATTGAATGACTTACATATATTATTGACTAGTAAATCTATCTTCCAATGCTATGAGAAGTATGATGTATACTACGTGTTAGGCTCATTTTGTATCAATTATGTACAAATAGCATCTCCGTCAGACATTGTTTTAACTTCTGTACATGATATTCTTTTTATTTATCAAGCATGTGGCTGCAATATCCCACAATATCCTCTTATAATCAAGCTCCTAACTCTTCCACTTGCTCTTTAGATTCTCTCACAAGTGATTTAGGCATATATAAAGCTTCACCCTATGCATAACTTGTTGCATTGTCTCTTATAATTCTTACAACATAAGAAAATAACAAAAATTAGATAAAAGAGTCAATGATTCATAAAAAAGAATAAGATAGTAAGGATATACCTTGCATTATGTTGTACCATGTGCTTTTCTTTTGAATATGATGGTACATCCTCCATCTTGATAGATGTCGCATCTTCATGAGCTCCTCATCAATTTTTGTAGATGTCTCTTCTTCTTCTTGTGATTTACATAGCTCTTCCTCTTCTAACTCCTTTTTTGTAGACTCATAATCAATACCAATTATTTTCTCATGCTTATCTCCTCTCAATAACTCTTCATGGTCAAAGTCACTACTAAGAACAATTTCATTAACTAATCTGACTCCTCCTCTATTACCGCTTCCCTCGTCTTCATAAATAATATTCAATGCATCCAAAGTCATACAATATAGTTGGATAATATCGTGGCGTATACTTAGCTTGAGCATTGTCTAAAAATGATCATCTATATACAACTCAATATACTTAAGACTTTTCAAAAGCATCATAAAGCTTATACCATATTGTGAAGACATTAATTCTCCTCTCTAAGAACAATTGAAACACTCAAAATCCCAATAGTCCGCGTCAACCTGAATTATTGATGTCAACCTACTAATATTATAAACTATCTATGACTCGTACTCTCATTTTCACCATAATATAACACAAGGTTGATGAGCTTCATGACCCTATATAACAAACGAATATCCATGTAAATGAAGCAAAAAGTAGCAATAGGATCTTATATGTCAAAGAAGAAGAAAAAGACTTCCAAACAACAACTTACCTTACATGGTGAAAGTAAATTGTATTTTGCTTACGGCTTTGAACAAAGAAAACGAGAAAAAGTAAATTATATATTAATATAAGAAACAAGGCTTAGTACTCAAGTATAGAATTTAAATGAATGGGTTGTACATTAGTCATATAACCAATTCAGAATGAAATGATCACAATAATGAATATAAAAGATGTATATACACCACAATAGTTGCAAAACCTCTACTTAGAAAAAAACAATAATTTAATGGATAAGAAACCACACTAACTACTAAAGGATAAAAGATGTATAAACAAAGAATTTGAAGCAAACACAAAAGTATAGTAAAATATATAAATCGAACATAAGAGGAGATACCTTCAATAAAACATATAGGATAAGAATCAATAAGATCCATACTTTGAGAAATAACTCATTAAACAGAAAGGGATGAAGAAACACAATAACCGAACTATAAAAACCAACTAAAAAAGGAGAGAGGAGACACCGTAGGAGCAAGACAGTGTACCTCTGATATTACAACTTGAAATTGATGATCATAATGTTGTTTATCATAGAAGATTACCTATGTTCATGAATGAGATAAAAGTTAAGAACTTAATTAGGGAGAAAAAACACAAGAGGATTTACAATGAACGGATCGTGGAGTGTCTATCCGATATATTTTGGATATCCATGAAATTATAATATCGGATCTGAAACAACAAACCTACTATCCGATTGACATAGATGCCGAGTCAACGACATGCATACACTCTTGTTTGCCATATTGAATGATCACTAACAACATCAGGCTTGGGTACTAAAGTGATAGTTTCTTAAACTTAAGTCTTTTAAGTTATAGAAAGTGAAGTTCAAGGTATTAAAGAAGATTTTTGATAAATCACATAGTGCTAATCTAAAGTTTTCTCTTTTTCAAAAGGAATGACCGTTAAAAGGTACAACCATGCTCATCTTTGCAATTTGTTAAAGTGTTGTGCATCTCTCATAAATTAAAAAAAACAAAGGTGGGTTTCCGTAATAGTTTTACCATTAAAGACTAATTGGTTACATGGGTTCTTTGAAGCCATGGATTCATTGACTAAAAGGCTGGCCTACAATCAATGAGAAAAGACCATAAAAAAGATTATCAAAGTTTTACTGTCGAAAGCCCAATACAACTCTCATATTTTTCTGTTCGAGCTTGTGAAGGCTATCGTAGAGTAATTGTTTGATCTTACATTGTATTAAAATTTAACTCCAAAAGAGTTAGATTTGCCATCTTCTTTAAAATAATCTACGAATCTAAATTCTCGCAACGAACCATTCAAACTCCATTTGGATGCACTGCTAGATATCAGAATTACTTAAGCACGTCTCTATCATTTCATCTGAATTAGTACTAGCGCAACTTTTCTGCAACTGATTATGAAGACGGTTTTCAATTGTATATCACTTTCACTTCAATATCTACATTTCTTTCAATGAATGAAATGATAGTGGGGGTTATAAATTCTCAATCCTTCAAATTTACTTGCTTCTAATTAAAATTTTGTGTTTATATTTCAATTTAAAGGTTGACTTCTCAATTTCAACTTAATAATGAAAGTTTGGCTTCTCAATAAAAATAATAAAATATGATTTTACTTTTTCGGAGTTAGATGATAATAAAGCATTGGTTCGATCTCCAAAACAAGCATCAATATAACAACTAAAAGTTCAGATCCATTACTTTTAAGCACTGAGAACTCGGAAAGGCGAGCATGTTTTATATGTATATATGAATTTCGAGAAACTTTTATCATCAAGGCTTCCCATTGACAAGTTAATTCTCGATAACCTACTTGATAAAACCCTTACATTAGAAAGAAATCTCATATTTTGCATGAATTATGTTCAGATATGTCTAGGGGTACCAAATGGGTCACTTCAGGTTCAAGTCAAAAAATGTGCCGATCTGGATTTGACCTGATTTTTCTTCAGGTCATAGTCGTTGAACCCGAACCTGATCTAGAAGGACTGGGGTCAACTTTGGATCGATCCCTATAAATAGGGATGTTCATGAGGCGGGGCGGGGCCGTGGATGAAAACCTCTGTCCCAGTTCCAACTTTAAAACCCCACTCTCATCCCCGTCTCTATCCCGCGATGAAAACTAAGAAAGCCCCATCTCAACCCTCATGCTCCCGTGAAAATCTACTGGAGAAAAGATGAACACTCAAACACATATTGAAACCCTCTTTTGCGTCTAAAATAAAACTCTAATTTATATATTCAAATTCATATATACAATTAGAAAATGAATGTGTGGAATAACTATGATGAATTCATGAATTGAAGAAAGAGGTGATACTTTTTATTTATGGTCACTCATAGTTTGCCTTATTTTCAGATGGACTTAACTTTCTAGAACCAATGGGAAAAAGGATATGGGCGGGGTTCGCGATTCATGGACCTGTTTTCCCCGATCCCCATCAAGTATTTCCTTGCTCTCCTCATCCTCATCCCTGTCTCCTATTTCACTCCTTAAATCTACCCAATTCAGGGTTGGTTCCCATAAGGAGTGGGATCCTTTCCCCATGAGCAACTAAGTATAAAGATATACCTAATATACACATTTTTTATATATCATACATGCATGCATATATATATATATATATATATATATATATATATATATATATATATAATATATATATATATATATATATATATATATACACACATATGTGTTTGTGTGCAATATTCTTATCTTATACATGTATATATCTTATGTTTATTTGCATATGTAGAATATATAACATAGGGAGCAATTTTATCCATACCTGTGACATGTATTGTATTTCCTTGCTTGTTGGTGGTAGGAGTGTCATTTAAAAGTTATAAATATGTTTAGAAAAATATGAAGAGCAACCTTATACTTTCATGCCAAAAAGCAGGAGGAATGCTCGAGTATGCACGAAGGAACCAGCTTTTCAAAAAAAAAAAAAAAAAAATATATATATATATATATATATATATATATATATATATATATATATATATATATATATATATATATATTCCGGGGTTTGGATTGACCGGGAGCCGATCCGACCTTTATCATGTTGCTTTTTCTCACCTGCGTCTGACCCGAAATGCTTAAACCCTGAACGACACCTGGATTTTGAGGTTGGATTGGCGTGGATTTGTCAGGTTGGGTCAAAATTGCCACCACTAGATATTTTCACATGTATGATTTCAGATTGTTTAACAAATTTAGATTCGGATGAATTTAAATGCGTAACTTTTATGTGAGAAGCAAAATTCAAACTTAATCACGCTTGAACATCCTTACCATCCCTTTGAACAAAAACCCAATACAAATTTGATACCAGAAACATCCCTAAGTGATTAAATTTGGTCCGAGTTGATAATAAATCTTGTATTAGTTTCAAGATACAATCACAACTTTGCAGAGCTTTTTATCACAAGAAATGGCCAGTTATTCCCACCAACATTCTAAATCTTGTATCACACTCTATGGTGTGGGGTTCCATTTAAATCATCATTAGTGAAATCTAAGCGACTCCCTTCGTTTTCTTTTTCTTTTCTTTTTTTACTATGGATCAATACAAAACTTTTATATATATACACACTCCACGACCCTATTCTTGTTTACCATATTTATTTTATTATATAATGGAAAAATCATATAATAATAAATGGGCGAGAAGGGATAGCAATACCATGATCACACCGATCCCAATAACAAAATGCAATATCAATGCATCGGAATGATAAGATAATTGAATTGATTCGTACTATGCTTTGAAGGCCTCTACCAACTCCCTGAAGGAAGGACTTGTTAAAATGCAAGAGTTATTCATACCTCACCAAAATGGTGAATTGTGGACTACATCTTTTCTCCATACACAAGTGAAACGTCACTATCTGTTTGAGAAATTAGAAATTAAATGAGTCCCTCTCATGCAGCACCAATGTAGTTTTGGTTAAAATTCTGGTTTAACATGAAGCCAGCATGATATTGACGGTTTCCCTTGGCAATTAAATAGCGTTGTATACAATAATCGTAAGTCATACCAACCCACCTACCCACCCCAACACACGCACACACACACATACATACATACATACGTACATACATATATAGAGAGAGGAAAACTCAATATGGCACATCTTTGACATATACTCATTGCTTTTTAGTGGTATGAGTTTAATTTTAAAATTTTAAAATTTTTCAAAAAAAGGTGGATGATAATATTATTATACTCATACCCTAAAAGCAATTGTCATGCATGAGTGAGAAGCATCAGTGGTTGGTTGGATCCAATCTATATATACGTGTGTGTGTGCATGTGCATGTACGTGTGTGTATGTCTATATGGAGAGTGAGTGAGTGAGTATACTCTCTAATCACAACCATCTGATCAATGTAATTATGTGGTTGTGATTTGCATAGAAAAACTATTATATATTTTTTCTTTTTGTGCACAAATTGCAAACTTCAAATAGCCTTAACCAGATCGTCATGATTAAGGAGTTATCTTCTCTAAGACCTTTATATATATATATATATATATATATATATATATATATGAGAGGGACTCCTATCATATTCTCACTCTCGTATTGAACTCTTCATCTTCTATCAAGAAGCCAACCCTCTAGCTAGCGAGCTATAACCCATTTGACAGTTAATGATATTTTACTACTGAAGAAATTTCTTTTTAATGTCAGTTTTCTTGCACCAAATTTAGATCATATACTCTTTTCATTTTCTAGATAGAATTAGTTTTCCTACGAAAAAAGAATTAGAGCCCAATAAGACATGAATTATAAATAGGAAAAAGAAAGAAAAAGGCAGGCAAATTATCATGGGAATTTGAAATTTCATCTCACTATACAACCTACTATATTCCCCAAACGATCTTCCTCCCTAAGTTGAGCTTCTTCAAACCTTTGAAGTGAACCTGAATGGCACACCACATTCGCGTTTTAATTCAGTAATTTCTTTAGGTAGAAAACCCTTATAATGTGCATGACAAACTTTTAATATATCTTTTTTATATGGAATTTGGGAAAAAAAACATTGAAAATTATCGTTGAAAACCTTATTGTTCATCCCTCGTTTTTTCCTTCTCATGCTTGTTTTCATTGGAGAAAATACAAATCTCTTGATTCAAAATCAAACACTTTCATAACAATGGAGGAGTGACAACCACGCGAAGCAAACGATCTATAGAAGCAATCAAGGCATACTAAGAAGAAAATGATATGCCAACTTAATATTATCTTACCTCCTTTTAACTTTTTCCATGCATATATATATTCCTATTACCCATGTTTAAGAAAATAGAGGCACGGTCGACTTAAAATCTTGTTCATGTTTGGTTCTTTAGCTCCGTGAAGTCAAGCCAACTGCAAGCTGAAAAATGACCTAAAACTGAGCACTGCTCATTAAAGTTAGGAAGATAACTTTTTTTAACATGTAATTTTCATTAAATAATTGATTTCCTACACATGACTTAATTAAGTCACAATTTATTTTGCACAAAAATTGGTGGTAGAATTGAAACTTTTGATAACTTAATTACATCATGATCATCCATTTACTTTGGATTAACATGGCTTTGTACCATATGTACATGAAAACTATGTAAAACTAACTAAAGAAGCTCATACAAGCCAAGCTGACCAAGCATATAACTACAGGTTTGCCTTTTAAACCTTAGCAAGTCGACTTGTGCTCGTCTATTAGTTCACGAACCAAACATAAATGAGCTCTTCACTAAGCTGTGCCGAGCCAAATCACGAGTGCGGTCGATTAATAGGCAGGATGATTCTCATTTCTTCAAAACAAAGAAATCTCATGGAACTCCAGATTATGACTTCTTTGTCTAAAAGTCCATAAAAGCAAGCAAAAGTATCTTCTTGCAAAAAATAAATTAAATGTCGATTTTCGCAGTTGTCACTTGAAAACGAGACGGCTTACTGTAATACTACGTTTGAGTGTTGCAGGATTTTGTAAATAGGCTGATTATTAGGTGGCATTCCGTAAATGATTTTCTCCTTTAAGGGATCTGTAAGACTTGCCGTTTCGAGTGAAAAAGGGGCGAGAGTATGTACGTATTTAAGCCCGAGTTATTTGCTGATTAGTCCAAAAGGTGTCAGTATTGGCAGAAAGCCCCTCCTTTGTAGCATTCATTACATGACCCCTACTTTTGCGTAGCATTCGTTAAAAAATCAAAGCACCGGTTTACTCTTGCATTATACATAAAAAAATGAAAATTCTCTCTCCCTCCCTCTCTCTCTCTCTCCCCTCAATTGATATGATTCTTGACGTATTAGAAAATAATCACATAAAGTTATCCAACATATAAAAGATTGGGTGATTTTGATAAAAATTGAAATTCCGGGGAGTTTTCTAATTTTATTGGGATTCAGTCGATAATTTGGTATTAGGCCTCCTAACATGACATGCTTGTTTTGGATATAACTTCTTTGCTTGAAACTCAATTCAAGCAATTCTTGATTTCTCAAAAGAGAATATAAAGACCTTTCACAATAATAAAAAATGACTAATTTTGACTAGAATTAGTTGACTTATAATCTTTTCTTTAGAAGGTATGCTTGATAAACCAAGACCTCAGGTATTTCTAATAAGGTTCATTTTCTTTATATCTTGGTCATTTGAACTTGGATTTGAGTGATTCTTGATCATTTGAAAAGTAGACAATAAGATTTTCCAGCACAAGAATCGAGAACATTTTAATGAAAATAGGTTTTTGGTAAAATTTGAAACGTGGAGAAAGATTCCTAGTAAATTGATAACTAAAGCTTTGATTATATAATTGAATACATGAAGGCCAAACTCACAAGGAAAACAAAGAAGAGCGAAAATGAAATGTTTTTATTACCTAAAAAATGCTATAACTATGGATTACTACTAAGAAAGAAAAATAAATGAAATGCACGATAATTTAATGATTCGGTTGATGTGTGTTTGTATGATGATGTTAAGTAGCTACTTCTTTTTATAGTTGAATGTTGATAAATTTTTGTATTATTCTTTGCTTCTTTGGATGATTCGTCAACTTCTTTAACCCTTAAAATAGTAGTTCATAACTTTCATGCATCGGTTTTCATAGTGGTTTCTTGGTTCTTTACACATGTTTATACTCATCCTTGAATTGGCTTCTTGGGTTCCTTGCATGTGTTGATATTCATCCTTCAAGTGACTTGCATCTCTATTAGGGTGTCCCTCTATAGTTTCCAAGAAATAGGCAAGTGCCCATTTTGGTGCTTCTTGTAAAAGACTTCATAAAACAGGAAAGCTGGTAAACCAACCTAACAAACTGAACAGAAGTGGCTCAGGTTTATACATAAGTGTGTGGTTCGAGTTAGTTTGTTGCTCATTTTGGAGGAGCCAAAAACAAACTGGATGCTGGCTGAGTTAGATTAGTTGAACATGACATGTTTGTTAAAGATATAATTATCAACATGTATTTTTGTTAAAATATTTGACTTCACAGTCATAAATTAAGTCAAGATTTTAAGTTCCTACATAAGACAAGGTGGTTCGTGAGTTCGATACTCGGACCTGCATCAAGTTTCAGCCCTGTCGTTGTACTAAAAGAAAGAACTGTACGAGACACACCAACACACACATGCTCAGCTTCTAAAGCTTAACAAGCTAGTTCATGTTATGGCTCATTTGGATTACGAACGAACCCCAACGTGCTCATCAACCCACCACGAGCATCATGGTTCATTTGCCAGTCCTAGAAAACGAGCACTTTTCTGTCAAATGGTTGATAGAATGGACGGTCTTACGTAAATACCTGGTTAATTTTGTCACCAATGGTAAATATGTGTTTGTGAGGACTCTCTGTCTGTCTCTCTCTCTCTCTCCTTCTCTCTGCCTTCTCTTTCTCTCTCCCTCTCTCTGGTATAAAAGGGGAGGGAGCGGGAAGTGAGGAAAAAGAAAAAGGCGTTTAATTTGTGAAGCTCCGGATTTTCATTGATTTGGAAAAAGCGAAAGCCACTCTCTCTCTCTCTCTCTCTCTCTCTCTCACAGAGTTGCTTTGCTGAAGAGTTACAATGAGGGATAGAGAGAAGAAGATAGGCGGAAGTCCGCCAGTGACGTAGGGTGGAAAGTGAAAGCCTGAATTTCGGCCAGAAATGCTGTCGGAGCCGGAATCCAGCGTTCGGGCAGCGGTGCTCCATTCTGTGCGCGACCCCAGAGGGGAGCTTCCTACTTCTCTTCGATTTCTTCCCTCTTTTGTTCCTTCCGCTTCTTCTTAGCTCCTCTTCTTCTCTCTTTGTTCGGATTTACACTGCAAGAGAGTATGAAGGTAGAGTTCGGGAACGAGACTTCGTAGAAGAAGCTTCTCGAGGTCGCCAGCTTTCTCTGAAGTACGAAAACAGTGATTTTTAGGAGCTCGTGAACGAGGAATTTGAGTTCGGCGTCTTAGGAGGTACAACTTGGGTTTCGTAAGAGAAATTTGCAGCAATTTTCCGAGATTGAAGCACTAGAAACGCGAGTACGATGGCGAGACGGTGATTTTCTGCGTATCTGTTTTTCTCCTTAAAATCTTTTGAGTGGTCTGCGTACCTCAGTTTCGAGGTGACTCTAATGGAGGTTTTCGCTAAGGTAGGAAGTCTTTCTGAAGGGAAGTGCCCGCATCTTCGTGTTTTGGTTTGATGAGAGGTGCAGAAAAGAGGAAATTGGCATTAGCAGATTAAGCTTTTGTTATCGCAACCGAAATGAGGTTCGAGCCTGCTGTTGGTTGTAGTGGAATGGGTTCCGAACGATCTTGAAGAGCTTAATCGATAAAGAAAACGCTTCTTTTGTACAATAGAAAGCTTGAACTTCGAGATCCTTTGGCTAATCGAGCGTCCAAAGGAGGGGGCATGACTGTGGCTTATATCGCTACTGAGAGAGAACTTCAACAAGAAGCTGTGGGGAATTTTGTAGTTCTGTGTACAGAAAAAGGAGTTTTCGTTAAAGTTGGTGTATCGGGTTGTAGCTTTTCCGAATTTGGAGGTGGAATTGGAAGTTCTTCGGAGAAATTTGAAGCGTAGATATGCAAACGAGGCTCACAACTTCTGGACTAGGCCACCAGGCACAAGAAGGCAAGATGTGGAATTCTTTTTTCTCTTTGTTATTTCAGTGCTCGTGTTTGGTAGTATTGGGCCGATTAATGGGTTGTGTTTTTTCTCCAGTTGTTTCTTTTATTCCTTGGCTTCTCCGAATCTTTGATGTAGAGGTTACGTTTTCACTTCAGCATCTAAGTCCTCCTGCAACTTATTAAAGCTGTTGTGGCCATCCGTTGTTCTTTTTGCTGATGATGCTTTGTTCTGATGTTCTTAGTTTTATTGGTGGTTCGTTGAGGAATTTCTTTGACTTTCTTTTCCTCATATCTTAGGCTAGTGGCGTGCTTCATAGGTTGAATTGAAGTTCTCTATCAGTTTCCCATATTTTTTAAACTATTAGAAAGAGGGAAAGATCTCAGCATGCGTTCTGTCATAATGGGTTTTGTCTACTCCTTGATTCCTGACTCTATTTGTTTTTCCCTTCTCTTCTTGATCTCCAAATCTGTCATTCTAGTATTTTTGCTCTCTGTGTCTCTGTGATAATATAGAAACACAAGATCCTAATTGATTTGTTTTTATCCAGCAGCCTGATCGATTTGTTTTCTATTCAGCTGCCAAAGTTTCTACTTTGCAAAGTTTGCAAATGATGCTGTTTGGACAATATTTTAGCAGAGGGACGCATGTGTTGGTTCCTAACTAACAAGCTGTGGATGTCAGCTGTGACTTGCCTCCCTATTTATCCGTCGATTAGTACATGAAATCTCTTCGAGTCTCCCTGTTTTGTCTCCAAAATGGTTACTATTATGTCCTGATTTCAATTGGTCGTTATTGGCTTGGGGAATGGAGCAGTTCTCAATAAACACTTCCCTTCACAAAGGGAGTCCTGCAGAATTAATTGTATGTGGTGGCGAAGGTAGCATTCAAATTTGTTCGGGAACAACCATGACGTTTATGTACTTGTTGTCCAAGTCTTCTACACTTCTTATATCTTTGTGTGTTCTTAGCTTCCCCATGAATGTGACCATATCAATCCTTTTCATCTTTCTCCATTTTGCCCATCTTAACTACCATGTTATGGTAATTTTGTTTGTACAAAACTATCACATCATATGGTTGAGTCAGGACAAGCTTACTGCTTACGCCTTGATTTGTGCTAGCTGTTGGTTCTGATGTGTCAATTGCTTCTTTTGTAGGTGAAAAGCGATGCCTGAATTCCGAGTTATGGCATGCTTGTGCTGGACCTCTTGTGTCATTACCTGCCATTGGCAGCCGGGTTGTTTACTTTCCCCAAGGTCATAGTGAACAGGTCAGTTTTCGCAATTAGTCAAATTTGCTTCGACTCTTTGGGAGGAGCTGAAGCCTTTCCCTTGAAATACATCTACATATCTTTACTGATTATTTGTAGGAGATTCTTAAGCATCCTACGTGTCAAGTAAATGGCTTGTCAGTGTTGATCGGATATGAGTAAGATGCAATTGTTGTGAGTACATCAGAAGGAGTCTCCACATAAATCTCACATTGTTCACACCACCATTTGCAAATCTCACTTATTTTGGTCATCTAGAGATTTAAGTTGGCTGCATGTGAGCTATTTCTGATGCCGCATTTTTATTTTTGCTGAATGGATTTTGAGTAATGTTGAAATCACGACACTAATTAGTATGTATAGGTGGCTGCATCAACAAATAAGGAAACTATCCAAGCTTACCTCCCCAACTTATTTGTCAACTTCATAATGTGACTATGCATGTAAGGCTTGTTTTTGTATTTATTCATTTATTTGTTCTTTGTATAGTAAGTAGGCTTGTTTATTTTGGTTTCCTTGTTTCAAATTCTCCGGTGTGCTGATTCCTGCACTCTTGTTTTCTTTAATTATTTGTTTATTTGTTTTGGATTCAGGCGGATATTGATACAGATGAAGTATATGCACAGATGACCTTGCAACCTATGAATCCTGTATGATTCCCTTTCTTAACTGATAACTAGTTGTATAGGTTTTATAGCTATATTCAAACTTCAGCTTTTGACTATGACCATGTTTGCAGCAAGAGCAAAAGGAGGCATACCTTCCAGCAGAGTTGGGCACTCCGAATAAACAGCCAACAAACTACTTTTGCAAAACTTTGACAGCTAGTGACACAAGTACTCATGGGGGATTCTCTGTTCCTCGTCGAGCAGCTGAAAAAGTGTTTCCTCCATTGGTAAAATTTTGTCATAAAGTTATGCTCTAAAATTTTTAACTTGTTCATTAAATCTGTGAATTTCTTAACTTTATATTGTGACCTACAGGACTTCTCCCTACAGCCTCCCGCTCAAGAGTTAATTGCAAGGGATTTGCATGGTAATGAATGGAAATTCAGACATATCTTCCGGGGTGAGTTATAAAGCTGAGATGTTTACCTCTTTTTAATTGCAGATGTAGGACTTTTTTTTCCCCCAGTTAGAAGCTTTTTTTGTTTCTCTGAGAGTGCGCATTCCATTTACCCTGTTTGAACTTGGTGTCTTTTTCTGCAGGCCAGCCCAAAAGGCATCTACTTACAACAGGATGGAGTGTCTTTGTGAGTGCTAAAAGACTTGTTGCTGGTGATTCAGTGCTGTTTATCTGGTAAGTAATTTTCTAGTTTTTTTCTAGTTTTCTGATCTTTTTTTTTTTTTCTTGGCTAATCAAAGTGGCATACTGCTTTTGTCTGGACACCATTAATAATATTCTGCTCCTCCCACTCTAATTTTCTCATCATGAATAATTGAAATTTGGCCTTTGGCAGTTCGGTTATGTGTTTGATCGACTTGTCTCACTGAACCAAGCCATGTGACTTGTATGTCATTTGGCCATTCAGAAGAATATAGGGAAACATTCTTATTGACATGTTTCATATATTGTATTATTTTTATTAGTTTATGTTTTGAGCCAGGGATCCTTAATAGGATTGCTATTGAAAATATGGTCTTCCTGTTTAATGCGCTGTCCATATGGTTCAGGCTTTAAGAGAGTGGTTGCTTCGTGTTTCTCCTAGCTACTTTCTATTTTTTTCTAGGCTTTGTGATATTATGTTGAGCTTAGTTAATTTCACTAGTAATTTTGTGATATGTTATAATTGATGTAACAAGTGTATTTTCTTCAACAGGAATGAAAAGAATCAATTGCTTCTTGGTATTCGGCGTGCTAATCGACCACAACCTGTGATGCCTTCGTCAGTGTTGTCAAGTGATAGCATGCATTTGGGGCTTCTTGCTGCTGCAGCTCATGCTGCTTCAACAAATAGTCGTTTTACCATTTTCTATAATCCACGGTACAACTGGCACACATTTGTAAAACTTTCAAGTCATGATATATTTCCTTTAATTGACAACATTTTTATTTTAATTTTTAAATTCAGTGCTAGCCCATCAGAGTTTGTCATACCCTTAGCAAAGTATGTTAAAGCTGTGTATCATACTCGAGTTTCAGTTGGTATGCGCTTCAGGATGCTGTTTGAAACAGAGGAATCTAGTGTGAGGCGGTAGGTTTTTGAAACTTCTTTTGTTGAAAATGATAATGTAAATGCTTTCCTTTTTTATGTTTGACATGTTGGTAAACTATGCAATATGATTTTAGAAATCAAACATGGTTGTCATTTACAAGTTTCCATAAGCCTTGACCTAGATTTGTAGAATAATTCTTACATTGAAAGGTTGCTGTGATTTTCTTATGTGAAGTGCTTTAAATCTCTGATGCATGATGCAGTTGGGGACACAAATATTCTAAGAGCTATAAAGAACATTAATCAGATCATTATGCACTTAAATCACAAACATTAGATAGTGAGTTTCATTTTGTGCTTGTTCTATGCTTATTTTATTAAACAAATAGGAGGCTTTGTTCTAAGTGTTGCCTAATAAGTTAATATTTGTATCTTTTTCCTCATGGCTTATCAAATGTAGGTGCATGCCACCTTAAAGTATGATTATATAACAGTCCTCAAATTCAATTAAACATAAGATACAGACATATTTTTTGGTTCATTATCTAAACATATCAATGATGTCATAAATGAATTATTGTCAATGAGCACTAATTTGCCTTTTTTTTCTTTAATTATGGCCTATAATTTGTTGCAATGTGATGAAGTTGAGACATGGATTTGAACCTATGCTTCTTGTTCTGATCCTCAGTAATGCCCTAGCATGTCATCTATAAAGTTATGATAAAATTCCTCAGACAGGATAAATATGGTCAGTCACTTTGTAGAGTTGGTGATACATTTTTTAACACTAATATATACTCATGCAGATACATGGGCACAATAACTGGCATTAGTGACTTGGATCCTGTCCGGTGGCCAAATTCACATTGGCGCTCAGTCAAGGTCTGTATGGAAACATTTATGATATTTTATTGATATTATATAATTAAATTGAATGCTACTTGCATCTCCAGATGTAAGATTAATATTATCTTGCTATGTAAACAGTTTCTATCGATTTTAAAATATGGCTTTGACTTGAGTTGCAGGTTGGCTGGGATGAATCCACAGCAGGAGAGAAGCAACTCTCGAGTGTCTCTATGGGAAATTGAGCCATTAACAACATTTCCGATGT
This sequence comes from Brasenia schreberi, assembly GCA_036023115.1. Lineage (NCBI taxonomy): Eukaryota > Viridiplantae > Streptophyta > Magnoliopsida > Nymphaeales > Cabombaceae > Brasenia > Brasenia schreberi. The sequence goes on from JAYKKT010000088.1 coordinate 23,766,173, forward strand.
ATCCATCTCCATTCCCCTTAGGCTTAAAAGGCCATGGCCTCCAGGACTGCCTTCATTCCATGGTATGCTTCTTGCCACATTTAGAGCCGAAAATATCATGAATTTTTCAGACTACCTAATGTAGTTTTAACTTTGAAAGCAATTACATTTCAATGTCTGTTTCATTTATGCATCAATGGAAATTCATTCTTATTGACCCTCCCCAATTTTGCTTGCATGAAATGCTAGCAGGCATGAAGGATAATGATTTTGGCATAAATTCTTCACTATTGTGGCTTCAAGACACAGATAGAGGGCTTCAGTCTATAAATTTTCAGGGGATTGGTGGTAGTCCTTGGATGCAGCCAAGACTTGATCCCTCCATGGTAAATTTGCAAACTGATATGTACCAAGTTATGGCTGCTGCTGCACTTCAGGATATGAGGACTTTAGATCCTTCGAAACAGCATCCTGCTTCCTTACTTCAATTTCAGCAACCACAGAACTTCCCCAACAGGACTGCTGCTTTAATGCAGAACCAGATGCCGCAGCAGTCTCAACCTCAGCAGGCTTTTCCAAATAATCAAGAAAATCAGCATCCATCTCAATCTCTGTCTCAAACTCAAACACATCTTCAGCAGCATCTACAGCATCAGCACTCATTCAATAATCAGAATCATCATCATCAGCCACAGCAGCTGCAACAACAACCACCACCACAACAGCAACAGCAACAGCAAGTGGTAGATCATCAGCAGATTTCTAGTGCTGTCTCTACAATGTCTCAGTTTGTTTCGGCACCTCCATCTCAGTCACCACCCATGCAAGTTTCTCTTCACTGTGCCATCAGCACAGTTTTTCTGATTCAAGTGGGAACCTTGCAACTACTGCTATTGCATCTCCCTGCACAGTATCTTGGGTTCATTTCCCCAGGATGAAACTTCCCACCTTCTCAACCTTCCTAGAACAAGCTCTTGATTCCTGTCCAACCTTCAACTGCATGGCCCTCCAAGCGTGTCGCAGTGGATCCTCTCCTTTCTTCTGGAGCGTCTCAATGTGTTCTTCCTCAGGTGGAGCAGTTAGGGCAGCCACAGAGTACCATGTCTCAAAATATTATTACTTTGCCACCCTTTCCTGGAAGGGAGTGCACAATAGAAGGGAGCACTGATCCACAAAACCATCTTTTGTTCGGTGTTAATATAGAGCCCTCTTCACTTCTAGTGCATAATGGGATGTCAAGCCTTAAGGGGGTCAGCAGCAACAGTGATACATCAACCATACCTTTTCAATCTTCTAATTACCTGAATACCACAGGTACTGATTCTTCATTGAATCCTGGAATGACACACAGCATTGGTGAATCGGGCTTCCTGCAGACTCCAGAAAATGGAGGCCAAGGAAACCCACCAACCAAAACCTTCGTGAAGGTGAGCTTTTCCAGTTGGAGTATTTCAAATCAACGTTTTAACTTTCAATGATTACTACTTTGTTGTAACCCATAACAAAAGTCTTATTATAACAAAGTTAGTCTTGCAAGTCTTGCATTTTTACATGATTTTTTTTTTCTTTGCAGGTTCACAAGTCAGGGTCCTTCGGAAGATCATTGGATATCACTAAATTCACCAACTACCATGAGCTGCGCAGTGAGCTTGCTTCTATGTTTGGCCTTGAAGGCCAGTTGGAGGACCCTCTGAGATCAGGCTGGCAGCTTGTATCACATTATATAATGGTTTACCATCTAATTATAGATGGTTTCATCATGCACATCTCACACTCTGATTCTGGCACCTAGATAGATGTGAGAGATATGAGGCATTAATAGATGTGTAGGAAGCATTTCCATTTATATATTCTGAATTTCAGTATCCTATATATTTTTTATGAAAGCAAATGACCAGGCTTATGTTCTTAGTTCTTACATCTTTATTACATACATGGTCTTTCATATGACAGGGAATTTGTAAATAGTGTATGGTGCATCAAGATACTTTCCCCTCAGGAAGTGCAGCAAATGGGAAACAGTGGCCTTGGGAGCTTCTGAACTCAGTTCCAATTCAGAGGCTCTCTAATGGCATCTGTGATGACTACGCAGCCGTCAGAGGACCCAAGAAATTTAAGCAGTGGGATAACTACTGTGGGATGTTTAGACTACTGAATGATGTGACTTGATCATTACTATTAATTTCTTCGCTTTCTTGTATTATTACCCTTGCTTCTCAACCCCTTTGACAATGGTGGGAATTGCTGCCTAGTTGTAATTTCTTCTGCTTTCTTTGTATTATTACCCTTGCTTTCTCAACCCTGACAATGAGTGGAGAATTGCTGCCTAGTTGTAATTTATAGCCAACCCTATAAGCCTTTTGTTTATGTTTTGGTTTTGTTTTCCTGTTTTACTACTTAGGACCATTCATAAGCTAAACACTGTAACTATATGGCATCTCGTCATTGTACTATCTACAATATATTGGTTACTTAATCTGTTAGGAAATCAATGCATGAAGATGGCTGTCTCCCTCAATCTGTAACTATATTGGTGACTTTTCTTCTAATCTAGTATTTAATAATGCTATGTACACACTTTTTACATGTACATTACCTAATAAATGTTGTTTTTATCATCTAATTATAATTAGTTTCACTTCAATTTTTTAAACATATATTTTGATTTTGTTACCTACTTCTAATGTGAAAATATGTATTCTGAAGTGATGTGAAAGTATTTATCGACCCAATTTGGCTATAAATCATAGGTTGGCATGTATTGACCAAAAAGTATACTGAACAATGATGTAGGTGACTTTAGACTTGACCTTTGATGGAAGGAGTAAATCTGTTTGGTAGCTGTTTGGTAAAATCTATCATGCATGCTGAGTTTCTGAATTGGCTAAATAAATCATAGGGTTATATGTATTGACCAAGAGTATACTGAACAATGATCATAGGTGATTTAGACTTGACCTTTGATGAGTTCTTGAGTAGCTGTTTGGTGGGGCCGTTTGGTAAAATCTATCATGCATGAAGGCTGAGTTTCTGAATGATGGCTAAGCTTTTTTGGGAAAAAAGGTTGATGTGACTCTTTGAACAGGAAGAGTACACCAAAGTCATGTGATGTGTCTCTGTGAACATTACGAGGACGGAGAACTGATCACTTTGTGCCTCCATTAATGTGAAAGTGGCTCGCTTTGTATTCTTCTTGGTTTGGCCCATTTTCTCTTTCACTTTAGTTGTAATGGTTTTGCTTAATGAATGGCAAAGCGAAAGCTGTACATTTGTCCATTTCGATATTGTTCATTCCTTCCCTGTCCTAAGTATTTGGTATCTGAAAAGCATCAAAATCCCTTGCCACCACTAAGGTGTCCTTTCTTGAAGGAAAGGAATTTGTAATAATATTTGTTTCTTAATGAAGCTGGATGGCAAGCTTAAAATCACTACATAACGTTGAGGACAGGAAGCAATGCTAATTTAGCCTTAATAAATAAGCTCTTATGTCGGTTAAAGTTGTAAGCTCACCGTTTGTAGTATCGAATTTTTTCAAGAGACCAAGTAGTTGATCTCAAGAAGTTTTCTTCTTTTTTAATAATACAAAATATTTGGTATTGGCAGTTTTATTTTTAAACTAAAATATAGAAGTTTTATATTATTTAAATATCTTCAAAAAAATGTTTACAAGTCCGCAGAGGAGACTTACATCAGATATACCATAAAAGCAGAACAAAATAGAGATACATAATAGATTTTAAACTTTTTGCATTTTTAAATTATTCTCTACATTGAAAATTAGGTATGAGCTTTGAACCTGTAGATGTCGGCAGATTTGATAGTGAGAACTTCATTATCATATCTCATAAGTCATAACGTGTAGTCTTACAAGTCTTTAGTCAATCTAGCTTCTAGGGGTTTTCTTCCTACATAGGCGTTTGCCATTCAATGAGAGTAGGGAAGAGGATGGAAAAAAGAGGCTAATTAGTTGTGGCCTCCTTTTTGCTTGTGTTTGCACTATAGCTGGTCCTTTTAGTTGGGACTGGTGGATAAAGTAGGAGTTGAGTATAGGATTAATTGTGCAATTTTTTCGATGCATGTTGTGTGGGGTTGCCTTATTAGTTGTGAGCTTTTTTCCTGAGAATGGAATGGTGACAATGTAGGGCACTATTCACCACAGTAATACCAATAGAAAAGGTAGGGTTGGCAACTCAACAACCTAACCCTAGCCCACCTATATTATATTGTTTGAACAGTTGAACTTACATTCTATCATAATCTTATTCACACTTTCTTATCTTCTTTTTAATTTTTTCTGATAATAATGATGTTTACACATATTTACATATTTATTATTTTAATTTTATATAATTATTATTTAATTATATTATATTTTATTTATTTTATTTTTTGATATATTTATATTTTAATTCTATCAAAACAATTAATTGATGTATACCTTGAAGTTGTGCACCAAAACATTATTCTTTTTCTTGTATACTCTTTGAGTCTAGGCTCGCATTTTCTCTGTCAACAACATGACCAAAAGGCTGTAGCAAAAGTAGCAACTTAGCATTGAAGTATAGCTTGAAGTTGTGCACCAAAACATTATTTGTTTAACACGTGCACGGATCGTGTCGCAACTTTGTTGTTTCCACCGTAGAAATTGATGCTCCAAGTCATAAAAAGTTTAGGCATGTGCCTCCGTAAGCATTATGCAGATATGTATAATTTTTATGTTAATTAAAAAAATTTGTATGATACATATATTTTATATATACAATATATATATAAGACAGTAACACCACGAGGTATTCTACTTTCTATTCGGGCTTCGATTTGGCTTTAATTACAAGGTATTTTTTTAGTAAATTTAAAATCTCTATCCTAACACATTAAATTCAACACAATTTGTATGAAAAAAAATATCATTAAAAAAAAAGTTTTTATTTAAGCATGTAATCATATTTTAAAAGATTAATTTTTCTGAGATAAATATACTTCTAGTTAAAATAAAAATCCCTACCTAACTTTTATTAAACTCAACACAATTTGCTTACTAAAAACACACATCTTATTATGCAAAGTATCAACATGTTTGTCATATTAAAGTTATGACATAGTTCACATGTTTGACATGTCAAAGTTATTATAGCTAGGTTCACGCATCATAATTTATGGGTTATTGTTCTTTTATAATGACAAGTAATCAATATATTTGAACAATAATAAACACATTTTTTCTTACTATAATTTTATTTCTGTTTTAGAAAGATCCCAAAATAATGTGGGATCAAAAAATTATGAGGTGTGGGCTCAGTTTGTAAACTGAGCTTTACATAGGCAGACTTTATTTATAAGAGTAATGCTAATATAGATTCAAATATTTTTATGATAAATTCTATAAGAGACAGTATATGTATTATGCAAAATATAATTTTAAATTATAAATATGTGTATATCATAAAATTTAACAGTAAAGATATTGCCATGTATGCAAGATTAATTGTAAATTCAAGTCTATACTAATACTACTCTATTTGTAATGCATGGGTTTGAAATCACTAAAAATACCTAATGTTAGGGATAAGGACAAGTCCATGCCCGTAATAGCCCAGAACATGAAGCAAACTCTTTAGGGAACAGATTAGAACTGATCATTTTATTATGTGTAACTGAGAGTTTTATGATGTAAGATAGCGTATACATGGGTAAAACAAAGCCCCATTAGGGTTTCTAATGGTTTACCTTGATTTTAAGCAAAAATTGAGAACACGCCATCGTGGGTTCTAACATTTAAGCAAAATATTGATTACATACCTCAAAAAAATATTAACCATTCGATATGTAGCTTAACTTTCTTAACATATATTAATTCGAAGCCTTCCAAGCTTGTGAGATATCAGATCGGCATGGCATGTATGCATCAAGTGGTAGAAAGTTTAGCATATGGCGCTCATGACTTCCGTACAAGGAATGACCACTCACATTCTCACTGGTTTCTTTGGATGATTTGGCAACAAAGATTATGAACATATTCATATTTACCCAAAAAAAAATCAATTTTTTGTTATTTTCTAATGAAATTGTTTTATTTTATGAAGTAAATAATTTTGTTTGTTATTTGAAATTACAAAACCTTAAAACTTGTGCATATATAAGAATTTGTATTAAAGAATTGTAGAAGTGTAAAAATTAATTGTCGGAAAGCTTTTTGTAAAAACCATTATGAGTTGTGAGAGAGTACTAACATTTAGAATATGAGTAATTCTATATATATGTACACTTTGTTTTTTGAGATTTAAATCTCCACCATTGAAATTGGTGATCAAATAATTAAAATGTTTGAAGAAGGATGAGCACGGATCAATATATATATATATATATATATATATATATATATATATATATATATATATATGAGGGATTAGATGTTGGCTACTTCTACATACCATTCTCATTAAAATAAAAACTCTTTTATGATAAAAACTTCCTATATGAGCCATTCAATCTAAATCGATGACTCAAATAAAATGGAACTCAATGGGTTTTGGTGAAGGTGAAGGTTCTTATTCTGGTTTGGTTTTTGGTGAATGTAAAATTTACGTTTGCTCTTCTGAACTTTTGGTTATCAATGAAAGCAACACGGTAGCATTGCCCAGAAATGCTCTTTCGAGTTGTGAATAATAATATGTTCTAATCATTTAAAGGCCAAGAAGCCAGAGAAGGTTTACATAAATTTATGACAAAATGAACAGTTTGATCAAATATTTTCCTGCGAACTTCGAGCTGAGCTCAATTAGTACCATTGATGGGAACATATTAACTTGCTGAGAATGAACCAAACTGAGCCAATCTACGAGCAGCTGTCGCTTAGCAGCCCTTCAAAAGTTGAATTCAAAAAGCCATGTAAACATGCAGAATCCAAGTTGAAATTGAAACAACGACTTTATTCTTTCTATATATTTCTGTAAATGAGATAGCTGCTTACATGAAATTGCATGAAAGAGAAGAGACTCCTTTTGTATTTTTATGTCAGCCTGAAACCTGCGTGTTTGCGTCTGTTTAAATCGTGATAGATCGAATTCCTTCGTAGTCGTAGCATGAACACACAAAGCAAGATGTCTCTTTTACTTGACGTGGTACAACTTAATTAGAGGAACGAGCTGATACTCCGATGATGGACCAGTTTGCGCAAATGACAGACTAGCTCTAGTAGATGATAAAGCTTTAACAAAAATTTATGAGACACTAAACGAGAAAAGTGTGAACTAGGGGAGGCAAATTAGGTAAATGGGTTGGATTTGGGTTGGGTCGTTACAGGATTGGGCCGAAAACAGGTCGACCCCTCATTCAACCCATTCCTTTCTTCGGGTCAGCTTGCACAACCTAAATAGTTAGAATTGGTGCTTGGGGGCTTTGACGAAGATCATCTTTTTCACAAGAGATCAAATTTATTGAGAGAAATCAAAAAAACTTCTAAACTTCTAATAAATGTTGGCAAACTTCAAACTTACAGGAAATCAGTATTTTCGTTAGAAAAAATCGACAAACTGGAATGTTATAAGAGATTGGCTTTTTCTGTAGTATATCGACTGGATAAGCAAATTTAATTTCCCACTAAGATCTGCATTTTCTGAGTCCTATTCCGAATTGGTGTTTTCTTTTAAATCAAGAAATATCAATTGGTGTTTTGCTTCAGGATGTCTGCAAACAAGAATCTCCACTAAAGACACTCCTACAACAAAAGGGTTACAACGTGACTCTCTTCAAGGCATATTAGGGAGTTGTTCTTTAGGTTTTTTCATTGCCTCCAAATTATAACTCTTGGGATGCAAAAGATCCCGAACATTGCCCTTGGGATACAATGAAGAATCCTTAACTCTCCTTATACAAGAGTAGTCAAGTCCTTGGCAATATCGACACGAGTACTACTCTTTCTTTTGCTTGTTTAAAGGAGAGTGCGGTAAAAAGTTTTGAAAATTAAATTTTGTAAAAAAACAGCAAGAAAAGGAGAAAATTTTCAACAAGTTCAGATATGATTGGATTGTGTTGTGTCTATAGTGGTGAAAGATGCCAATATATAATGGTTTCATACTGAATATTAAACGCCAAGAGATGCGACTGAACAGCCATCTAATTAGTCTTGAATGTTTTGTTGAAACTATCAATAGACACCTTTTTTAGTTTTCTATTTCATTTAAGAGCAATTTAAATGCTCTTTATCAGCAGTTGCTATTGACAACTTAGGCATTTCAACTTTCACATGGAAATGCGTTATTTTGAAAATATCTCCACAAAATTTTCTTGTTTCATGATTAATGCTCACAAAGTTACATGGCGGAATTCACATATGAAAAACCAAAATGTGTTCCAAGAACCCATTGTCATGTGGAAGCAAAAGGTTTCTTTGTTAGGAGGAGGGTATGAACAGTCAGTGTGAAGTTAGCAAAGCAAGTTAGGTCAATGGTCGGGTTTCGATTGGGTCGTATTACAGGTTCAGGTAAACCCTGATTTGTCTCCTTTTTCCCCCTTGTCAGTTTGCACAACCTTAATTGTGGGGCTCAATCGTTTAAATTCCTATAATTTTGACTTTGTACAGTTATTTTAGAAGCAAAAGCTTTGTTTTCGTGTGACTAATGTTCCCAAAGCTACATGGTGCAGTTTCATATAGGAGAAACCCGAAGATTAGTTCCTGCACACCTATGACGATGTGCACTGGTGCATCTACCCTGAAAAAGAAAAGAGAAGACATGAGTGCGCACTAGAACAAATTATTCACAAGAAACCAAAATGTGTTCCAAGTCACGTAGAAGAAATTTAAGATGCTAGTCAAACATCAGTTCTATACGACTCATGACAAGGAAAGTACGAAAAATTTTGAATGATGGAAAATCCTTTGTGGTTTTCAGCTACTCAAAAGCAGGAAAAACAGAAGTACTACGAGCCAAGGCAAGATATTAACATGAGCATGAAGTTCACTCTCTTAGTGAAGTCGACACCTAGTGTCCTAGAACCCAATAAGGCGTACCATTCATGAGGTAGGTTGGCTCGGCTTGTATGGTCTCGTATAGTTTAATATATATACTATTAATTAGTATTATTTTATATATGTATATATATATGTTCCGAGTTATTAAATAATTGTAGATATGGTAAACAATGTATATGTGCTTTATATCTGTTAAGTGGTTCGAGATCGAATTTTATTTTCACAGAAACTCAATTTAGCAAAATTTATTTTTCTCTTTTTACGAGTCTAGGGGCCTCCACATAGTGGGCATGGATCTTGGTCCCAAGCAAGCCGACGAGTGGACCAAATTCCCCACGACTTGTGCACTCGGAGTGGGCTCACTTGGCAGGGCCCCCTAACTCTCACGATACATGTGTTGAGTTCAATTCATTGGGGGCGGCATGGGGGTGCACACATGTGTCGTCCTACCATTGTGGAAAAAAAAGCGACTTGCAAGGCCAAACCATATGCAGTGATATGTCTATGGTGTGTCTATTGTCAACAGTGTTGACCTGATGAGCCCGACGATCCAGGTAGGTTAAAGTCCAGATCCAAGTTCCAACATTCCGATGCTAGTCCGAATTAGTTAGCCAACTTCTTTAAATCCAATGCTGCGTTTGTACAGTAAAACCTATTATTAATCCACTTGACGTTTCACTTAGAACAAACCGGTAATAAAGAAAATTTCTTGCTTTGAGCAAGTGTCTATTGGGGTGATCTCCATGGGGTCCCTTGAAGATATGCAACTCTGCTTGATACGTATGTTGCTACATCTTAATAACCACGACAAATTGTCTTTGATCTTTTCACTGCATTTTTTTCAAGATGAATTTGCACAGGTGAGTTTATTTTTGTTAAAAGGTCTCAATACTTTACTAATAAAATGCTTTTCTTTTGACAAATCTCGTTACTGGATAAACAGTGCAACAGTAGAGAAAAGATGGTAGCACAATGCAGCTTAATCCAGCACCAGATGCTGAACCAGAAGTACTATGACAGATATTTAACAAATTCAGCTTTGCTGATAAACCCTTAAAACACTATAACCTAAGAACCAGTGTCAGACCTTTACGTTCACATGCGCATGAAATCCTCAGTGACTTACTTATCTATGTGTGATACATGCCCAATTGTCACGGTAAACCAAGACCTACCCTGCTGAATCATGTTTGATGCTACTACCTGAAAACTTCCATGTACACAAGTTTAGATTAAGTTCATGCCATGACACCCCTTGAAGCCAAAAACTAAAATCAAGATCAAAGATGCGTGGATATAATCATCCTACAACTTCCATGAAAATAGAACGCTCTCTGGATGATGTGCAGCCAGTTCATTTGGATAAGAACTTCAGTTTTGAACTTTCGACAATGTAGGCTGTCATTCCATATTCATCGCCACTAGCAAAAAACTTAACATGTGGATCTTAGCTTAGTGATGTGCTTGGATGTTGAATTAGGAACAGATAGGTGAAGTTTGATAGCAACTGAAACAGGTAACTGCCTTATGTATCTCCAGTAGCATTATTCATTTAATCCAAATGGCAGCAGAGAAAGTACGACCTCCGGGTGTGGCCTGTGCGGCGAATATAATCTGCTCGCTCAGCTGTTTTGGCCGCTTGTTGGTTGCGCTTAGCTATTGCAGCTTTTTGTTTTGCTTCTGCAAGTAGTCTTACACCAGCCAACCTGTGCATCAGCCTTTCTTGTGTGCTAGCCCTCATGTGCTCCATTTGAACCTTGAACATGTTGGGTGGTTTGTTAAAAACCAATAAGGAACAATTGTTTCAATTTAGTGGGCCGAGTGCATGTGTGTGTGGAGGGAGGAGGGGAAAGGGGTGGGCGTGCAGCACTAACTTAGCTTCCACAAAAGGTGATGAGAATTCATATCATCTTTTCAATAGATGGCAAAAAATTTTGAAGAAACAATTTTTATGAAAGTTAGCAGAACCATAGTCAAGTGAACTTCAAGAATAATCAAAATGAAGTTGAAACAGTCTAAATGGAACCCATATACTGTTAGGTGTGAAACTAACGTCCTGACGGGTTTCTACAACTTGGTTAAGGCGTAGACTGAGTTGAACTTTCCTAAATGAGGACTTAGTATCTTCAAGTTTCCTTTAGCCCATTTTGAGCAGCAGCAGCAACAACAACTAAGCCTTTTCCCATACTAGATGGGACGGCTTTGAGCAGATTCATCAAATTTTAGATACTTCTCAAAATATTGATCAATGCAGTAACAATTCTTCTGCTATCTATTAATAGATAATCTCTTATGATTGGGAACTCCTGATGATTGAATAAATCAAGATTTTAATGTGACTGAAATATCGGGAAGACGTGAAAGCACGAGCCTATGGGAGGTTTCTGCAACTTGGTTAACTTCTCTGAAACATACATTCACTCATGATACACAATAATAAGGCTTGACCTTTCGGTCAAATATTTAGGTTAGCTTCATCTGTTTTTCTACAAAATCTTACAATTTTTGCATGAAAATAGTTGTATAAGGCTGTGAAATATATGGAGCAAGAAATATTTGCTTGTAGTTTTCGGTCATATTAAATGCTTGGAAATGCGATTACTGAGAAATATATATGGCATATTAGTCATACATAACAGAAATGAGACATCATTCATATTCAATACTCTATTGCACTATTATGCTAATGTTTTGATGTCCTTGCCAGCATCCACGCTGATTTCGCTTATGTACATCTTCACCACGGTGACAAAACTTTTTAGTTTCAACCCACCGGAAGCAAGATCTCCTAAACAAACAGGGTTGATATAAGCAATATGCCCCTTCTGCAAAACTACCAATGCATTAGAAACCTTTAATATCCAATACAAGATTTTACAGTGTCACCATTCTCCCTTTCCTAGTCTGACATCAAATTTCCTTCTCTCATACACGAAACTCAATATATTATGGTAAAAATAAGCTAAAAGAATGAATGTGAGCATGCATTATCTACTATTATTTAGGGGAAATGTATGCGTAGTATACAATCTGACTAAAGAAAGAGAACAACAGATATGAGCGCAGACATACTATCATGAGCAAAGTTATTCATTTTAGCATTGAATAAGCTCATGACTTGCAATTCCAGATGTATTAGTTGATGATCTTGTTTCTACTGATACCATACAAAAGAATGTCAAACTCATGAAAACCATTCTAATTTTCTGATGAACATTCTCAACCAAAATATCTAGTCGTACATACAAGCAAGTTCAGGTAACTCAATATAATAGCTAAAGTGACCAAAGTCGTGTGTCACTTAAAAATATGCCCGAATAAATAAATGCAACACAAAGATGTTAAAAGAAACCACAATATAGATACTTTCACCACAGATATACGAAATACCTTAATTCTTCTCATTTCAGCTTCTGTTTCTGTTTTCAGACGATTCTCCCAAGTTTGAATTTTGATCACTTCATGTTTATATCTACAAAGTTCAAAACAAACAAGTTGTTAAATCGTGTAAGGCCTTAATAAAACTTAAACAATCAATAATAAAATTGACAAGAAAGCCGTGGTACCAGGCAAGGTCAACTAAGACTTTCACTGCGGACTTGCCTAATCTAAAGTAGAAGGTCTACCTTCGACTGTATCCAACAATTGAAGATTTTCCAAAATCGAGATCTAACATCTGAGAAGTAAAACGGAAAAAGTCTATTTTATAACGAAAACCAACAAATAATGTAGGCTAACCTGGCATCATAATTGGCTCTCTCTGCTACCTCCCATGCTGCAGCTCGTGATTCAAATACACTCTCCTGAAGATTCTGTAGGCTTGAAACCTTTACCAATGCAGAGATCTGTTCATTTTGATCTCTACTAGCCCAAGCAGCAATGTTCAATTTTCCAAGTTTCATGCCAAGGTCTTTGATCTCTTTTCTAGTTTTCATCTGCAAATCACTTTCTGAGAGCGCACTGTGACCATTTGAAGCTTGGTTTACTCTTTTGCTATAGGACAAGTTGGTGGCCAATGCATCAGTGGCATCTCTTGCAGGTGTTGATGGCACAGAACGGTCAGGAGTAATAATAGGTGTGGGTGATTTAATAGGGGTTCCAGTTCTTGAAGGATCTTGGCTTGCAGCAGGAGTCATTTCTGTGCCCATATCTCTCATCAATACGGACTTTAAAGTCAACGATGGGGGTTCTCCAACATTAGCGGAATCAAATGCTCGATTGAATTTGGAAGATACTGAAAATTTGAGAAAGAAAATGTGTTTCAGAACCAACACCCAGAGCACTAGAGGAAATACCCCAGATAGTGCATATCCACTTGAGTCAAGTTTGCTATCGCTTGAAGTGTGAAGTGTGTGTGTCGAGAGAGAAGAGAGAGAGTTTTACCGGTGAGATTTGTATTTGAGGTCTGTTTTCCTAGGGATGGATTCAACACTGAACCTGGATTTGGAAAAGAAAAGGTATCAGATTCATCTCCTGCTTTGATATGGGGTGAATTATTCTTTTGCATATCCACAGCCTGCAATGCAGATGGCCCTTTATTTGTCATCACTTCAGAAGCAAATGAGCTATTATTTATAGATGCTGCTTCAGTATTAACCTTTCCTCTGATACTTGATGGATCAGTGTCTTGCGTACAACCACTAGTTTTCTTTGTTCGGTTTGAATGAACAGACAGCTTGCTCACAATCCACTTCTCTGCATCAGCCCATTTTGATGGTAAAGGCCTTGACAGTGCCACTGTGGTAGAGAAAATTCTATCTGCTTTCTGAAACTCAAATCCAGATGAAATAACATTATCATGTCCATCATCACCATTGATGTTATCTTTCAGCGTTTGACTGGGATCAATAAGGTTCGGGTTTCCGCTAGACTCGATAACTTTTGGAAACTTATGCTTTTGACTGTGGAACATCATGCCTTCTTTCAGTGTTCGTTGGCAAATTGCTGATTCCTGATCTTTGGAGCACGGCGATGCTGCGATGGATGCAATTAAGCTAAGCGTGTTATGAAAATGGTCTTTCTGCTTGGATTTCATATCCGGAGCTGGAGTATAATTAGGACCTTCAAGTCATCATTATAAGATGGAGAAAGATAATTAGACTGAAACTTTATAAAAGCATAAAGACTGCGAAAGAAACAGGTCGAACGATTTGGCAGTGACACAACATAAACGCTCACCTTCAACGTGCAATTGCACATCTTCAGACAATAGACTGCATTTCGCGTATGATGCATCTTCAGACTTGATAGGGGATGAACTAGAAGATTTTCCTTCTCCTTTTCTTCTTTCTTGAAGTCCAAAAAGGTTAACCCTCGGCTTGCAAGAAGATAGTACCCCAATCTGTGTCCAGCAGAAATAGCAAATTAACGTGGCAATAGAGAACTTTGACCCTCCAAGCAGTGAAACCAAAAATAAAACACCACGCAGAGATTGAATAGTTCATCCACTTGAGCAATATTAACATTGTAAACAGCATGATGCATAGGATTAGCTTTAACAAATAAACTATAATAGAGAGAGCACTCTTTACCGTAAGTAACCAAGTTTTTTCTCACAGTAGGTGGGTTTGGCTACAGGGTGCATCAGGAGGACTTCCTAGGTCACCCGTTCCAGTACATTTCTCGCCCAAGAATGCTTACTTAAGAGTTCTGGTAGAATCTGGTGCATTAAGGCTGGAAAGATTGAACTAGCATAAAAAAGATCTGACAAAGTTTTAAGCTAGCTATCAGCTTCTTTATCTGGATTTGGAATTGGCTATGTAAGGACGAACTCTCCTGACAGAAGCTTTTTAGTACAGAACTGCAGTTTATAAATCTCGTTTGAACATCAAAGCCAATCAAGGATCCTACACCCAGGAAAGCAGAGACAAAGACAAATACTTATATAAGCGACCAATCGAACCAAATCTTCGCAGCCATATCAGTTGCAGGAACCAACATAAGCTTACATCGGTTTGTCCCTCGACTTTGGGAATGACAGGCAGGACATCTTGACATTGCTATTGAGTTTATATATCAAATAGTGCCAATATGAACAACTCATCTGTTAATACAATCGGAATATGCAAAATCTTACAGAGAAGCAAACACAGAAACGACAAACTATAGAAGAACTACTTGATTCCTCCCATATAGCATGTAGCTGAGAGAGTAAATCAATGTGAATTTACATATGTATAAGGTAATAGCAAGTAGGATTACATGGTACTTTGGTTTCTCCTTTCTTTAATAGATAGAATCAGATAGATAAAACCGAACTTCAACAGAACCAAATTCAAGTAGTAGAAGACAGACGAAACCAACAGAGGACCAGGAATATTTGTAGAATTTCAGTGATAGTGGAAGCCCACGATTAAACAAAAGGAGTAAACCAAATCAATCATCGCAATCAAACGCTTGGGTTCAGAGAGAGAGAGAGGTGAACTTTGGCAACTCTTTCATACTCCATTGATCGGTTTTCTCTCGTGGCTTTGCTAATAGCGACGGCAAAGTGGTGACGGATAGCCACTAATATATAGCTACATGAGGGAGGGAGGGAGGGAGGGAGAGAGTCGACAACAGTCAACTGAGGAGCCCAGCACCTCCTCATGTGGCGGGATTTTTTATCCTTCAAACCAACTTCGACTTTTATTTGCTCAATAAACTCGCCCGTGTACGGACAGCGCGTGAATTACACATACTTTGCTTTCTGGCTATTCTCAATCAAATTACAACTATTTTAACATGAGACATAAAAATTACAGGACCTAACTTGCTTGTGTTCGGCTCCTTTAACTTGCAGCTCTTCTCTTCTTAAATGGGCAATGAGACAGGCCATGACAAATCAAACCTCACTTAGCACTCACAGCGTTAGCTCCCCTGGTACCCCGCCCCACAAACAAGCATACACACGAAGAAAAAAGAACAAATAACTTGCCTTCGAAGCGTTAAATGCCTGAGCAGTGAAATAGGTAAAGCTGGAGCTGTATCGCGTAACGCCCAGTTCAGGCCTTCAGATGCATAAGAAAAATGTTATCTGTCGAGCCTAATTTAATAAGAAAAAGATAGCAGAGATAGAGACAACCCAATCTAAGCCTCTTAATTTATCTTGGACGGCAAGAATAGAAGCAGATATAGTCTATTATTTTAACCCTTGATTATGGAAATTCCATGTGTTATCCTCCCTCCCCCTCTCTTTCTCTCTCTCTATTACACACACACATATATATATATATATATAGAGAGAGAGAGAGAGAGGGGAGGAATAAGAGGATAGAGGATACAAATCATTCATATGCAAATTATATTAAAACCAATATCAACCTTCTAATTGTGGGAATGAAGGTTTTTAATCATAACCACCTATGGCCTTTTGATGGTTAAAATAGGTTTAGATGTTGTTTGTATATGAATGGTTTGAAACTTTAAAGTTATAAAATAAATAAATAAATATAGATAGAGAGGTAGTGAACTCTACGGATCACTCTTGTATGGCATGTCCCAAGTCCGTATAAATGAGGAGATTGCATTAGGCTTCCAACAACCCGTGTAAAACTTATCAGATTTATCTACCATAAAATCTAAATATCATAAACATTGTATTGGGGTCCCATCTTAGCGAGGCACCATAGAACCTAAATGCATTGTAAAATAAGCAATAGTTATTAAATTTTGCTCGAATATAGTAAATCAATTATATAGAGGGTTACCACATCATGAGTGAGTGTGGGTAAAGAAGTTAGTCTCGCTTCATTACTACCCAAATATAATGAACAAATTTCAAAGAAGGTATATTGATACTTCAAATATTGAAACGTTAACAAGAGGTGCTAGATACTATGATTAAGTTAAAGATTCGCTCCTCGGATGTTGGGTGCAAGTTCGACTCCACGGCCGTGCGTAATTTACTTAACATTGTTTAGGGTGATTCAGAACTTATGAGGCCATTTTATCAAGAGAAGAAGTTTGTGTATATATATAGAGGGAGAGAGAGGAGCGGCCTCCTTCATGTCTCCTCCTCTCTCCCTCTTAGGAGAAAAAAAGCCTCCTGAAACAAGCTTTATACTACTACCAACAAAGTAGAGCGATAAGAAGAGTGCATTTTCGAGTCTAAAAGAGGGAGGCAGCAGAAATTAAATCCATGCAATCTTTTATTCTCATTTTTTTCTTCTTCCTCCTCTATTTCTCCCCCTCTCACTAGGGTGAAAAAGAGAGGCTGGAGAGTGAAGGATGGAGCAATTTTGCTTATAAGAGGTTCTTTGTGGTTGTCGAGGGTTCTGAGCAAGTTGTTTGCATGTTGAAGACTGTCAAATTGAGCGAATTATATAGTGATCATTTGTAATGTTTCAATAAGAGATAATGGCGGTTCCCCCTATTCACGTGAATTTACTACTTATTCATTCACATTTTACAATGTAAAATTTTATGTATTTGAGGTTGGGAGATTCCTTGCTCAAGAGAGTGCTTTTGTATCCTCTTGAATAAAGTACCCATCATTGATAAAGAGAGATTATCATGGTTTATTTACGTAAAACACTTCCTAATTAATCAAGGTCGCCCCATCTCAAACTTCATGTAGTGTAAAAACGAACTGTCTCGCGATTGTCTAAATGATAGTTATAGCAACCGGAAACCATAGTTATACATTTATACGTTTCCCTTGATTTCGGGACTGCATTTGGTTTCTGCACAGAGTCTGAATTGTCATAGTTCTTAAAGTGTGGAACCCCTCGCCGAATTTAGTTTCATTTTTCAGATATGTACTTTGTCAAGTCGTCGCACTGAAAAGGTGCTTGCAGGTTTTGCACTCAAGGCTGAGACTGTGAGCAGTACCCATAAGATTGATCGTGTCAACCAGTTCATATACCTTCTCTAGGTCCCCAACTTACTGACCCAACTCTAATTCGTGTCAGCCTAGAAAATTTTCTTGGTCCGCCATTGACTGTGAGGGTTGTATTTGCTACAGTAGAAGACACCTGAATGGTATCCAGTAGGATATAATAGCCTAGCTCCTGAGTTATACCAAACACCTGAAAATATTTTAAAATAACAGAAAAGAGCAGCAGCATAGAGACCCACAAACTTTTCTTTGAAGAAATAAAACACCCAAAAACTGTTGACCAAGAAAACAATTAGCTAGATTCATGTGAAGTAGCACCATCATTCAAAAAGGTAAAGTTGATTTCCTTTGAATAGCGAAAAGTGAACGTGAACGCCGAATTAATACTCACTTGTCGCCTTTTCTCCTGGTTTTATGCAGAGGAGCGTCAGGTTGATCTTTACCTCTTGTTTCTTATTCAACTGATTGGATCCTTCCTTCCTTATGAAACGACCATACATGAGGACCTATTAGTGGGCAGTAGCGAATCTACCCCACATTTGGAAAATTAATACAAATTATAGGCCGATGGGCTCTGCACAGAACCCACGGTATAACCAATGGGCTATTCCGCCAACCCTAGTGGCTCAAGGAATGCTCGGCCCCCCTACCTGTTAGTAAATAAGAACCTAAGCATCCTAATAATAAACCAAAATCTTACACTCGACTAGTCACAAATGCTTTTTCACCGGCATTATGTTATTGCAATTAGTCAGGTAAACCAAAAGCCTATTAACAGATAGAGAACACTCCAAATAGTTTTCGGAAAATGGGATTTGTATCAAATTGTGGTGGTCTCTATGCCATTGTTCACGATATAACCGTGGGCTATTTGCCCCACCCTAGTAGCTCAAGATGATTCTCGCCCTGCCCTAAAACGTCTCCCAGATATCTACTGTTAGTGGAGTTCTCACACGGCTCCACTTTGTGGAGCGATGGACTTCTCCAAATAGTTAGGTAAGGGAAAGATCCCATATTTTTCATCCTATATATTGTAACTCAATCTGGTGAATAGATCACAAGGTAACCATGGGCTATTCGCCACCCTAGTAGCTTCTTTGGATGGGGACTTACAAGCTCTTTCTTTGTGAGGCAAAAGCTGAAATTCATACAATTCATTGTTTTGACAAACGAGAGACTTTATAACTTCTAATATATATAGGGAGAAAATGATGAAAAAAAGTTTAAGATGGTTTTACGGATGCAAAGACAATGAAAGAAAGCTTCCTTAAAATGTCATGAGAAATTAGATGGTGAAAATGGTAAAAGATAAAGGGAAAAACTATAAAAGTATTGAAAAATGAAACAATAGGGAATGATTTAGCTTATGTTGACTGAAACTGTTAGCATGACATGAGATCGAGCTCCACGAAAATAAGGAATCTATGTAGTTGACTCCATCTACTATAGGAAAAGACAGTTGTCTTGTTTTTTTTATATTGAAGTTGAATACCGGCTACTGCTATTAGAATTGAATCACATCTGCCTGAATCTCTTCAGGGTTTTCAAATGAATAAGGAAATCTCGTGTGGATGCTTTGAAGTCAACAGTTTAGTCACCTGAATCAGTCAGATCTGATACTGCCTAGAGGGATTCCTTCATTAAAAAAATGAAATTTGCTTTCTGCATTTACAAAAAGGCAATAGAAATCTTGAATTTGGTTTTTTAAAATTGAACTACTTGATTCTAAATTCAATTTTACCCATATCTGTACTAGGAGAAGTTGCTATATGCTAGCACTTAGGTGTTAGTATGACTAAACAAATCTTACGTGATGGATGGTTTAGATTTATTTGAATATATTAGCACCTAAGTGTGCTAATATATACAAGGTTTTCTTGATACAAGTCACTATATACTGTTAGTATATACCAGGTTTTCTTTATAACAGTCTCTATATACTGTATACCGAGCATATCAGCCATGTTGATACTGTACTTGTACTTTACCATTAGCGAAACTACAAATTGTCCTAAAACTAAATACGACTTACTGTTTTAGTGTTACTTTTGGCGTGCAATGTCTTCGCCCAAAATAATAAGAATGGTTAGGATAGGGTCTTCACCGCTCCACCAGAAATTCCCTCTGCCACTACCGTACTCCAGCCGTGATTTTGTCAAAAAATCAGAAAGTAAAGTTTATCAAATGTTCTTTTGTATTATCGAACTCATGGTGCAGCCAATATGAACCATGTTGCCGCTACACAAAATGCTGTTTGTGATATACAAATTATACACTAATGGAAAAGCACAACAGCACGGTAAATGCATGATACCCATAATGAAAACGGTATCCGATCCCAGGTAGGACTGTTCAAAGAACCGATCCAAGCCGATTAAACTAATCACCGTGTTCTAATTTGGTTTCTCTGCGTTGTGGTTTGATTTGTTCTAGCTTGCAGGAAAAAGATCATATGGTTTGGTCTGTGATTTTCAAATTAAAATTAAATAAATTGAAGCTACAGCGTCATGTTAGAAACGTCGTCCATTGATTATCAAGTTTTGTTTACAAAATTTTTATTTAAAATTATCAATTAATGGCTGATTTTATTTTTTAATTATTTAAAAAATTTGATTCTTTCAGATCGTCGCGACTCAGTTAATCAAATTAAGTTAAATTAGGTGAAGCTCGTCACACTAGAGACGTCACCATTATTCATCAAGTTGTTACGAAATTTTATTTAAGATTATCAATTAGCGATTTAACTTAAAAAATTAAAAACATGATAATAATTTATTATATTATAAATAATAATAGTAACAACAACAACAACAGCAACAACAACAATAATAATAATAATAATAATAATAATAATAATAATAATAATAATGATGATGATGATGACAATAAGTAAAATCAATGGGATGCTTAGGCATTAATTTTATCAACTTATACAAAGATGTAAAGCATTCTATATTTGTATTTAGGGGGCACAAAATATGCCCATAAGATCTTCGTGAAAAATCAATTACCTAATAACAAGATGATTGAGTACTTTTCAGCAGAGTCGGCCACATTTCCGAGCAACAATGCCTTCAGTACTTAGATGCTCATATTTCCAACAAAAGTATCTGTAGCCATATACCTTGTGATGAATGAAATGTGGTAGCTTCAGGTCTATCAAAAGATCATAACCTGTGGACAAGACGAATGGCATCACTTCCTGTAGAAATTCCACAACGCAAAGTAGGAAGAGTGCTCAACTGATGACGATGCCTTATAGAACAAAAGCTGGCGGACAGTATCACTCTATGTCACATGGGTGCAGGTGCGGGATACGGCAAATTTCAAAAATTATGAGTGCGGCAACACAACTAACGTATATAATATTATATATTATATATAATATTCAAGCTACATAAATCAATCATAATACAACTAACATTTGCTAATTTTGGGTGCACGCAGGTATCAATTAGCAAGTTTCCTCATAATGATATGAAACTTAGAATGATTTTCCGAGCTGCAAAATATGCAAGTTATGGATTCAAAGAGTTTCTAAGATCTTTTGTAGGATATAGCATATCCTAGTATTTGTGCTAGGATCCACTAGTGATGTTATACTCTTATGTTCTATTGATCTGGTTTTCAAATGTGTTTGGTGACAGAGATTATTATGTGCAAAGGCATACAGTATGGGGTCAAGAATCCAATTAGATTGAGTAATAAGAAACCAATTGTCCGCACCCAAAATCATTCAAGCTAATATTTTATACCGCTACAATAGCAAGTACGCAACTTTATATTAAAGCAAAACACATAAATGGTAAACAACTACTAATTTCATCATAATACACAAATCAATCTTCATTATCCGGACCCATTTATCCGTGAGTTACAAAAAAAAATACGTTTTTTTTTTGCCATGCTGCACCGACACGGTGCCAGTGTCAGTGTCGATGTTGCACCAGTATCGAGGTCGACACTCCACCCCTTAGAAGTGTCCGTGTGACTTAGGTATCACTCACAAAAGGAGCAATGCCTTCATATAACCATGTGAAATTGACACTTCTACGAAGGTCTCACACCGGTGTCCGACACTTTGATGCCAACACTGACACCATGTCCAACACTATAAAATCGTCAGTCAAATGCACCCGATATGGTCAATGTATAGGGGTTATTTTTCACAAAAAATGACATGGAAAATAAGAGGACTATCAAGAAGTGGGTCGACCAGGCTGGTGAAGAAAATATCTGTAGGGCATGGACCAACTATGGACGCATGGTAGAACTCAACCGTGCACGGGCAGGGAGGTGCTAAATCGGTCTGGGTCCGGTGACTAAAACTTAACTGTTCTAGTTTCTCATCTTTTTATCAGGTGTAAATAACTTGTGGGTTTGGGGGCAAGAGCATGATGGAATGGCTTCGGCAGTTAGATAGGTAGTCAGGGAGTTGATAATAATTTCCATGAATTCTATCCCTTCTGCATGATGAAAAGCCCAGAATAGGCCCTGAAAAAGTGCGTTTCCATCCCTGGTCGCTGCTTCATCCCGATAAGCGTATTCTTACATGTGGGACACGTACATTTCACGGGGGCGAAGCGGCTCCAAGATTTCAAGTAGGCCCTTAGGTGATCCCCATTACCTTAAACAGGAGCTTGTTTAACAAAATATACTAGTAAATCAATCATTGTGCTTGTGGAGAACTTCGAGAAATATCAGCATTGCCTTCAGAAGTAATTAGGATGTATTTACTCAAATCAAAATCAAATTGCTTCCTCTGTGCACCATTGCATTTAACGAATATCTAGTACTATAACCACTTACTTGCTATAGGTCAATCGAGACTCTGAGGCCATCGTATGCAAGCTGCACCCAGATTCCTTCCCTGAAGATACAATTAAGTACCGTGCATGTTTACAACAACAACAACAACAACTAAGCCTTTTCCCATACTAGACGGGGTCGGCTACATGGATTCTTTGTTTCCACAGATCTCTATCGTGTGCCATGTTAGCAGTTAACTCCCAATAAGCTAGATCATTCTTTATTGTTTCTTTCCAACACTTTTGTGGTCGTCCTCTACCTCTTTTAATACTTTCCAAATTTAGGTTTTCTAACCTTCTTACAGGTTCTTCTTTTGATCTTCTTTCTATATGTCCAAACCATCTTAAACGATGTTCTCTCATTTTATCCTCTATTGGTGCCACTCCTAATTTGTTTCTAATAACCTCATTATGTATACGGTCTTTTCTTGTATGACCACTCATCCATCTCAACATCTTCATTTCTGTCACAGACATCTTTTGTACATGTTGATGATTAACTGCCCAACACTCAGAACCATAAAACATGGCAGGCCTAACTGCTGCTCTATAATATTTACCTTTTAATTTTAATGGTATCTTCTTGTCACAAAGAATACCTGATGCTCCTCTCCATTTTAACCAACCAGCATTAATTCTATGTGTAACATCTCCATCAATTCTTCCATCACTTTGAAAAATTGACCCTAGGTATTTAAAACTTTCCTTTTGGGGAATGCAATGTGTGCCAATTTTAATTTCTATGTCCTCTGAAGTAGCCAAATGATCAAACTTACATTCCATATATTATGTCTTTGTTCTACTAAGTCGGAGGCCTTTGTTTTCTAATGTTTCTCTCCATAGTTCCAATTTTCTATTAACTTTTTCCTTAGACTCCTCCACTAATACAATGTCATCTGCAAATAACATACACCAAGGTACTTCATCTTGAATATGTTTTGTTAACTCATCCATCACCATTATAAATAAGTATGGACTTAAAGTTGATCCTTGATGTAACCCAATATTAACTTCAAAGAAGTCTGTCGTTCCTTCATGAGTCCTCACACATGTTTTTGCACCATCATACATGTCTCTTATAAGGTTAATATATGTCAATGGGATACCTCTTTTTCCAAAGTTCTCCAAAGAACCTCCCTCGGTACCCTATCATAAGCTTTTTCTAGATCAATAAATATCATGTGAAGGTCTTTCTTTTTTGCTCTAAAATGTTCCATAAGACGTCTCAAAAGGTGAATCGCTTCAATAGTAGATCTACCAGGCATAAATCCAAATTGGTTCTCTGTTGTACTTGATACTTGTCTTAACCTACGTTCAATAATTCTTTCCCATAATTTCATAGTATGACTCATTAACTTGATACCTCGATAATTCGCACAATTTTGAATGTCTCCCTTATTTTTATATATGGGTATAAGTGTACTTGCTCTCCATTCCTCGGGCATCTTTTGGTTTTTCCATATTTCATTAAATAGTCTTGTGAGCCAAGTGATTCCTATTTCTCCTAGTATTTTCCAAACTTCTATAGGAATATTATCTGGTCCTACCGATTTACCACTCTTCATATGTTTAAGAGCCTCTTTGACTTCATTCTTTTGAATACGTCGGTAGAAATTGTGGTTTATATACTTTTCTGACTTGGCTAAATCTCCTAAACTAATACTAAAATCTTTATTTTCATTAAAAAGATTATAAAAATAGTTTTTCCATCTATTTCTTATATCATCATTTGCCACTAGAATTTTTTCATCCTCGTCTTTTATGCATCTAACATAATTAAGATCTTTAGTTTTCTTATCTCTAGCCCTAGCTATCCTAAAAATGTCTCTTTCACCCTCTTTTGAGTTAGTTTTTTATATAAGTCCTCCCAAATCTTAGCTTTTGCTTCACTAACGGCCTTTTTTGCTTCCTTCTTTGCTTTCTTATAAGCTTCTAAAGTTTCACTAGTTTTTTTAGCATAATGTAATTTGTAACATGCCCTCTTTGCCTTGATTTTGTTTTGTACTACTTCACTCCACCACCAAGCTTCTTTTTGTGCCGGTACACCTCCCTTAGATACCCCTAACACATCTTCGCCACTTTCCTAATATGTATAGCCATATTGTTCCACATATCAGAGGGTGTGCCAACATAATTCCAAACATCTCCTTGAAGGACTTTTTGTTTAAATATATCTTCTTTCTCACTTTTGAGGTTCCACCATTTAGTCCGAATAGCTCGATGCACTCTTTTCTTCTTTGTCCATTTTTTTATTTGTAAATCCATAACTAAAAGTCGATGTTGGGTGGTTAAGCTTTCTCCTGGAATTACCTTACAATCTTTACAACACGCTCTATCTTTTTTTCTACAAATAAAGTAATCAATTTGTGTTTGTGATAAGCCACTCTTATAAGTAATTAAATGTTCATGTCGTTTTTTGAAGATTGTATTGACTATAAAGAGATCAAATGACATAGCAAAATTTAAAATCTCCCTACCTTCCTCGTTTATATCCCCATAACCAAAGTTTCCATGAATCCCTTGATATCCTAATGCCTCTTTACCGACATGTCCATTTAAATCTCCTCCTAAACAAATCATCTCCCTTTGTGGAATCTTTTGAAACACCTTATCTAACTCTTCCCAAAAAACTGTCTTTATACTATCTTCTAGTCCTACTTGGGGTGCGTAAGCACAAACTATATTCAAAACCTCTACTCCTAACACTAATTTCAATGTCATGATTCGGTCACCATATCGTTGTATGTCTACTACACTCTCCTTTAAATCTTTATTTATGATAATACCAACTCCGTTTCGGGCCTTTTCTTTACCTGAGTACCATAATTTAAAACCTGTATCCTCTATCTCCTTTGCTTTTTCTCCAATCCATTTTGTCTCTTGTAAACATAGAATATGAATCTTTCTCCGAATCATAGTATCTACCACCTCCATTAGCTTACCCGATAATGTTCCGATATTCCAAGAACCAATACGAATCTTATTATCTAGGACTAGCTTCCTTACCCCCCGCATCCGTCCATAATCAAAATGCGGAGACCCTCTCTGAAAATTTTTCACTACATTCGGGCGGCAATGTAGCGGGACTAACTTCTTTACCCACACCCGTCCATGACGTGGGAACCCTCTCTGCAATTGATTCACTACATTCGGGCGAAAATGTAGTGGCCCTTGCTTACTTCTTACTGCATTCGGGCTCTGCAGCACGTCGCTAGGCGGGAACGCCCCAAAGCAATGCTCATAATTTTTGTAATCCATGTTGTAGAAATCCGACGAAGTTTTACGCTGGCTGTCGGAAGCCTAACACAACCCTCCTCCTTTATCCGGGCTTGGGACCGGCAATGCAAGGGTGATCCCTTACATGGGCGGAGTTTACCGTGCATGTTTAACAGGAGAAAATTGATAGTTGCTTTGCCATGTAAAAGATAAAGCTAACTTACCTTCTTGACCATTCTGCAAGCCATTCATTGTCCTCGTCATGATCGAATTCATGTGTCATCCCAATTAACAGAGCCCTCTTAGGGCAGATCCTTTTTACTGCATACAGAGTCTGGCAAGAAAAGTATTATTACACTTGTTAACTACAACTATCAAGCACATCACAATCCAAAAGGCAAATGAACGACATGTGAAACTCAGAAGACACTGATAAAGAAAAATTCCAGCGCCAATCACACGCATGCGTACATAGGGGCGCAATCAATAGTTCCTTCTTGAAAGAACTTACTTTGCCACCTGAATAAAAACCTCAATATTATACGGTATTTGGGCATCTCTTCCTCCATGTTTTTGAAGATTTTCAACCATGCTACTATCTGATGATAGGTATTTAAAAATGCT
This sequence comes from Brasenia schreberi, assembly GCA_036023115.1. Classification (NCBI taxonomy): domain Eukaryota; kingdom Viridiplantae; phylum Streptophyta; class Magnoliopsida; order Nymphaeales; family Cabombaceae; genus Brasenia; species Brasenia schreberi. The sequence goes on from JAYKKT010000088.1 coordinate 23,792,589, forward strand.
TCTCTCGATCATGCCACTTTAAATGAAACATAACAAAGTTGGGATCTGTATCCGTATCTATTTACGTAACATTAGAACTAAAGATGAAGTGATCCCAAGACACTGGGCAATGTACTGGTTTCTACAAATCTACCACCCAGTAAATTCTGTTGCAGTCACACACTTTTCTGACTAAGGCCAAGTTTTTCTCCCAGTTAATGCATGCTTGCATGATAACTGCAATCCATAATCAAATGGATTAAGAAACTCAATGCCTATTTACACAAATAACAATAACTATGTCCTTTTCCATACTAGATGGGGTTGGCTACATGGACTCTTTATTTCGATAGAACTCGATCCAATGCCATGCTAACAGTTAACTCAACATCTACTAAATCATTCTTTATTGTTTTCTTCCAACACTTTTATGGTCTTCTTCTTTCTCTTTTAACATTTTCATTGTCTAGTTTCTCCTATCTTCTTACCATAACTTCTTTTGAAAAGAAATGTCACATTTTTATGTGTCCAAACCATCTTAAACATTTTTTCTTATTTTATCATTTATTGGTACTACCCTCAATTTGAATCTCACTAGGTATAAAGTCTTTCTTTTGTAACCATGCATCCATCTTAGCATCTTGATTTCTATCATGGACTTCCTTATTACATATTGATAATTAACTACCCAACAGAGAACCATATGACATAGCTTTTAACTTTAATGGTATCTTCTTACCGCATAGAATACCTGATGCACTTCCCAACTTTAACAACCTCCATTAATTCTATGTGTAACATTTTTGTCAATTCTTCCATTGCTTTGAAAAACCGAACGTAAGTATTTAAATTTTTTCTTAAGAATGCAACATGTGCCAATCTTAATTTCTATATCATCTGAAGTAACCAAATTATCAAACATGCATTCCTATGCCTTAATTCTACTAAGTTTGAAAGCTTTTATTTTCTAATATTTCTTCTCATAATTCAAAATTCCTCTTAACTTTTTTCCTAAACTTATCCATTAACAAAATGTCATCTGCACATAACATACACCAAATATGTTTTGTCAACTCATCAATAAGCAAGGTGAATAAATATAGACTCAAAGCTGATCCTTGATGTAATTCAATATTAACTTTAAAAAATCATTATTCTTTACAAGTCCTCATACATGTTGGTGCTATCATCATATATAATTTGTAAGATTGGTGTCCGTCAATAGGATTATGGGATACTCTTTTCCAAATTCTCTAAAGAATCTCTTAACACCCTATCATAAGCTTTTCCTAAATCAATAAATATCATATGAAGGTTCTATAAGATGTCTCAATAGGTGAGTAACCTCAATAGTAAATATCCTCGTATGAACGCAAATTGGTTCTCTATTATACTCTATACTTGTTTCGACCTGTATTATAACTCTTTTTTATAATTTCATAGTATGACTCATCAACTTAATACCCCGATAGTTCACATAATTTTGAATGTCCTCATTGTTCTTATATATTAGTATTAATTGTACTCTTTCTCCAATCCTGAGATATCTTTTGGTTTCTCCATATTTCATTGAATAATGTTGTAAGTCAAGTGATACCATTTCTTCTACGATTTTTCATATTTCTATAGGAATATTGTCTAGTCATATAAATTTACCAACTTTCATAGGTTTAAGAGCCTCTTTGACTTATATTCATTTGAACATATCAATAAAATTATGATTTATAATTTTCTATACTCTTTTGAGTTGGTGAGCTCTAGAAGAATTTTCTATCTTAAGCCTTACATCCTAAAATCTTTTCATACAAAGCTTATAAAGATAAAATTTCTATCTATTTTTCATATCATTACTTGCTACTAAAATCTTTTCATCCTCATCTTTGATACATATAACAAAAGTAAGATTCCTAGTTTCCTATCTTAAGCCTTACATCCTAAAATATTTTTTTCACCTTCTTTTTCAAGTTTTGGCTTTTGCTTTACTGATGACCTTTTTTACTTCTTTCTTTAGCTTCCTATAAGCCTCCCAAGTTTCATCGCAATTTGTAATATAATACCCTCTTTGCATTAATTTTGCCTTACACCTTCACTCCACCAAGCTTCCTTTTGCTTCGGATGCTTCCCTTAGATTCACTTAATACATCCTTTGCTACTCTAATATGCTTGGTCATATTATTCCAGATGTTACAAGTTATACCTGCATAATTTCAAGCATCTTCTTAAAGAATTATTTCTTAAATATATTTTCTTTCTTGTTTTTAAGATTCCACCATTTAGTCATAATAGCTTTATTTACTCCGTCGAATTTCTTATATGAAATTTCATAACTAAAAGTCGATATTAGGTAGTTAGGCTTTCTCCTAAAATTACCTTATAATCATATGATCATTTTTACTCCTACATGCAAAATAATCAATTTAACTCCGCCTATGTAAGGGATCACCCTTGCATGGCCGGTCCCAAGCCCGTAAAAATGAGGAGGGTTGCGTTAGGCTTCTGACAACCAGTGTCAAACTTTGTCAGACTTAACATGGATTCTACAAAAAAACAAAGAATCCATGTAGCCGACCCTATCTAGTAAGGGAAAAGGCTTAGTTGTAGTTGTAGTAGTAGTAGTATGCAAAATAATCAATTTAGATTTGAGACAAGTCACTCTTATAAGTAACTAAATATTCATCTCACGTTTTAAAAATTGTGTTGGCTATAAAGATGTCATATGTCATAGCAAAATTAAAATTTTTCTGCCTTTCTCAATTAAATCTCCAAATGAATACCTTGATATCCTAATGTTTCTTTACCCATATGTCCATTTAGATCTCCATGTCCTCCCTTTTTGCGGAATTCTTTGAATTGTCTTATCTAACTCCTCCCAAAATGCTTTCTTTATGTCCAAAAAATTAACACCATGTCATGGTTTTCTTGACTACTTAAGGCGTTCCTTAATTTTATTAAACAACAACAACAACTACTAAGCCTTTTCCCATACTAGACGGGGTCGGCTACATGGATTCTTTGTTTCCACAGATCCTGTCATGTTTGCAGTTAACTCACAATAAGCTAGATCATTCTTTATTGTTTCTTTCCAACACTTTAAAGAGTAAAAAAATCAAATTGACTTTCTTGACAAGTTATCAAGGCAATTTGCGGTTCTGTGCAAGCATGAATTTGCATGCAAGCAACAGTTGCTCACAACATTGCTTGTGTTCAACCAATAGAAATGTCAAATATACCAGTACAGACATGATAATTGTTTATCCAAAAACTCGCAGAGCCTTTTTTTTGCGTACCTTGAACTTATGTCTTCCTTGAAGTTCATTCCAGAAAAAAAAGACTCATTTGACCTAGAAAATGACCCTATATTCCAGTGTAGCTTACATAAGATATGCTTATATGAAACTAGATAAACCCTTTATAGTATATGACTTGACTAAAAGACATAAATCGTACCTGAGCAAAGCAGAGATGAGTATTGTGTGATCCATTCTAGAAAGAGAAGAGGAAAAGAAGTCATCAAAACAGTAAATCCATACAAAAGAATCTCATATAGAAAATTTAAATTTCTGACAAGATTGCAGTATAACTAGTGGCAGGAATCAACCTTGTATAAGGTATCCAAGATGAGAAGATCCAACCGTCCGGCTCCAGAATTTGAAATAACTGCATATACCACATAAGAAGATAAATGCATGATAACCAGAAAAGAACTACAGTCAATAACCTCAAGTCCAGATTTAGCATCATAGTGACCACGAACAACTATCAATATTGTAGATAGTATGTCTATTCAGTTACATAGGGTTCACTTCATACAGACATGCTAGAAGGTATACCATATTCTGTGCTCTGAGGGAATCGAGAAACATCAGATATGTAAGCAATCCTGGATCTTTCCCCAAACAGAAAACCCAAGGAAAGATAATCTTCTCCATGCATTACCTAGAATGCGGATAACGAATTAAGATCAGAAACATATAGGATCAAGGCAACAATGATGATAAAGCACAATTGTAGGATCAGATTGAGAATTTGTGAAGTAACTGGCAATGGAATAAACTGAAGCCCCGACGATATAAATGGTTTCTCACAATCACTCTCAATTATCCTCCAGTCCATTTGAGCCACCCGCCTTATTTCTTGACCCTCTTTTCAGCTTTTTCTGAACCAAGTAGGGGAATTTTACTGAAACACTGTAGTAAGAATGTAAAACAGCACAAATGAATGAGAACAAGTGCTGATCATTAGTTAATTGATTTTACAATGAATTGTAGAACCAAAACTACCTTATGTTATGTTGTGCTGTATACAGATTGTTATCCCACTAGAAACACCCCACGTTCATTATTTCAAGGAACAACACCTTAAAATATGTAAGTGAATGTTATCAATTATGTGGACCTATACAAAATGCGTGCTTGTCCAAAAGTTGTGATCATTTTGTGATTTTTATGTTGACTATGAATGTTATATACTATATTTGTTGATTAACTGAGACGTGTTTAATCTTAAAATGTAAAGAAGATATCATAACTCCACCTATGGATCTACAGTTCATAAAAAATAATCCACAAAAAACCTTCCGCCTTTTCCTTTACCTAATTTGGATTTTGGAATTTTTGACAGTACGACTAGCTCTATTAACTTTGGAAAAAAGAGGTATCCCATTGACATATATTAACCTTATAAGAGACATGTATGATGGTACAAAAACATGTGTGAGGACTCATGAAGGAACGACAGACTTCTTTGAAGTTAATATTAGGTTACATCAAGGATCAACTTTAAGTCCATACTTATTTATAATGGTGATGGATGAGTTAACAAAACATATTCAAGATGAAGTACCTTGGTGTATGTTATTTGCAAATGACATTGTATTAGTGGAGGAGTCTAAGGAAAAAGTTAATAGAAAATTGGAACTATGGAGAGAAACATTAGAAAGCAAAGGCCTCCGACTTAGTAGAACAAAGACAGAATATATGGAATGTAAGTTTGATCATTTGGTTACTTCAGAGGACATAGAAATTAAAATTGGCACACATTGCATTCCCCAAAAGGAAAGTTTTAAATACCTAGGGTCAATTTTTCAGAGTGATGGAAGAATTGATGGAGATGTTACACATAGAATTAATGCTGGTTGGTTAAAATGGAGAGGAGCATCACGTATTCTTTGTGATAAGAAGATACCATTAAAATTAAAAGGTAAATATTACATAGCAGCAATTAGGCCTGCCATGTTTTATGGTTATGAGTGTTAGCAGTTAATCATCAACATGTACAAAAGATGTCTGTGACAGAAATGAAGATGTTGAGATGGATGAGTGGTCATACAAGAAAAAACCGTATACATAATGAGGTTATTATAAACAAATTAGGAGTGACACCAATAGAGGATAAAATGAGAGAACATCGTTTAAGATGGTTTGGACATAGAAAGAAGAACCTGTAAGAAGGTTAGAAAAACTAAATTTGGAAAGTATTAAAAGAGGTAGAGGAGGACCACAAAAGTGTTGGAAAGAAACAATAACGAATGATCTAGCTTATTGGGAGTTAACTGCTAACATGGCACATGATAGGGATCTGTGGAAACAAAGAATCCATGTAGCCGACCCTGTCTAGTATGGGAAAAGGCTTAGTTGTTGTTGTTGTTGTATGACTAGCTCTATTTGGCAGCTTCTTTCAGGGTCTGCGATACCTAATATATCATATGTCTCATATAGATAGAACTCGTGATCTGAGATGGGGCATTTCAGGAAGCAAATACACATGGCAGGTATTGGGCAGTCAATCACCATCTTGTGCACAAATCCGTGTTAGAAACAAAATGTAGTGAGGTGGATGTATGATAGCAAATATGGAAATCAATTCTTAATGAGACTATTAGGGAAAATTTGTCAAAGTTGCACAAAAACAAGACGAAATCTGTCGTTTGACATATAGATTTCCAGAGTGAAAATGTAAGAAGTTGGAGGATATGGACTATAGAAAGAACATGAAAGCAGTCTTGTACATGTTGTATCAGACCTTGTATTTTACATGGTACAGTAGGCATATATGATACCATATTGTATGACAAAATACTATATGGGTATGATATTGTATTTCTTTATTTAGTAAAAGAAAAACGTAAAGCAATAACAACAACAACTAAGCCTTTTTCCATACTAGATGGGGTCGGCTACATGGATTCTTTGTTTCCATAGAGTCCGATCATGTGTCATACTAGCACTTAACTCCACATAAGCTATATCATTCTTTATTGTTATTTTCTAATACTTTTGTGGTCTTTCTCTTTTTCTTTTAATATTGTAAAATCTAGTTTCTCATACCTTTTTACCTGAGCTTCCTTTTGTTTTTAATAACCTCATTACATATACAATCTTTTCTTTTATGACCATTCATCTATCTCACCATCTTCATTTTTGCCACAAATACCTTTTATATATGTTGATAATTTACTGCCCAACATTAAGAACCATAAAGCACAGTCGGTCGCATTGCTGTTCTATAATATTTACCTTTCAACTTTAATGGTATCTTTTTGTCACATAAAATACTTGATACACCATTTTAACCAACCTGCATTAATTATGTATAACATCTCAATCAATTTTTCCCTTAATCTGAAAAATTGACCCTAGGTATTTAACTTTTCTTAGAAGGAATACAATGTATGATCTTCGTTTTTATATTGTTTGAAGTAACCAAATGATCAAACTTGCATTCTATATATTTTGTCTTTGTTCTACTAAGTCGAAAGCCTTTGCTTACTAATGTTTCTCTTCATAGTTTCAATTTACATGTCATCCACAAAAAACGCAAAGCAATAAGATAATGTAAAAATCGATGGCATCATAATATAAATATTATATCGTGTGTGCAGTAGTGCAATACATGCTATTAAAAGGGTGAAAATCCATGAATCTGAATCGCATTGGTCCAACTACCAATATACCATGTACATAACATAGGGTGATGATACAAGTATCTTTCTCATATTTGATAGTATGATTCATTAATTTAATACTCTTAAAATAAAGTAATCTTGAATAGCTCCTTTATTTTTTATATAAGTATCATGTACTCTTCGTATATTCTTCTAGTGTCTTCTTGGTCCTTTATATAATAAATAATATTGTAAGTAAATGAGTCTTACCTCTCCTAGTATTTCCCATGCCTCAATAGGGATATCATCTGACCCTATAAACTTTCTAGATTTCATTAGTTTTAGATCCTCTTTCACTCCATTCCTTGGAATGCATCTATAAGAAACACAATTTGTGGATTCATGTGAGCTGATTAGCCCTGATCATTGATACTCTGAAAATAACCCTTCCATCTTGTTTTGATGTCCTTATTTACAACTTGAGCAAGATCCATTGTTTTTCATTCTCTAGCCTTGACAAGTTTAAATATTAAGGTAAAAGATACTCATGGTCGAGACTTCATTAAAATGCCGTGTGTCATGAAATCGAACCAACACCCTCATGCACCAAAATATATAAGAATTGCTAAAACATTTCAGACACTAATTTAGGCACATATTTACATCAGATTCTCAATGCAATTATATGAGACTAAAGCTTTGGGCTGAGGGCTCTAAACTTTTCTTTCAAGTCTTGGAGGATTTGGTAATCTAATCCTCACAAATAACTCTTGGAATGCATTGAACCAACTGAAGGAAGATGCATAACATGAAAGTTCATCACTAAACTGACGAGGATCAGTCAGATCCAAACTGCAGGATTATATATCTAAAACCATGAGAGATGGCAATGACTCGGCTGACAACATTAAGGGGGGAAATGAACGGGCTGGATTACAAAATGGGGAAACTGATCTAAATAATCATTAAACACTGGTTACACAGGAGCTTCACCAGGAGCAAATATAGAGTGAATTTGCTAGAGTGGAGTGGGAACTAGACCACTGCTATTACTAGAAATAAACTTAATAGATGAGGTCAATTAATGGAAAAGGTATGCTTCACAAGCAATAAAAACCATCAACTACTTCAAGAGTACCTCAGCGACTGCTTGAAAAAATGACTATCTCACATGACTTTCTAGACTACTTGGGTCTCCTTATAGATTGTTGAAAGGTCCTTCCTGGAAGCTCCATATCTGGTAAGGTTCCCAATCATCTACGCGTCAAAGTTTCAAATACAAACCCATATGCACAAGTGGATGTCTAATCACATAAATCACATAACAATATTTGAGTAAATCCTGTTTTTTAGGATAACTCCGCCATGGCCGATCTCAAGCCCCAAATGAGAAAAGAAGAGGATTGCATTAGACTTACACCAATTGTTGAAATTTGAAGTCATGTTGCGGAAGATTAAAATAAGAAATATCACTAACATTAAGGAGGAAAATATGAGAGATCAAAGGAAGGGGCAGACCTCCAATGGAGGCCGTCCCCCTCTTTCTCTCTCTTTCTTACACTCAACCTCACTTACCTAATACAACTTATCAGCCCTTATATAATGAGCAGTAAAACAGAAAATGATAAAATGCTCTTAGTACTACGAGCAATTACAATAATACCTAAAACATCAATATGCATATTCTTCAACACCCCCCCCTCAAGTTGGGAGTGAGATACTTCGAACTCTAAACTTTCCAAAAATTCTTCATCTGTCTACAACATTTTTCATCTATCTTCATGACTGATCTGATCTTCAATAGCTTCTTTGGCTACAACATCTTCAATTCAGTCTTCCTGACTGATCATCTTAGGTAGCATCTCTGGCTGCAACATCAACTCAGCCTTCCTGGGTAATCATCTTAAGCAGCATCTCTGGCTGCTACATCAACTCAACCTTCCTGACTGATCATCTTAAGCAGCATCTTTGGCTGCAAAACACATTTTAGCAGTCCTCATGACTGCAATCTTCACAAGAATTGACAGATTGGAGACATTTCATCCAATCTGCCCACAACTCTACTTCGGTGCCCATACATGACTACCTTTCTTTCTTTCGTAACTCATATGTATGACAATCTATCCAATCTCACTCTTCTGCAACATGTACTAATCTTCACTCTCTCTCTTTTCTCTGAATTTTCTGATTTCTCTTAAACATTTTCCTCAAACACTTGGTTCGCTTTCCAAGACGCTTCATTCAACCTCTCATTCCGTGCAAAACTTGTTGATCACTGAGTTTCAAGATACTATATCCTCAATGGCATTCCTTCAAACACTTGGTGTTACTCATAAAATTCTCCTCCTTTGAGAGCAAAGTCAGGAAAGAACGGTAGAATATCTTCTATCTTTAAAAGACCATCAGTCTCCTTCACAAAACCTATAGCTTTTCGTATGTTTTCCCTTTTTGCTCCCTTTTCCTGTTCAATAACATGCTTTGCTACCATAAGCCAGAGCTTCTTCCTCAAATCCTTATCATCTTCAACTTTGTCTGCCTCTGCCTTAGCAAGTTCAGGGTCTACCCTCAAAGCAAGAGCCACAGCTTCTTCATGCATGCCCATCATGCTATAAATGTAAACACATGAACGCACTCTTCTTTCTTTAAGGCATAGCCGAAGTGCATATTTAGGATCATAAAAGTATTCAGATCCAGTTGTGCGACCTTTTCCGAATTTGCATTGAAGAAACAGCAATAAGGCACTTTCATGCTCCTGTGCAGCATACAAAGATAGCAACAAATTGTGCACAGCAGGGACCTCATTTTGCAATCGCTGGACACAATATTCTAAAAATTTGATGACCTCATGTGTCTCATTTTTGGCATGAGGTTCACTAGAATTGCGCATCATTGCTGGGATCAGCCTCCTCGGGTCCAAATTATTTGTGGTTATCCAGGCCTCAACAGTTTCATAGGGATCAAGCATTATGAGGTCTGGTGAAAACTTGTACTGTAGTTCCAAGGGAACACTTGGCTTTTGCAATACCTCCAAGGCCTTTTTTTTTGCTTCTCCTTGCTGGATATAATGATGAACCACAGTCTCGTACTTCCCCTTTAATCCAAAAAAATAGACCAGTTCATCAACTCTACCATAGTTTTCTAACAGCCTCACTGTGGTAGCTTCATCCAAAACATCCTTGCAATCACTGAGAAAAGGCTCGAAATTCCCTTAGAGTAGTTTGGTACTCAGAAGAGACACCATCTTATGCTACGTTGCCATGTATAGTGCCATCCTCCAGTAATAGTCTATTGATCTTGTCCAAGTATAACTCAGCAGCCCAGGTGGAGATCATAGTTATTTGGCATTTATACTCCTTAGGAAGATTATCAAGCCTCCACAACAAAAAAAGGCTCTTAAAGCATCCTGTTCACCAGCTCCAATAAACTTCAAAGCAATTTCTTCAAAGGATATAATATAATTCATCTTTGCGTAAAAGGATGTAGCTCTCAAAAAAAATCCTTTGCGAGAAAAGCGGCTTCAGCCTGTACCAATAAAACCTGGTCTCTCTGATATGAATTTCTACAGTTTTGCGAGTGCAGCATCTGGGAAAAAACAACTGCAGTGCCTCATTAGGGTGGCCATTCTGGCAATCTCTTCATACACAACATCTCTCATTGGGCATCATCATAACCTGCTCCACTTTCTTGGGAATTCAAATGGTACAGCCATATGCAATGAATGTGCAGCCAAATCCAATAAATGCAGCCACCAAACTGCTCAATGTGCAATAAATGCCTTTTGATTCTTAATGCTTCAAGACTGTAACGTCTTTATTCTTCTTCCCAGGCCTAACAAACTGTTCCACTTTCCCAGGCCTAGCGTTTTTATTCTCAATAAGGTCCTGCTCCACTTTCTTGAGAATTTGAATAGTACAATAAATGCAGCCCCCAGTTCACAACATTCAATTCTCTGAACCAACGTGATTGCCTCTTGTATCTTCACAACATTAAATTCTCTACCCAACGTAATATTGCAGCCACCATATGCAATAAATTCAGCCACCATTTGCAATAAATTCAGCCAATAAATGCAGCCTTGTGTTCCGAAAAAAATGGTATCCTCAACATTCCATCATCAGAAAGAACTTCAAAAAATAGTCTGGAGCAGTCGTCTCAGCAATTCTGAAGGATGCAAAGCCTTGCGACCCAATAAATCCTGAAATAAATCTTGAAATCTCACATGCGTCAAACATTGCTTCAGATGAACTGCCATTCCACGTGGCACCCCCAGAAACACGAGGGGCGCTTTTACAGTGTGAACTTTCTTTCCCAATTGACATGGACAGATCACACCATTAAATTGATGAAGAAGAGACTGGAAAATACCCAACTTATCTGCCTGCCTCCAGATTTAAAAGTGTCAGAAACCTAGTTCCTACCCACGGAATAGCTTGCATGCATTTGATTAGTAGCACAATTGTTCCGCCTGTTCATATTATGAACTGCATTACTCGCAACACTTTCTATTGTTCTTCCTTCTTCTTCTGTTTCTTCTTTTCAAATAATAGTTGCAGATGCAACAAGTGCCTTCTCTAGTTGCCCTTTCTTCTTCTCTGCCAACTTTTGATTATCTAACTCGACTTTGATCTGCTTCTTCCTCTCCTTTCTCAGGGAAACTACTTTAAGAATTATCCTTTAAGAATCTTCACATCCATGACTAACTAACCTTCTTGAAGAACATTGCACTGGTCCAATGCTTATACCACTAACAGGAACTTTAACACTTTTAAATACTCTAACAGTTCCTCTAATGAACCAAGAATTGATGCTTGCACACACCCACCTTCGCCACTCTTGTCAATCTTTTTCATGATATTTTCCATATCCGATCAGTGGCCAGTACAATAAACTCGTCTCTTTTAGTGAGGCGGCGATAGAATACTTCAGGAACTGAGATCAATCCAAAATCCTTTAAACAAAAAACACCAAATGCTCTTGTCATTGCCAAACCAGGGTAATCATTGAGGAAGCCACACACGAGCCACTTAAGGCTCATCATACAGGGCAAAGACCCGCCCTTTGCATCATTGGATCCTCTCTGCTTCTCTTGGAAGATTGGGTTTGAGGTCCACCGTCAACTGAACAGCAATGAGACTGTTTTCTTCATCTCTAGTGCCTAATACAGCTCTAGAATCTCAAGGTTGGCAACAACGAGATCTTGACCCTTCTTAAGCAAAATAACCGTTGTTGTTCCACTGCAAAAGCAGTTGATACTCGGATGACTTTGCCAGCAGTTCGTCGTAGATCCGTCGATTCGAAGGCTCTGATACCATGTTAAAATTTGGTGTCGCAATGCGGAAGATTAAAATAAGAAATATCACTAACATTAAGGAAAAAAATATGAGAGATCAAAAGGAAGGGGCGGACCTCCAATGGAGGTCACCCCCCCTCTTTCTCTCTCTTTCTTACACTCAACCTCACTTGCCTAATACAACCTATCAACCCTTATATAATGAGCTATAAAACAGAAAATAACCAAAATACCCTTACTACTACGGGTAATTACAATAATACTTAAAACATCAGAAATTACAAAACTAACACTAAGAACACTAAATATGCATATTCTTCAACACCAACTAGCGTAAAACTTTGTCAGATTTACTGCTATGGGTTCTAGACATTATGAGTTGTCCAGTTTTGCAAGACTTAAACAAGATCCATGTATTAATCAAAGTCTATGTTGCTAGAGGGTGCCTGCATGAGGTCCACGACTCCACATACCCTCTGCTAATATACAAGCCCTCTTAGAAAGTCCTCTGAGGGTATTTGTTTGGATTTTCTTTCTTGTTAGGACTTCAGTTGTTTTTCTATTTACGTTTGAATAAGCACTCAAGTTTCTTCTCTCTCTATATATTATATATATATATGTAGAGAGAGAGAGATCCCAACTTACATGTTGAACTAGTCGAAGCTGCTAAAGGCTATACCAGGAAGAAAGAGACTCATAAGATGGTAGAGGATACTATTGATTATGCACATTTTCATCAATTCATGATTAGGATCAAAACTTATTCCATGATATTTTCATGAGAACTTCACTCTTATTCTTTAGCAAGCCTAGAGAGACTAAAAGGGCTGTTTTGCTCCATGATATATGTTTTAACCAACAATTAATTATATATCATTCATAAAGAAGCACAATATCTACAAGGAACCATGTGTCTTCAATTCTTGTCCCAGTTTCCTCCATTTGACAGGAACTTGATGGAGTGTACTGCTATGGACATATACATACATACGTACATACAAAAACATACATATCTATATGTACATACATATCTATATGTGCATACATATGTATGTGTTCATATGTATGTATATGTACATACATACATACATATATATATATATATATATATATGTAAAGAGAGAAAGAGAGAGAACAGCGTAACCCTTGTCAAGTTTATCGTGAGGAACAAAGGGAAGCAAAAAGGATCAGTCAACCAATATCAAAAGTAGTCTAGCTTTTGAAAGGAAAAGCTCTGGCCCACTAAAAACGTATGGGCCGAGATAATTGTACTTTGTAGAGAATATCCCACATGCGCACACACAACAGAAAGGACTTGACATAGAACTTCGTTTAGAGACAAAATCAACTACCGATGTTCAATGTGCTGTGATGGAACTTGTCAACTTTATATTTTCAAAAACAAACCAAACTGTAGAATGGTTGTAATTAAGAACCAAAAGTTACCATGGTCGCAACCAAGTCTCGCCACCCTGGTGCAGTTTACTTGAGTTACAAGTAAAAGGAATCAAAGTGATGGAACATGCTAATATATACATTTGTTGAAGTTGAAAAAAGTTACCTGTCCATTGCAAATTCTGTGAGATAAACAGGAGTAGGAGTAATATCATTGACAGGACTAAATGGTTGCACTGTACGTATGTCATCTAAACCAAGGATGGCATCAGCATGTTCATGAGTCAGAATTATCTGTAGTTTTGAATCATAAGCAAAATGGTTATGACCATTGAAAGCATCTAAAGATTAGTACTTGTTCATGTTTACGAGAAACATCATGAAGAAACTTAAGGATGCAATGAAAAAAAAAGCATAGGATCAGTCCTATGATGAATAGCCATTTAAATTTTGGTATGGAGTAGGTAACTGAGGATAAATTTCTCGAAGGGTTACATAAATGATACTGGCCCTCAATGCTAAGAGGGGGATTGGTAAGGCGCAGATTGGAGAGCCAGTTTCTTGGTACAGAACTCAACTACCGTTAGTTATACTTCAACCATTCCTTGTAGCAACAAGAGAACAATTTTTTGACAGCAAGCACCATTTCTCCCCCATCCATTCTGCAAAGGACATGCTATAGAACTAGAAGTATCTCTGCACAAGTGATCCCAATAAGCTTGGAACTTTGGTGGGACCAAGCATCACATCAGCGCTGCCACATGACAACCCAGATTAAGGATTTAAGGCGCCTATAGAAACTTAAAGTGGCAGTTGCAGATAGTTGGACTTGCGATTTATCACTAGCAACTGATTAATAGTTGCGGATGAACATTGCTGGGCTGTCAAACAACAGATGGTTTAACCTTAAAAACAAAAGTGAACACAGTTTTAAAGATCCTTTGAAGTCAGAAAAGGAAAAGGTCCATAGAATTGGAAGAATGGAAAAAGTGAAAAAATATAGAATCCAGTTTACAAAAAGCGTGACTTCTTTGCATCGAAACTGCAACTATATTTTTGCAACAACTAAGCCTTTTCTCATGCTAGACAGGATCGGCTACATGGATTCTTTGTTTCCGCAGAGCCCTATCATGTGCCATGTTAGTGCTTAACTCACAATAAGGTAGATCATTCTTTATTGATTCTTTCCAACACTTTTGCAAATAGACCAAAAATTTTAAGGGCTTTCTAGATGTTTAAATAATTTTATGGATTTGATGTTAAACTGAACTGCTTTAAGGGATGTGTGCATGAGTGTGGATGTGGAGGTGTGTGTATGAGCATGCGTGCTTGTGTGTTCCCTGTCTAGCATTGACAGATTGCCAGTTCAGTTCACCTGCAAAAGCATTTTTCTACAAAAGCTCACAGTTAACAAGAACCATCCCTAAAATACAAAGCAAGACCAAGAAGCTCAAACGACATACTTCTGGCTTTTCATTTTCAGTTTTTTATAATAATATGAAGCTATGTGGAATCAGCGGAAAGCCCAAAACTAGCTCAAGTGCATAGAGCACATAATTACAATCACGCAAAACAAACTTACAGAATCCACTCGAGGAATCTTGTGGTGGGTGAACCATCGCAAAACTTGCTCTCTGAATGTCTTTCCTGAATCAATCAAAATATAGCTGTGCTCTCCATTACCATGAAAAAAGTCAATAAGAAGGGACGTATTGCACCTGTGAGCCAATGAAATCTAGGATTAGAAATGTATGACACTCGTGGACATGATGCATACAACTAGAATAAAATTGCCACCCATGATAAACCACAAAAGCTTATACCAGTGACTGAGAGTAACTCTGGAGCTTTCTTTGACTTCTATTGGTTCAATAACGTTTTGAAAAATCATATCATACAATTCCCTTAGTTCAGTAACAAGATACCACAGAGAAAGAGGAGTGGGAAAATAAAAAGGTATGCATCAGTTTCTTGAGAAAAAAGAATGTCGAAAATTTTCAAAAGTTATCGAAACTGTATACAACTGTTGCAAGTCCTTATAAAAAAAAAGCCTAGACTGCGGCACTGTACACAATCAGAAAGAAGTAAAAAAAAGATCTATTTGACAGAAACGAATTTCATTCCAACTGGCAGCAAGATAAATATAGAATACAGAAGAAATTTGACAAAATCAATGGTATGAGATTGAAATGCATAAGTTAGCGTGCTGTCAAGAAAGCCTCCAATTTGTTCCTAAACAACTTAAAGCTGAAAAGGGATGATCCGAGGAAAAACATCTTATTTCATAGACCTAGATTATAACGATATAGGAGAATGATGAATGAGAGAACAAGGCAAATCAGAGAGAAAAGGAGGAGAACCCTTTCGAAGATCACACAATAATGAATATAGGGACCTACGTCATACTAGAAAGATATATTTAAAAATTACTTCACCACCGAACATCTCACACTAGAAAATGTATACAGCAGAACAGTTCATAATTAACTGAGAAGAGACATAGTTCAATTCGTAGCCAAAGAAATTCTAGGTAATTCAAAAACACCATTAACTAGTCATGGAATATGAAATTCGGCAAAAAATGTATTGAAATGATTATATTAAATGCTAGAAAGATCTGTTATCGGTTCATGTAAAAACTTTGGGTGCTCGAAAATGAAAGAAGATATATATTTGTTTCGAATGATCTGAACAAAGTACCAACTCGTAGCTTCCTATACACACACACAGAGAGAGAGAGAGAGAGAGAGAATGAATCACCAATCTGTCACAAGAGTGCCTCCACGAACTCATTGAAAACAATAAACAAACAGAAGAAACAGAAACGAGCCCGAAATTTCGAAATCTGAAGCGGAAGGATCAATAAACACGGACCTGTAGTCTCGATTCTTCTCAGGTGGCAACATGAGAGATCTCGTGCAGACATCGCATGGCGGATCGGACGGTTGCAAGAGGCACATCGCGTTCGGGACAGCGCTGGAACAGCCGGTTCCAAGAAATATCAGCGACGACTCGCCGTTTCCCGGCGGGAAGTCACCGGCGTGTCCGTTTGCCAACGGAACATTCGGATCCATCGGAGATCCAGGTCGCTCAGGAAACGCGGGAGCCCCGCAAGACGGGATCTCTGTCTCCTTAAATAAGCTCCTTACGAATCGGTTCGGCACAAGAAGAAACCGGTTCTCCCATTGTCTTGTGAACCGGAAGATCCGGAGTGTGATTCGGTCCTACGTAGGAGTATTCATGGAACCGCCAGAACCGATCTAAACCGGTGGTTCGGCTCAGTTCTAGCACGAAAAAAACTTCATCGTTCGATTATTGGATCCGAATCATGAGAAACGAACTATTATATATATATATATATATATATAAAAGTTTTGTATGTGTGAGTTTTACAACCTCATATAAAATATGAACTGTAAATCCTAATAATCTAATGGTATAATAATACATTGCATTTAGTAAAATCCTTAAATAAGTAAAACAGTGGTTCAAAACTGAACCAAACTAAAACTTACAGTTCGATTTGGTTTGATTCTTGTCATAGCACAAGTTCGGTTCTCTAAAAGTTTTGAACCGAAACTAATGATTCGATTCGAGGTTGGAGGTAGAACCAAATCACATTGAACCATGAACACCCCTAGACCTACGAGTAGGGATCTAGCTGTAGAGGTGGCTTATTAGGGTCCGACCTGCCGGCTTGAGCCAGACCCCAATTGCCCCCAAACCAGCCCAAACCAGAACGAGGGACTCATGGTTTAGTTCCACCTACCAAAGAACCGAAGAGAAACCAGAACCATGGTTCCGAGTTGTTTTCTTCTTCTTTTCTAAAATCCTACATTTGTTTCATGTTTTTTTTTTCCAAACCTAAACTAGAGTTGGTGGAACCATACCCAAAACCATAGTGGAGAGAGGCCCGTTCGGTTCCACTTACAGGTACCGGTGGAAGCTAGGCAGCCAGTTTAGAACCAACGTCCCGGTTTGCTAGAACTAGCCAGGTCTATCTAAGTGGGTGGGAGCTACATTTGATGTGATCTGGTTTAAAACCTGACACGATCGGATTGGAATCTGAATGTTTCAGTTCGGTGACCAAATAGGACCAAAATATACCAAGAGTGTGATCTTGGTCTGCAATATCTAAGTTCGATATCTGAATCCTTGGGATGACCCGACCCATCTACCTACTTAAGTACATCATGTTGGCTCTTCTGAATCAAGCCCCTCACAAAGAGAGCCATGAGTCCTTTTGGAACTATGTTTGCAGCTTTCCACCTAAACGTTCACGTATCTAGGGGATGTAATTTTGTGTACGACCCAACGGCCTGACCCGAACCAAACCGACCTGTAAAATCCATGTCTACCCATTGACCCAACATGTGAGATCAATAGGATACAGTGGCGGACCTACTCATGGGCGAAGTAAGGTGACTGCCTCACGTGAAACCTGAAAAATTTAGAAAATCAACAGGAGCACTCCAAATTTCTCGAAAACTTGTTAGCGGCCTCACCTGAATTTTACCCATTTGGACTTCCTCTCTACCCGGAAAAAAATTCTAGGTACACCATTGTTGGTACACAAACCCTGAAAGATAAGAACCTATATTTTTCTTTTTCGGTGAAGAATTTTAATTTTATATAGAGAATAAATACATGTTAATTCTTAAATTAAATGAGCTTGAGATTTCTTTTCTAAAATAGTTTAAATATAAGCTTTCAAAGTTTAAGAAACAGTCCGTCATCGTATGAACTCATCTAAGAACCGATGTACTTTTTTCCTATCTTTTCTTCTTGTACTCATATGGCTCTATGGTTCGTAATCGTAACAGGAACCCGTCGAACTGTGCCCAAAACCATAACCAAACCTGGGTGGTGCTTGGTTCGTTTATGATTCTTAATTCCATGAAAATGGAACCAGATCCAAACTGAAACTAACAGTTCAAACAGCCAGTTCTTTCTTTTTTATTATTCTTAATTTTGACTTTTAAAAAAAATCCGCTTTATGCAGTTATAGGTTCGAACTGAAACTGGTCGTTACAAGCCTTGACCGGAACTGGCCTAGACCAGGTTTTGTTCTCCGTCATAGATCCGGGGCTGAATCCGGTGGTTTTTCCTCGGTCGATCCAACCACAATGGGGAGGCTGAAGCGAGATTCATGTCTGGGTATTGAACTCATGACCTCCAATAACCTAACACCTTTGCGTAGAAGTACATTCGATGACTTATTTATATCTGGGTTTGTAATAAACTTTCTTATATGGCTGGGGTTGCAAACAAAAATAAATCTAAGACATCGATTCTGTAAGTTGGATTCGGGTCGGGTGAGGTCAGATTGGTTGCATTTATTCCCGCTCCAGCGATGTGGTATCATTGCCTACTTGGGGGTCTGCCAAGTCTTAGTGACTGTATTTGATAAAAAGCACGCTTCTTAACTTGCTTCACAAATAACGTCACCCCTTACCAATTGTTGCTTTTTCACTTTATTGAATATCGTTTTTAACGCCAAAAAGTTATCGTCATTGCACATCGGTTTCTCTTTATTTTTGCTTTATTTTACAATCACTTTGATTGGACTTATTTCTTAGTTATACTACATACAACTGACTTTATTGGCCACACACGCATATATCTTTCATACATGAATCACATAATATATATATATATAGAGAGAGAGAGAGAGCATGCATATGCACACACTCTTCAACACTAAAATCTTCTTAAAGATCTCAACAAATTTCAAGACCAAGGATTGATATCTTTAAAGTAAAAAGCATCTAATGTACCTACAAAAGTATCGTAATATTTTTTTGACTTTTTAAATTTAAATTTCAACTATTGGTCTCATCATGTTTTAGTATGGATGTGACGTGAGTGTTTATTACATTCTTCTTCTCTCTCTATTTATATATACACATGTATATATATATATATATACATATATACTTACATATACATAGAGAGATTAGCATATGTTAACACCCTTAGGTACTAAGCAAATACAAACAAATTTATGAATGGTTCATATTTGAATCTATAAAGTAGAAAGTATATGTGCAAGTTGAGATTTGCTAGCACCTAAAGGTGTACGACTGCAAAAAGTAGTACATGTGTACTTTATACTTTATAGATTCAAATTTCAACCTTCCATCACCAAAGATGGATGATTGAAATTTGTTTAGATTTGCTAGCATGTAAGATGTAGCCGACCCCGTCTAGTATGGGAAAAGGCTTAGTTGTTGTTGTTGTTGTTGCTAGCATGTAAGAGTGCTAACGACATATACCAATCCCTATATATATATATATATATATATATATATATATATATATATATATATATATATATATATATATATATATATATATATATATATATATATATATATATATATATATATATATATATATATACTAAAGTCTTTGTTTGCCTATGTAACCTAAACAAATGGCTTACCACTTTTACCATGAAAGAGTTAAAAGAGAAAGGACCTTTGGTTTACCTTATTTATCTCAATAGGGGTATAGTTGGTTTAGGTGGAAATTTTCAAAGTTGCAGCTCATTTGCACCAGCTGAACCAAAGTTAAACTCGCTTTCTTCAGCCGAATGTACCATTTTCGTGCTCGGGGCAGATGGTTTAACAAACTGTGCTTGGATAACACGGCGATGAGTTGAACCATGAGGGGCTTGATTCATTTTCAATCCATACTTAGACAACGTTGAAACTTCATTCATAGGTAAGGCTATCTGTTCAGTTTCATATGAAATGAACTGAAATCCAAAATTGCATAAAAAATACAAGGTATTCATACCTTCCGAATTATAGTTTTCATAACCCAACCAGAAAATATGATCTTAATTGCAGTGGCCTAGACTTACAGCAATAGTTTGTTCCAACAAAAGGGTAGAGTGGCATTCAGAGCGTTAGCTCACCTGGCAGGGCACTCAATTCACAAGTGCAGGTCCTAAGTTTGATTCCCGGGGTGTACGAACCTGGCTTTGGGTTCCCCGTGGTAACTAAACAAAGAAAATCATAGGGTAAAGATGTATCTTAAGCAGAAAACAATCGATACTTCAGATTTACTCATAATTTTTACGGAAGGATACATAATTTCTTCCAAACTATTTTATGTGTACATAAATTCTGGTTGAACTCATAAACAAGAATCACAAGAATACCGCTGTCATGAATGTGGGAAATTATAACTAATTCAAAATTTATGGAATATTCAGATAAAACTCAATTTATTTAAAAATTTCGTAGGGGTAAAGTAGGTCGTGTTGCTATTTATATTGCCAATTGCTAGTAAATACCAAAAGCAAATAAGTTGTGCACAACAAAAGATCATAATTGATGAATCTTGCAAAAGACTAATACATGATTATATGTGATAATTGTTGATTGAAGTTATGCAAAAGAAAGTGAGTTACAAAAGAAGCAAATTGTGGCGCCAAGAAAATTAGCTCAATGGTAAGGTGCTCTAGCACCCGTTGCTCTTGGTGGGAGTTCGACTTCCTGAGGGTGCATGTGTGTTCTTGTAACCAAAGTCGACATGTATGTGTGTGCCGCAAAGTGCAATATAATGCTCTCCCGGCTAGGGAGTTGACTCACAAGTTAAATGTCAGGAGTTCGATACACAGGGAGGTGTTGTACAAAAAAAAACAGAAAAGAAGAAATGTATCTATGTATATGAAAACGATCTGATACTTTGTTATAAATTGACGACACAAAATTATTTAGTATTATTATGTTCATGGTTAAATATTAGTATTTTTAGCGACGGCGAGGCTTGAATTATGTGAATGACGTGCAAACCAGAGTTTAATAAGCTTCAAAAGTTAATGGCCCGCCTTTATTATATTAAATTGAATAACTGGTTTGGGAGAACCCACACTCCAGGTATTGAGCTTGGTGCGTTCAACTTGGAAGGTTTTTGAGTCGATGCGTTGCCGAGTAAGCCTTAGCTCCGAGTACATGGTTTACCAAATATTATACTAATGAAGAATACGAGTTTCATGAATTCAAATTCACCAAATGCTACAGGGGAAGAGTTTCACAGACCCACGGATTCAAGTGTGTACTGATGAGGTTGATAAATTTTCCAAACGCACACAATTGGTCAGATATAATGAGGGAAATAATCTTCACAGACCAGGAACTCTCTCTCTCTCTCTCTCTCTCTATATATATATATATATATGTGTGTGTGTGTGTGTGTGTGTGATTGGTTTACAGGCACAAACTAAAGATCACAACTTGTAAATTGTTGGGCCCATAATGCATGGTGTTCTGTAGTTTGTATAATACACACATACATACATACATATATATATATATATGTGTATATGTGTGTGTGTGTGTGCATAGTGTCTCCTCTAAGCAAGAATTGATATTTGAGATGGCAATTATTTGCAATATTTTAAATAGCATAGTAGAGCAAGCGCACATTCATTTCAATTCCAGCTACATTTATGTCTTACATGACTAATTCTACTATTCATGATACATCCACAAAAATTACTGTCTCATCACCGTTGTTGCTGTAGTATTCCTCATTCGAATAGGAATCAGAATTATCCAGATATAAGAAAATTGAGACTTTGATCTTTGAAGGAGAGAGCACGATGGCTCTTTGAAAAAAATCAGTAGAAAGAACAAAGAAGGTAGCTGTACAAAGTTTAAAACCACCTCGGGCTTCGAAAGTTGAAAAGTGTGGTTTCCAAAAATCTATACCATACTATATGTTGGGGGGCATATCATACTGTATCATAAAGTACCGGTGCGATACGACCCAATAAATTGTATGAAGTGATTCAAATACTTGAACCGTATCAATTAAGGTATCGATATACGATAAAATCATATTGTATTGTACGACACAATGTGATTTTAATAATATTGGTTGTTTGACTTGCTTTGGCCCTACGTAAAAGATACATCTCTCAATGAATATAGAAAATGCTGCTGCACAAACTACTTGCTTCTCGCCCTCTTTTCTTTTCCTAAGATATTAACAACAAAAATCGCCTGCTCAAGCATTTCAAAGGCCACCTCAAGGCACAAATGATCCAAATGGTTTCTTTTCATATATGCCCGATGCACTCTCTTTTATTCCACTTAAGTTCTTTTAAGACTCTTGTATTATATGGAGATTTGCTGTAGCAGATATTGTACATTTTGAAGCATAATTGGCAGGGAACTTAGCTTTCTTTTCTAGAAAAAAGAGATAAAGAAGCACCAAAGCGGGCACAAAAATAGAACGTAGGTTTTTCCTGACAACAAAAGCTCAAGTTCACTAAGATTACTTAACAGCTTCCTATTCATTAAATCGAGGTGCAAAGAGGGCATACATGAGGAGGAATTGAGCTGCAAACATGCTTTTGAATGAGCATGTTTATAGTTCACCAACTGGAAGATGACATCCTCTACTTCATCAACGATTGTCCCAGAGGGCAGAGCCACCTAAAGAAAGCGAAAGAGCCGAACCCACCAACCTAACACGGTTTTTTTTATCGAAACTCTTGTTTTAGGGAATCATGGCATGTGTGCATGTGCGAGTGTATGTGTACATATATATACACATATACATATATATATATATACACACACACACACACACACACACATATATATATATATATATATATATATAAGAAAAACACAGTATGAGTGAGTACATTTAGGTGTTATCATGTCTAAACAAATCTCAAACATATGTCATTAGAGATAGATGGTTTGCACTTGAATTCAAAATATAAAAGAAAATGTGTATTTTTTGTAAGTATACTTAGTTGACATGTACATTTTTTTGCCTTTAAATTCAAGTCTAAACTACTCATCTTCAAAGAGGATGGTTGAGTCTTATTTGGATATGTTAGTTATGAAGTGTCCCAGTATGTAATCGGTTCTCTATATGCATGTATTTTTGTACGTGCATGTAAATGTGCATGAAAAATTGAGCCGCCTAAGTGCAACATGGATAGGAAAAAGGGAAGCACTCAATTGTGCAACAACCACGAGGACTTGCACATTATATGAGTGCGAGCACACACACACAAACATGTGTGATTGTTATATATATATATATATATATATATATATATATATATATATATAGAGAGAGAGAGAGAGAGAGAGATTAGATCTAGCCATGCATACTAACACTCATATGTCTTCCATATGCATAGTACAATATGTGTTGTGAAAACAATAAGTTTATTAAAATCTACAAGTGAAACTATCACATGCCTCCAAAGCCATAGTTACTGAATCGAGCAACATTTGGTCCATCTTTCTCGAATCGAAGTGCGTTAAGATGGCTAGCTCGAAACAAGCATGAGGAAGTTCTATTGAATCTATCATCCATGTTATAATTCTTGACACTCGTACTGTGATTAATGTGAGCCACAAGCATGATTACCACCTTAAGTGTGCATTCAAGCCTTTCGATAAGAACAAAACGCATTGAGGAATATCAAATTCAACTCGATCTATGGGGAGGTCTCAACTCAATGAAGATTCTTTCATTTGAATCATCACATCCCGTTGCTTCTATTTCTTTACTTGACTTTCTTGAGCTGTACATGAACATGAACTTGTATGATCAAACTAAGCAAACAGTCAAAATTAGGTAGCTCCATATATATTCAATCTCACCGACTAAAGCCTGATCTTCCTCTCAAGGTTTGGAAAACTGGATGATATTAATCAATGTGCTAGCTATCTTTCGTTTTTAATAACCTCATTATGTATAAGGTCTTTCCTTGTATCACCCACTCATCCATCTCAATATCTTTATTTTTATGACAGACATCTTTTGTCCATGTTGATGATTAACTGTCCAACCATAAAACATGGTAGGTCTAATAGTTGCTCTATAATATTTACCTTTTAACTTTAATGTTATCTTCTTGTCACAAAGAATACTTGATTCTCCTCTCCATTTTAACCAACATGCATTAATTATATGCATAACATCTCCATCAATTCTTCCATCACTTTGAAATGTTGACCTTAAGTATTTAAAACTTTTCTTTTGGGGATGCAATGTGTGCCAATTTTAATTTCTATGTCCTTTGAAGTAACCAAATGATCAAACTTATATTTCATATATTAGACTTTGTTCTACTAAGTTGGAAGCCTTTACTTTTTAATATTTCTCTCCATAGTTCCAACTTTCTATTAACTTTTTCCTTAGACTCCTCCACTAACACAATGTCATCTGCAAATAACATACACCAAGGTACTTCATCTTGAATATGTTTTGTTAACTCATCAATCACCGTTATAAATAAGTACAGACTTAAAGTTGATTCTTGATGTAACCCAATATTAACTTCAAAGAAGTTTGTCATTCCTTTAGGAGTCCTCACACATTTTTTTGCACCATCGTACATGTCTCTTATAAGGTTTATGTATGTCAATGGGATACCTCCTTTTTCAAAGGTTCTCCAAAGAACATCCCTTAGTACCCTATCGTAAACTTTTCTAGATCAATAAATATCATGTAAATGTCTTTCTTTTTTTCTCTAAAATGTTTCATAAGATATCTCAAAAGGTGAATAACTTCAATGGTAGATCTGCTTAACATGAATCTAAATTGGTTCTCTGTTATACTTTATACTTATCTTAACCTACGCTCGATAATTATTTTCTATAATTTTATAATATGACTCATTAACTTAATACCCCGACAATTCTTAGAATTTTGAATGTCTTCCTTGTTCTTGTGTATGGGTATAAGTATACTCGCTCTCTATTCCTCGAACATCTTTTGGTTTTTCCATATTTCATTAAATAGTCTTGTGAGCTAAGTGATTCTTGTTTCTCATAATATTTTTCAAACTTCTATAGGAATATTGTCTGATCCTATAGATTTACCAACCTTCATATGTTTAAGAGTCTCTTTGATTTTATTATTTTGAATACGTTGCTAGAAATTGTGGTTTATATATATTTTTAATTGGCTAACTCTCCTAAGCTAATACTAATATCTTTATTTTTGTTAAAAACTTATAAAAATAATTTTCATCTATTTTTATATCATCATTTTCTACTAGAATTTTTTCATCCTTATCTTTGATGCATCTAACAAAATTAATATCCTTAGTTTTCTTATCTTTAGCCCTGGCTATCCTAAAAATATCTCTTTCACCCTTTTTTGACTTCAGCTTTTTATATAAATCATCCTAAATTTTAGCTTTTGCTTCATTGACAGTTTTTTTAGCTTCTTTCTTTGCTTTCTTATAAGCCTCTAACGTTTCACTAGTCTTCTTAGTATAATGTAATTTGTAACATGCTCTCTTTGCCTTGATTTTATCTTGCACCGCTTCATTCCACCATCAAACTTCTTTTTGTGTCGGTACACCTTCCTTACATTCACCTCACATTTTCGCCACTTTTTTAATATGTATAGCTATATTGTTTCACATATTACAAAATGTACCAACATAATTCCAAGCATCTCCTTGAAGGATTTTCTATGTAAATATACCTTTTTTCTTGCTTTTGAGGTTTTACCATTTAGTCTAAATAACTTGATGCACTCTTTTCTTCTTTGTTCACTTTTTTACCTATAAATCCATAACTGAAAGTCAATGTTGGGTGATTAAGCTTTCTCCAGGAATTACCTTTTAATCTTCACAACACGATCTATATTTTTTTCTACAAACAAAATAATCAATTTGTGTTTGTGATAAGTCACTCTTATAAGTAATTAAATGTTCATCTCATTTTTGAAGATTGTATTGACTATAAAGAGATCAAATACCATAGAAAAATTTAAAATATCTCTATCTTCCTCATTTATATCCCTAAACCATAGTTTTCATCAATACCTTGCTATCCTAATGCCTCTTTACTAACATATGTATTTAAGTCTCCTCCTAAACTAATCATCTCCCTTTGTGGAATTCTTTGAATTACCTTATCTAACTCCTTCTCAAAAGGCATTTTTATATTATCTTCTAGTCCTACTTGGGGTGCATAAGCACAAACTATATTCAAAACATCTGCTCCTAGTACTAATTTCAATGTCATGATTCGGTCATCATATCATTATATATCTACTACACTAATCTTTATATTTATGATAATACCAACTCCATTTCAAGCCTTTTCATTTCCTAAGTACCATAATTTAAAACTTGTATCATCAATCTCCTTTGCTTTTTCTTCAACCCACTTTGTCTCTTGTAAACATAGGATTTGAATCTTTCTCCAAATCATAGTATCTACCACCTCCATTAGCTTATCGGACAATGTTCCGATATTTCAAAAACCAAAACGAATCTTATTATATAGAACTAGCTTCCTTACCCCCTGCTTCTGTTCGTACTGAAAATATGGAGAACCTTTCAACAATTTATTCACTACATTCGAATGACAATATAGCGAGACTAATTTCTTTACTCATATTCGTTCATGATGTAAGAACCCTCTCTACAATTGATTCACTACATTCAAGCGAAAATATAGAGGTCCTTGCTTACTTTTCACAACATTCGGGCTCTGCCGTGCATCGCTAAGAGGGGACGCCCCCAAGACAATGCTCATAATTTATATCATCCATAGTATAAAAATCTGATAATGTTTTACGTTGACTGTCAAAAGTCTAACGCAACCCTCCTCTTTTATTCGGGCTTGAGACCGACAAGGGTGATCCTTATACGAGCGGAGTTCATCCATGTCATAGCCCAACATAATCAATTTTGCTTAGTTATATGGTACGTATTAACAGATATCTTATTGAAATTGATGATCAATTAAGGACTTTTCTTTTCACGATGCTGTCATTCCGTACCAAACATACGTAGAAATCTTGCATCCGTTTGGTCCAATTGTGAAAAGAAAAGCTGTGTTTGGATCTGATTGATGACAGATTGTACTCCACGGGACGTGGCTTGTTGGAAGATCAATTGCCGTGTTCATGATTAAAGTGTTATCGTTATGTCAAGGTTAGCATGTACTATCTACTACGCATACGCATTAATGAATGATAATGCAAGCAACCAAAAATCAAGTTTCCATGTGCATGAGCTGAAGCTCATTGAGCAAGCTTGAAAGGCAATGCATGTTGTGGTGAAAGAAGTTCGTTCAATCAACTCAGACTGGGTTCATATATAAGCTTATCTGAATTAATCTAATTGGAGAAGTTATTTAGTTTTTCCGGTCTTGGCCGAGTGTACCTAACCCATGCTAAAACTGAAATCCTGAACAGTCCAAAGCTTAGGTTGGAATAGACATGATCGGCAGTTCTGCTTCCGGTTCTAAGCCGTTGGGAATTAAAAAGTATTAAAAAATTATTTCCGGATCACCTGTACTCCCGGATCGGTTGTGTTCCCTTGAGATTCATGGTGATGCGTGTCACTCTGACAAAATGGAGTTATGGGTATGCCATTAGTGGTGACCTTCGTCAAGAAAAATATAAGGTCTGATGAGACTTGAATATGACTTCCACGCTACCACCTGCATCACCCTCTGCTACTAATAGAGTTGTTATTCTCTATTTTTTCTTCTTCTTTTAGATATGTAAATTTTAACATATAAAAGTATATAAAAAATTAAATATTTATGTATTTTCTTTAGTCTTTTAAAAACATAAATATCATTAAAGAAGTTATAAAAGTATTTGAGAAAATAAAAAAAAAACTATCTTATCATATGCTAATACTCTCAGTAAAGTAAAAAGGAATGCATGATTCGTTAGTATTAGAGGTTTTCACGATAGAATCACGAATGCATATATATACATATTTATTTTTCTTTTTTTATTTGGTTAAATAAATAGATAGATATACACATAAATCAGCATGATTCAGATAAACGGGAGCTCTGATCATGAGGCCCATGTCTGCGTTGAATGGCTGCTGACCCTGCCCTGGACATTGAAAGAACAATGAATAATGGCCCTCCATCATACCAATTGTGTGTATGCCCATTATAGCCAAAGCCCCAGACGAACAAATTAAGATTCCTTTGCTTCACAAAACGCATGTACTTATATATATATATATATATATATATATATATATATATATATATATATATATATATATATATATATATATATATATATATATATATATATATATATATATATATATATATATATAAGAATGATCCATGTCACATGCGCACCTCTGCTATCTACAGCCCAAGCAGGTGACTGAATGGTGCAGTACATGGTTTCCAACTTTTCAAGAACTTCTGCGGATTGCTGGCCATGATCACCTCCGAGAAACCAAAGTATTTGACATATACATACATACATACATACATATATGTGTGTGCACCCACACAATCTCAACATACACGTTTAAGAAAACATTTTACTCGGAATAATTTTCTTGCGCATGTAACCAAACTGGTTAAGACATGAAATATTATCCAATGGTTTGGACACGAGATGACAACACCAAACTGGCCACCATACTTTGCATCTAAGTGACACAGTGCGTACCTACCCCTGCATATTCGTGTCGGGTCGCCGACATCATGTCGATTCTCGTACATCTTGAATGGCATGGCATGGCCAGCAGTCCAGGCCTTGGAGTGTTGTTGTGCAGCTGCAGAGCAAGCCAGCACCATTGGCTTGGTGCCTCGGACCTGTTCCCTTAAGATCAACTGTACTTGGAAAACTTGTATGGATTGTACAGTGCACCATCAGATGCTTCCAAATGAACACTAGCAATCACGTTTGAATCCCAAGACAGTATTGTCCTAGCAAATAACATTCTTACTTCAATTACGATCAAAGTGAGTTACCTAATGATCATGTGAAGGCAGTCAGCCAGTTATATGGGCCATAGTGACCTCGCCTTATATTACCTAATTTAATTGAAACACACACACATATGTATGCGAGCACACGTGCCCACGCACATGCACAGCCAAGTTTGCGATCATGGCTATCTTCACCTAACCCCTCACTTGTGTTCGTGTCGTTGGTTTGACTATATAAATGTGTATTTGGTGGGAATCCAATTCAGTTACAGTTCATGATTCCAACAAACCGGCCGATAGTTTTGAACCCTTGATTATGGTTTAACGGCCGTGTCTAGCCATGAGAAAATCAGTGGAACTTAGTTAATCAAATTGGGCTCTAATGAGCAATCCATGGATCAGTTCGGAGTCTGATCCCGGTCCATCCCACAGGTGGAAAGGTCGTTACAAGGACCATTGACCAAGATTCAGGGCCAAATCGGTGGATCCAAACTTCGGCGACAGCCTCGGCTACCATGGCCTACAATAGAAGCAGGGCCACGTGGGTTGGCCACGTCATCTTGTGATACGTGGCACTTCCCTCCCTTTGGAGGCGATCTTTCCCTTCTTAAGGATGAGCGGAGCTTCTCCCATGAACTCACAAAGCTCATCAGCTTCCGGCGAAATTTCCCGCCTAACCATGAAGCACCCAGCGTTCATCCCCGTGGAAGAATCTGGAGGAGGGAGGTCGATCTGAGCTTAGAGATCGATTTCAGCGATGTCTTCGGCGGCCCATCGAGAATGCTCTTCCTCCGGCAGCAGCCGAGCTACTCGACCTTTGGTAATCCGTTTCTCTTCTACGACCAGGTCTTTGACGCCGACGAACTCGATGGGCACCGACTCGTGACTGAGCCGACTGTTGCGGAAAGGCGCCGGAGCCGAAACCGGCAGGCATTTGTGATTCCGGGCGGCCGCGGTGGCTCCGAGCTGCCAGACCCGGGAATTCTACGATGACGTGTTCAGCCTAAACGGCAAGGACTCGGAAGCCGGTGTCTCTGGTTTGAGATCGAGATCGACGCCCGAGAGAGCGAGTCCTTGCCGTCCGTCCGTCCGTCCGTCCGTCCATGGTGACATGGCGTTGTCCGCCCTTGCTTCCACACTCAAGTAAATCTCTCTCTCATGCTCATTTAAGACTCACATCACTGTGACGCGTCAAGATGACACGAGATACGTACCATTGAGCATTATATGTATAACATAATACCATGAGACACGACACTAGAGAGATTGAACTGAAACATGATTATGATGATGAAGTTCACAAACTAAGGCGAAAATTATCCTCGTCTTATCCTTTGATTGTTCTTCTTATCTTTGTCTTATCTTTAGAGAAAATCCTAACTAAAAGCATTTCTTACATTGCGCAGGCCGATCATAGTTCGATCTCATAATTGAAAGAGATTACCAAACTATGGTTCGTGCTTGGGGCACATCATGCATGGCAAGTTAACAGAAGCAAGCACCATTTCTTGCATGGAATTCACATACCATCAATCCATGGATGGCTGCAAAGAAAGCAGCTGCAGCGGAAAATTCGACAAACAGAATCTCAGTTTCTCAAGCCAGCCTATTCATAAACCATTGCCTCAATATAATCAAGTGATGAAAAGCCCGTATGATAAATTTTACTATAATCCAGAAGCCAATTATTCACCTTCTTCAGTGACAATGTCACTGGCTCAAGATCCTGAGAGCTGCATGGAAATGTCTGGTAAGGGATTTAAAGATGATGAAGGTGAGCTGGAAATCTTGGGGAACTATGTGATTGGGTGTTGGGCCAGCCGATGATCACTCAAGGCACCTGTCTTCGACGGTTCGGTTGTGGTGCAGCAGATGCTAATTGCCTACTTTGGTTCTGCTTTTCTGTTTTGCTTCTTTCACTCTATGTTTCCTTTAGAAAAGGAATAGGAACGTGTATATTGTCTTTTGGGGTTACTGGTAGAGGGTTTTCTCATAAAACTGTGAGTTAGAATCATTAATGTGTATTTTCATGCTCTGTATTTATACATGGTTTTTCGTCTTTCGCGTTTACCACTCTGGGCTTTCCCTTTTAATAACCATATTTGCTTTTATTCGGGAGATGCTTTTGTTTACCTTTTGAAAAACAGAAATTAGTTTTTAAGAATGTTTAACTTTTGTTCAAACATACGATCTCATGAAATCTGGGAAGAGGGCCCTTCTTCCCGTATTTCATGGTCGTTGTTAGTAATGGGGCCAAGAGTGACCATCTACTACTTATATCTCCCACTTAACCACTAGAGTCAATCTTTTTGATACACTGGTTTTCCTCCCAGTACATTGAGGTTTACCAAGTTGTATCATATTTCTTTATTGCAACTAAATTGCAACTTACACGCTATGCAGTTTTTCCACAAGGAATGTGTTTTTCCAACATAACTCTCAACAAAGTGTATTTTCTCCACTTATACACTAGGCATGTCTCAACCCCATATGGGTTACATGTTTAGTAAACAATTCTTTTGAGATGTCGTTTGTTAAGGGGTCGGCCAACATATCAATAGTTGGCATATAACATATAGTTATTTCATTTCTTTTGAGCATATCATGAACATAGTGATATTTAACCATTATATGCTTGCTTCATGAGTTATCAGCCCCACTCTTAATAAGAGTAATTGATGCACTGTTGTCACAATATATAACAACTAGCTCATTTTATATATCCAACTTTAAATAACGTTTAAAACAGTTTATTCAAACGACACTAGTAGTAGTCATACTGTAAGCAACATATTCAGCCTCTTGTGTATGCAATACTATACAACCTTGTTTCTTGCATGTCCAAGAAACTACACCACCTCCAAATAAGAATATTTGTTTCGAGGTTCATTTGGTGTCATCTTTGCTTCCAGCAAAGTCAACATCTGAGTATCCTATCACTTTATGTTCATATGCTTGAAAACAAAGTTTTAAGTCTTTTGTTCCTTTAAGATATCTTAGAATCCTTTTCACAGCTATCCAATATTGTCATATAAGATTACTTTAATATTTACTTACAAGACCAACAACAAAGCTGATATCAGGTCTTGTGCATAACGTAACATACATCAGGTTGCCCACAGCATTTGTATAAGGAACATTGGGCTTATCGTCTCCTTCACCTTGACAATTAGCCTTGTTCAATTTAACTCCTTTCACAATAGGTGTAGATACAAACTTGCATTCACCCATTTTGGACTTCTTAAGGATATAATCAATATATCTCTCCTGACTTAAGTATAAAAGTTTTGATTCTCTAGCTCGAGAAATCTTTATACCTTCTCCCATATCCTTCATTTCTAACCTTGAGTTTAACCATGACTTGGTTTTGACAATCATCTCATTATCATTCCCAGTCAACAATATGTCATCTACATATAAAGATAAGATGACAAAATGGCTTCCATAGTTCCATATATATATAGTGACCAAGTTCATTAGCCACAAACTCAAGTTCAATTATGGCATTTTGAAAAGACAAATATCATTGGCGAGGTGACTATTTCAGGCTATATATGGATTTTCTCAACCTATATACTTTATTTTCTTGGTCTTCAATTATATATCCTTTAGGTTGCTCCATATATATGATTTCATTTAAATCTCCATTTAGAAAAGCAGTCTTTACATCTAACTGATGTCAATCCAAATCATAATATGCTATCCAAATCATAATATACTGATATAGCTAGGATTATTCTGATGGATTTAAATTTCGTAACTGAAAAATAAGTCTCAACATAATATATTCTCTCCTTTTACGAAAAACTTTTTACAACCAACCTCACTTTAAACTTATCGATCGAACTATCGATCTTATATTTCTTTTTGAGAACCCATTTGCCACCTATGACTTTTCTTTCTCTTGGTAAATCAATCAACTCCCAAACTTGGTTTTTCTCAATGAATTTAATTTCTTCATCCATGGTTTTTTCCCAATTTAATAATTCAGATGAGACAATAGCATGTTGATAAGTCAAGTTATTAATCAGCTCATCTAAATCTATCGAATTACACACTTCCTCCACAAGGTACGTGTGATAATCCTTAAAGTGGGACGGTGTGACCCTAGGCCTTTTATGTCCACTTAAATATTTAGTTTGTTAAGGAAGCTCATCAATGGGTTCAAAAGATCATTGATCTAGACATACTAGATCATCGACATAATCATCATCATTCTCAAGGATGTCATTCTTAGTTTTTTCTAAGAATTTTGCATCACTACTTTCTATCAATCCATGGTCCTTATGATAAAACTGATATCCTTTAGATTTTTTAGGATGTCCAATAAATATGCATCTTAAGAACCTACTTTGTAGCTTATCTCTAGACTGGTTAAGGATCTTTACAAGAACAATAGATCTCTAACTCCTTAGATGACTTAGGTTTGGTTTTCCTTCAAACCATATCTCGTATGATGTAGAGAATACAACTTTACATGGTACTCTATTGAGTATATACACAATTGTACTTATTGTTTCCCCCAAAATATCCCTGGTAGAGAGACATCGATTAACATTGATCTTATCATGTTCAGTAAGATCCTGTTATATCTCTCTACTATACCATTCTGTTGAGATGTCCTGGGCATTCTATTTTGTTTTGCAATACCAAAGCTTTTGTAAAATTCTAAAATTTTTGTTGAGGTATATTCTCCACCTCTATTTGATCTCAAGACTCTAATTGTATGCCCCAATAGGTTCTCTATTTCTTCATTATATTCTTTGAATATTTCAAGTACCTCAGTTTGATGTGATAAGAGATATATATAAATATATCTCGAGTAATCATTGACAAAAGTTATGAAATAAACCTTTTTCTCAATGTGTTCTTACTCTAAACGGTCTACATAAATCAGTATGAATTATCTCTAATAGGGTTGTTGCCCTAGTTACCTATTTGCGAAATGATTTTCTAGTCATTTTCCCTTTTATACAGACTTCACACTTATTAAAAGTGTTATCAAGAAAATTGAGCAATAAATCAAAGTTGGTTAATTTTCTCAATTTCTTTAGACTTATATGTCTCAATCTTTTATGCCACACATTTGCATCAATCATATAGGCACTCTCAATATAAACAAAAGAAGAGTGTTCATTTTCATTAATGTTTAGTTTGAACAACCCATACTCAACATCAAATAAACCAGAAAATACTATTCCGCCATACTTTCTCACAATGACTTTCCTAGGGACAAACCTGACCTCAAACCCTTTTTTTACGAAGGCAAAGACCGATACAAGATTGCACTTAATAGAGGAAATAATTAATACATCTGTGAGTACAATCGGTATGCCTTGTACAAAAATACTAAAGGACCCAATCCCAAGAACATCAAAAAAGTGTTGTTCCCCATATATACTCGATGCTCGCCAAGCTATTACTCCTTCAGGTTCATCGTTCCCTCTTTGCTCTTCGATATGTGTTAGGTAGCTCAAGAATTGATCCACCAACCAGTCACCGGGCGGTCCATATAAAGACACTCAGAAATCATACAGATTATGTCCTGCTTCTCCATTGTGTCGCGTCGTTGGTTGTTACCATCATTGGTCTTCTTGTTATGGTAGTCTCTTTTGTATTGCTCTATCTTATCACAGTTGAAACACTTCACCTAAGAAGTGGATTTCTGCTATTTCTTAAAATTTTGACCACTCTGCCTTTTGTTCTTATCAAATTTCTAATTTGATTTTCTTTTTCTTTGATTGTTCTTTGAGATAGACCCTAAATCATTTTCAATAACTAGTAATTTTTCTCTTTTATATTTGTTCATATATTCTTGTTCAATTGCTAGTTTCAATGGGAGTTCAGAAAGAATAATATCAGGTCCAAGTTTTAGGGCTATGGTTATCATGTTCTAGGAAGGGGGAATACTGTTTAGTATTGTGGATATTTACATTGACTCAGAATGACTGACTTAGCTACAACCAGATTTCTAGCCATTACTAGTATTTAGGTAATATGTTCAACTACATTGTCACCTTCTTTCATTTTATAAGACTTATACTTTTGAAGGAGTAGTTGTACATGTAGTTTGGTTGTAGTATCATATTTAGTGGTTAAGAAATCGAATAGTTCTTTTGCAATTTCAAATTCCTCAAAGACCCTAATTAAGTCGTTTTCCATGTTTGTCAATGATACCAGATACCGAAGTCGTTTGTCTTCGTTGGTCCGATTGTAGTGCAGTGGATACCGATTGCTTGCTTCGGTTCTACTTTTCTGTTTTGCTTCTTTCACTGTATGTTTCTTGTAGAAAAATATTTGGAACGTGTATATCATTTTTTGGGTTACCCGCATAGGGTTTTCTCAGAACACTGAGTCAGAATCATTAATGTGTATTTTCATGTTCTGTATTTATACATGGTTTTTCGTCTTCCGTGTTTACCGCTATGGGCTTTCCCTTTTAACAACTATATTTGATTTTATTCGGGAGATGCATGTATTTACTTTTTGAAAAAATAATTTAGTTTTTAAGAATGTTTAACTTTTGGAAAACATACGATCTCTTGAAATCTGAGAAGAGGGCCCTTCTTTCTGCATTTCGTGATCGTTGTTAGTAATGAGGCCGAGAATAACCATCCACTACTTACATTAGGATCGTGGTGGAAAAGAGAGATAAGACCGACGTCGAAGATGCCATTGCTTGGGTGAAGGAGAATCACAAAACAGTAGTTAAAACATCCGATTGCGGGCAGATATCAGAAAGAAGGAACTGTAAATCCAATTGTAATCTCAGATGCGAGAAGCATGAGTTGAATCCTTTTGCAGAACAAAAAAATCCTTTACAGTTCGTCATAGTTGTATCTCATAACTGTCAAATTCACATGGGGCGATGTCAGCCCCTCACACTCCCAAGTCGACATCAAAGTAGTCGCAAAGCAAAGCTACGGCTTTTCTTGTTGGGGGAGGATATGGAAGTGACTCCTGCTCCATGAGGGGAGAAAGCTATGGAAGTGATTGCTACAAGAGATACCGGTGCATGGTTCCCATCTTTTCGTGAGAAGCAAGTGTGGTATTTCTTTGCAATACTGTGATCATTGAGTGTGTGAGATTGATTGCTTGTAGAAGTTTGATGGTGGTGGATATGATGATGGAATTTGAAAATTGTTATGATCATATCCGTTTATGGCTTTCGTAACGATTCTAATTTGGCTCAAGTTTATTGCTTAATCATGGAGATAAATGATGCACTTTAATTTGACATATATGATGTAACTATAAAACATGATCTAGGTCTTTTGGAGTTAAATTTCACAGTCGGGAAGTGTGGTGCCAACAGTGGCGGCTCTACATTGAGTTGAGGTGTCCTGAATTTCAAAAATCAATTGGAAGTTTGTAGCCCATGGTGAGATTCACGGTCAATAATACATAATGTGCTCCACCCAACACCATTTTAGCTCACCTCAAAAGAGTTCTAGATCCACGTGCCAAGCTATGTTTGGCAATCCTTTCCCTTGATTGTCTTCCCAATACAAGAGAGTTTCACTGTCAAGCTTAAGAGGCTCACAAATTGCAACTTAGTCTTTATTGCTTCGTACTTACTTAAAACTATACTAATCAAGTTCTATAGGATCTTATATTCGACGCGATCCAAGTCCATTACAAGAAAACCGATCAAACCAAGTCATCTTCCCAAATTAAATGGGGATGGCTACATGAATTCTTGGTCCTCATAGAGCTTGGTCATTTGCCGAATTAGTATTTAACTCTTAAAAAAATCATATTTTATTGTTTGTCGACTCCTTGCCGATTTCTTGCTTATGTCTACCTCCCGGTGTCTCCTGATCTTCTTGCTCAGATGCATAGCAGCGAAAATCATGTATGTGTTTTTGATGTTTTGATGTTTCCTCTCAGTGGGGTTTGTCTGGGAAGAAGGCTCTTTGTTTCTCGGTATTTCTCTGTGTGTCAGTGAATGATTAATAAATATCGATCGTTTGCGCTGCTCTCTATTTATAGAGGAGCGCCTGCTCCATCCCTTCCCGGATTTTTCACGGGGCTTTCCTATCATTGAGCCCCTTTATCCGGACCATTATAGTTTTATTCAAAAATTGTCCAACGATTTCAGCTTTTGGTGGTCGTTATAACCACTCTTTCTCCATCCCATCCACAAATAACGGTTGGATGATAAGTCTAGTCATTTTTGTGCTGGGGTTGTCGAGAATGGTCATTTTCTTACATCTCCAACTTAACCATTCGAGTCAAGTGAACTGACATACTAGTTATAGTCTAGGGGTCTGCCAACATATCATTTGTTGGCATGTATAAGATGGATATTTCCTTTCTCATAACCATATCATGAACATAGTAGTATTTAACCATTATATGCTTGCTTTTGGAGCTGTCAACTCCACTCTTGATAAGAGTAATTGCTACGTTGTTGTCACAGTAAATCACAATTGGCTTATCGACTACATCTGACTTCAAATCTCGTATGAAGAGGCTTATCCGGACGACACTCGTTGCAGCCATATACTCAGCTTCCTATGTATGGATTGCTACACAACCTTGTTTCTTACTTGCCCAAGAAACACCACCACTTCCAAATAAGAATATTTGTCCCGAGGTTGATTTGTTGTCATCTTTCCTCCCAACAAAGTTAGCATTTGAGTATCCTACCACTTTTAGTTCATCTGCTTGAAAACATAGTTTTAAGTCTTTTCTTTCTTTCAGATATCTTAAAATCCTTTTTACGACTATCCAATACTACCATCCAAGATTACTTTGATATCTACTCAGAAGACCAACAACAAAGCTGATATCAGGTCTTTTACACAACATAGCATACATCAAGCTACCCACAACTTGTGCATAAGGAACATTAGGCTTATCATCTCTTTCACCGGGGCAATCAACCTTACTTAGTTTGACTCCTTTTACAATGGGTGTAACAATAGACTTACATTCACCCATTTTAAACTTCTTGAGGATATAGTCAATATATCTCTCCTGACTTACGCATAAGAGTTTAGATTTTCTATCTCGAAATATCTTTATAACCAGAATATAGGATGCTTCTCCCATATCCTTCATTTCAAACCTTGAGTTTAATCATGACTTGGTTTTGACAATCATCTCATTGTCATTCCCAGTCAACAATATGTCATCTACATATAATGATAATATGACAAAGTTGCTCCCACTGTTTCAGACATATACACAGTGATTAAGTTCATTAGCTACAAAACCAAGTTCTATAATGACATTTTAAAAAGTCAAATATCATTGACGAGGTGATTGTTTCAGGTCATATAGGGAGTTTTTCAACTTATATACTATATTTTCTTGGCCTTCAACTATATATTCTTCGGGTTGCTGCATGTATATGATTTCATCTAAATCTTCGTTTAGAAAAGTTGTCTTTACATCTAACTAATGTAAGTCCAAATCATAATATACATATATTGTCAGGATTATCCTGATGAATACAAATTTCGCAACAGTAAAATATGTCTCAACATAATCTATCCCCTATTTTATAAAAAATCATTTGCAACCAATCTTGTTTTAAACTTGTTGATTGAACCATCGACTTTATATTTCTTTTTCACAACCCATTTACAGCCTATGACTTCCCTTTCTTTTGGCAAATCAACCAATTCTTATACTTGGTTTTTCTCAATGAACTCAATTTCCTCAAACATAACTTTCACCTAGTCGGTTGCTTTCGATGAGTTCATAGCTTACTGATAAGTCAAGTTATCAATCAACTCATCTAAATCTATCGAATTACATACTTCTTCTACAAGATAAGTGTAATAATCCTTTAAGTAGGACGGTGTAACCCTTGACTTTTTATGTCCACTCAAAGTTTCAGTTGTTTTAGGAAGGTCTTCTATGGATTTAAAAGATGATTGATTTAGGTCTACTAGATCATCAGTATATTCATCATTATTTTTTATGATGTCATTCTTAGTATCTTCTAGGAATTCAACATCTCTACTCTCTATCTGTCTATGGTCCTTATGATAAAACCGATATCCCTTTGAACCTTTAGGATATCCGATGAATATAAATCTCAAGGACCTACCGTCTAACTTATCTCTAGATTGATCAAGGATCTTTACATGTGCAATAGATCCCCACCTCCTGAGATGACCTAGGTTGGGTTTTCTTCCAAACCACATCTCATATGGTATAAAGAATACAACCTTACATGGTACTTTATTGAGTATGTACACCGTTGTACTTACTGTTTCTGCCCAAAATATCCTTGGTAGAGAGACATCAATTAACATTAACCTTGTCATATTTAGTAAGGTCATGTTATATCTTTCAGCTACACCAGTCTGTTGAGGTGTTCTAGGCATTGTATTTTGCTTTGTGATACCAAAGTCTTTATAGAATTCAAAAAATTCTGCAGAGGTATATTCACCACCTTTATCTAATCTTAAGACTTTGATTGAATGCCCAGTTGATTTTCAATTTCCTGCTTATATTTTTTTAAAACTTCAAGTGCCTAAAATTTATTTGCTAGGAGATATAGATACGTATATCTCGAGCAATCATTGATAAAGGTTATAAAGTAAATCTTTACACGATATGACTTTACTCTAAAGGATCCACATAAATCCGTGTGAATGACTTCCAACAAGATTTTTGCCCTTGTTGTTTCTTTGAAAAAAACTTTCTACGGCAACCTACACTTGTGCTTCTTTGAAGCCACCAAAGGGTAAAGAAAAGGCTTCAAGTAGTGTAAAGCCTTACCTCTTTCATATCTCTAAGGTAGACTAGACCTTCAATATCTTCCTAAAAGATCCACAAATAAGATTATCAGATGGCCTTCCAATTCCGGCTGACATAAAAAAGACAAATGAATAGTGTAAATGGCACAATAAGATACTTATACCATAAATTAATGCATCAAGTTTTGAGGTGTGACCCAACTAGTAATGAAAGACAACCCTCATGCATGTTGCAACTACTCTAATTGATTTTCTGTCGACTATGCCATTTTCTTTGGCGTCTTGCATGTTTGCAGAAGATCAATAAGCAAGCTATAACAAGTTATCTCCTACATGCTCTTAGGACCATAATGTTTGGAGACCAAAAGGGGAACGAAGGCACATCAAAATCAATCTAGTTTAAGGGCATTCTTGCATCATATCACCATTTATAGAAAGAGATATCTTGGGGCTTCTCCAAGAACGAAGTGTCTATAAGGAGGAGAGCGGCTCAAATGCCTAACAAAGGGGAGGCTCCAATGTTGCCACACCATATGATCCGATGAATCCGGCAACTACCAGAAAATTGGCATGCTCTACATCATCATAGGGGTTTATTGTACTAGCAAATGCCTAAATCATCATAGAGGTAATACTCGGCTTAGAGCATGATTGGCATGCTCTAGAGCATGAACAAGGACAACCACTTACGAAAAAACTCTTTATTCAATGGACTTTCTCGGAAGAACAGCAGCCATCAGCCAAATGATTCACCATGCATCAAAAATACAAATTAGAGAACATGTGGCCACATCAGAGATATCCAGGAGGAATGAGTTTTCAAGGCGACATTGTATGGTGAGACCTCAAGAAGAAACCAAGGTAGGACCATCAATCAAGAAAGTACCCCTAAGATCTAAGAAGCCATACCCACCTTCAAAGCCACTCTATAATCTTTATAAGATGCAAAAAAGGCGCTTGCTAGGAAGAAGGGCTAGGTTGATAGGATAGATTGATGAGGTCATCAACATGTTGCTTCTTGCCTCGAGGCTTATCTATGTGGAGTCTAAACTGATATCCCATTTTTAACTTGTCACATACTCCTCTGAGTTTTTTTACTTCAACATGTGCCCCTTATGACTTTATGTCTAGATCTGCCATTAGGGGTGTCATTCATACTTGGACACGAATGCCAAAAAAGCCTTCTAACAAAATTTGTGTACATATAATTTTTCTGGATTTTTTTTCCTTGAGTTATTTGGGGCTTTATAAGGATTGAGTTTCCCTGCTTCTTTCTTTGGCCTTCTTTGCCTGCTAGTGAATTCACGTGACAAGACAAACATTTTTTCTATGCATCCAAGATTCTGATTCAGATGTTATTCTTTCCTTGAAATTAGTATTTTAAAAATAATTTTTAAAAATAGCAGGACTTCTTTTTTGTTCTTTGACTCGTATGCCAGCTTTGAAGAAGTCCACGACTTTAGGGCGTTCAACCAATATGGAGGTGTGATTTTGTTAGAGGATTATCAACCTAAGGCTCATTGACTATGGCATGAACTTTGCTACGAAGAATAATCCTACAACTTGTAGCATTTTGTTGCACTCAATTATATAGACTTTCCCTAACTACTCCAAAGGGTCAATCTGGGTCTTCAGCTTCTCGACCTTGTAGAAAAGGATTCAACACTCAACTACATCTACTTGAGGACTACAAGGAATAGGACGAGGGCCAAGATGAAGAGCACATGGAGGATTTAACTAAGAATGATATCGACCGTATTCTAGAGACTACAAGTAGTGAACCCTCTCTTCCACATGCAACGTCTACCGATCAAGCCTTGGGGTCCTATGATCATCAACCTACCAGCCTCAACAAGATTCCCAATGAGGCCCATCTCATCCAAAGTGGTCTACATAAGGCTAACCTCTGACCGTCAGAAGCATATCCATTTAGATGTTTTGATTAATATCTATGTAGCGAAGACATGGACAAATTTTGATAAGATGTTTCGCTTAATATCTATAAAAAGGTAGTCCATGTGTTCTTTCTTCTTCAAACTTTCTTCAACACACCAATATTTTCATGCCTTTCTGCCCTTCATCCTCTTTCTTTCCTCTCAACACTCCTGTGACTAAATACCACAATAGGTGTCTCTTATCACATCCAAATTGGAGGAATAGGACATGTTGACACTTCATCCGCTTTCATAATCATGGATGAAGCAAATCTCAAACTCTTTCACTCTAAACTAGTAATTGAATTTATTGAAAACTAAATTGAATGGTAAGATAATCTATGAAGTGGCAGGGTTCCAAATATTAAGAATTGTGAAAAGATATCACTGAATGCTATATTTGACCTTTTGGAATGTATTGAATGTGGGTACTTGATTAGATAGCGATTTAGTGCCTTATGAAGTGTAAAGTTTGATTGTGGATGGGGTGGGGGAACGACAGGTGAATCTCAAAAGATTGAGATTCCATTCGATCAAAGCTACCATAGTGGTGGTGTGGTGGTTTGGAGTTTGAGAAATAAGCTGGGACAGATTCTTTAATAGTTGCACCTAAAGTCTCACTTTAGCGCAGACCATTCTAAGAGTTATTGGTTTACTGCTTCTCAAGATCCATTAATGCCTTTAGACAAAACAGACCTTCAGCACAATGACGCAACGAACATAATCAAGCAACAAATAAATTATCGTGTCTTGCTATTGCTCAAATCCTACAGTTGCATCAAGATGACCTTGTCAAGTAGAGAGTGCGAGAAAGAGCCCCATTTGAAACCCTCTATTCTCATGATCTCAAATGCAAGGAAACTTGCAGGGAAGAATGTTACTTTCTTAGTAAAATAAGCAAGCTCTGTGATGAAGGGGTTTATTCTACAACGAAAGCAACAAATACCAAGGACTCCGGGGTCACATTTCGGATTGTGCCACAATATAGCATTTAAGTCTAAAACAGCAACGGATTTTTACAATCGAAGCTACCTAAAATTTTAAACTACGTAGCAATAGAAGAGCATGCAAAATCGATTATGTTCTGGCTCGGTAATTTGGCTTAGTAATCTTACTCTCTATTTTCACCTTCAAATGTAACAGCATTTCATTCGCATCTCCGTCAGTAACTCAAAACTTGACTTGCATGCATGCTACCATGGATCTACCATCACAAAATGGAAGGATCAATCCTATTAAAGGCTCACCTCACAATTAGATCCCTTCTTGAACCAAGCTGCGTGCTAAACGAACTACCTGAAAGCTCATTAAATTTAAAAGATTTTTGTATTCCAAAAAACGGAAAATCACAAAGAAATTTATATACCAGCCTCATGATTTAATTTCCATAACGCCATTGCTCGAAGAATTGACGACAGAAGCTTAGGCGGAAACAATTTCCACCTTTTACCCCAATCTCCATTATCCCACTTATCCTGACCAAGTTCATAACTGACATACAAACAAGTATTTTAATACCGTTCTCCAGATTTTAGTCACGACGAAAAGGCTGGAAAATATCATACGAACTTGAAATAAGTACTGAAAAAATCAAAATTGAAGAGAAACCGAAAGAGGGCTCATCCTTGAACAAAAATAAAGAACGACAGGTGTCGATGATGTGTCAGAAGTAGCTGGTTAGTGATATCACGTATGAAATCAATGGGAATCCGAATGATTTCTTTCATCACTCACATCATTTATCCGTCCACCATCCATCAATATCCGGAAGCTTAGAAAACGAAAGAGAAAAAATATCAAGAAATGTTTTCGCAAAACGGAAGAGAGGAAAAGGGCAGATTTATCTACCTCGTCACCCATAAACCCTAAAAGTATGAAACAAAAGGATCTTCGGAGCTAAAAGGTAGAACGGAGAAATCCCCAATTTCGCCTAGGGATAGAGTCCCCGATCCTTTCGA
The DNA here is from genome assembly GCA_036023115.1 of Brasenia schreberi. Taxonomy (NCBI): domain Eukaryota; kingdom Viridiplantae; phylum Streptophyta; class Magnoliopsida; order Nymphaeales; family Cabombaceae; genus Brasenia; species Brasenia schreberi. The sequence continues at coordinate 23,836,459 of JAYKKT010000088.1, forward strand.
TCCAGATGCGAGGAATTGCAATATTAGGCGATCTCTTGAAGAAAAGAAAAGAGGACGAGAAACGAAGATAATTTCCATCACCACCAAAACAAATAACGCAAGCACTAAAACCGAAAATTCCTAACCTTCGAACAAAAAATCCGTCTATCAAAAGCTTGGATCCCCCTCTACACCTATTTGACGCAGACGGAGGAGGCGCCTCCTCCCTCTCGGTCTCTCGCATCAACGCATTTTAAAGAAGGAAAACCCTAAGATCATCAGGGCACGCTGCAATTCTTAAATGGAAACACCAAAACTACCCAATATGGTTTGGTCAAAGACGGTTGTAGACCTCTTCATGTAGTATGAACTAGGTCCAGGCGCATCCGGATCCAACATTGGGTTGCTATCCATCCTGCTCATTGTGGCTGCAAGCAAGACCAGCTGAGCCTGTTCGTGGCTCGTCTAACTGTTGCTTGATTGTGGCTTATCATGTTTGCTCGTTCAAGAAGAGCCAAGTGCATACCAAGATGAGTTGTGCAACACACGAGTCGAGTACGAGTGGATGTGGTGGACATAAAAAAACTTACTTTTTCATGTAATATTCATTAAAATATGAAAATTTCCTTATTTAAACAAAGTTCACCTTTTAATGGAATCTTGATTGTAGAGTACAACCTTCACGTTGCGCTGACTTCGACCAGCTTTGAACGTCCCCAGTGTTGAACTCATGACATGGAATCATTCGTCTTTGATAAGGTCAAGAACTTTGCTTATATAACAATGATTGCTGGAGAATGCTAACAATAGCGTCAGCTCAGCTGGTAGGGCGTTCGGACGCCCTTATGCTTAGACTAGACATGACTGGTTCTATACCGAACCGGGCTAAGAACCGCATGAAACTGAAACCGACCCGAAATTGGAAAATGTCAATTTCAGTATTTTTCAATTTTCTAATTTTTTAAAAATATTATTTGCCGTTAAAAGCAGTTCCAAATTCAAACTAGATCCTCCCCAAAATTGGTGGTTCCGAAACAGTAATTGGAACCGACCGCAGGCTGGTTTGGTTATGGCTCCATGTCTCAGGAAAACTGGAGTCGGTGGTTAGGAACCGGTTTACCCACAAACGATCATGTCTACTTCTGCTGGTGGGGAGTTTGACTCCAACAGGTGCAAATGTGTGTGTCCTCTGCAACCAAAAAAAAAGATTGCACGGAAAATGCTACCTGTTAAGTTTAATAAGCGTGCTATTTATTTACACAATGGAAGAATAAGCAAGCTTGTGTGTCTTATAGCTCGTCTTAATATGAGTTCAGCTTCTCTTATTACTAACAAGAACAGCCTCAGCACAGACCATTCGGCTCAATTACATTAGTCGGATCTCATGGGTCTGATACAAATAGTTAGTTGAATCAATCTTTTCTTTACAAACCCAGACTCTTACATGCTTGGTATGGATCAGGTGAATGCCAAACCCGACCAATCTGACACCCCAATCGGACTGCGAATGAAATGGATCCGAAGCATCAATCTTTAGATCCAAGATATAAGTAGGTTCTGCTTTAAAGTTTGATTTTGTTTATTTTTATTTTTCCACAAAAACATGCTTAGTGCATTCACATTTATGAACTTGGATTGTATAGAACCTGACTGCCTCTCCAAACATCTTGAGGACCTAAACTCAATGGCTTTAGTGTGGCTGATGGACCAATGCATACAAAAACATATCTTCCATACCATTCATGCTCTGAGCCAGGACTGAATACATGAAACTCTTCAAATTCACTCCTTCCAATTATTACCGAGTTCCTTCTTCCCTGCTTCATACAGCAGAAGGGAATTAAAGTTATAAGTGAATATGATGACCAGAGCCATCGTTGGACAAAATATAAAATTAAAAGCTTCATATCCAGATCCAATATTGGCTAAATTATAGTTGTTTAACCAAATTAAATTGATTGTTTTCTAAGTCACTTCCTTTTCCTTTTTGTAAGCATCGAAGGAAATACACCGGTTCAGTGGTATGAGATCTACATCGGCAAATCAAAAGGTCTGAATCATCAAGTTTGCAATCAGTTTTTAGAACCAATAGGTATTCATTGTTTAGTTGAATAAATTGAAACTTTTTCTAATGGAGCATCGTGATACTTTCTTAAGATATAAATTCTTGGTCAATGGAGGAAGAGGATCGGCTTCTACCAACTAGAGGAATGTGATCACCATAAATGGAAGGAAGCCCCTTTTAAAAGTGTCTTACAAATTAATTAACAAACCCATTATTTTAGCCTATGGAGGTACTTTCCTTTATTAAATACAATTAGCTTACTCATTCATAAGTAACACTAGTGAAGATTTTCGCTCATCTTCAAATATAGATATAGATAGATATAAAAATGTGTGTATATATGTGGGTAGATAGATAACATAGGAAAAATTACCCTGTCAATGATTGTAAATGACCTCGGCGCATATGTGTAAATTCTGCTAATGTTTTCTGTCAAATGCACAAAATTATCTGTTTCTTCCTCATGTTCGCCATCTTCTGTAATTGGTTCATGGTCATCATCCTTTTTATCAAAGCCAAAAAGAGTCCTTTGAGTGCTTTCTCACCCCAGTTATGCTTATCAAGATGTGGTGGAATGATGCTAAAGTCTGATCGCAATGGTGGTGTATTGAAGTAATTTGATCTTTGGAGCCCAACCGCATAGACGGCACCAGGGGTGCTAACAGTGAGATGGCTCATGAAAGAACTCAGCAGCTGAATTGTTGAAAACCCTGAGTTGGAGATGACAATTTCCGAGCTCAACAGATCCTTCTCTAGAGTGATCATGTGTCGAACATCGACCGATTCCAGTGTGCTGCCGCACCTCAAGTCTATCTGCTTGGTACCATTTATGTGCAACTATTAGTCATACCCAATAAAAATTGTTTAACCCTTTCACAAGTTTTACTTCATGAAGAACCTCACTGATCACTCAAAAGGACTTGGTTGAATGCACAACAAGAACCGCACTGGATCAGTCTAAAGAAAAGACCACCTCCGGATTACCTGGATAGAATTGTCAGCACTCCCCTTTACACCATCAAGAAACCAACCACTAGGAGACCTCGGATCTGTAAGGAAATGGCTATTCTTGGCAACCCCAGCACAAAAACGGTTAGACTGATCATCCAACTGTTATATGTGAACGGGATGCGGGAAAGATTGGTTGTAACGGCCACCAAAAGCCGAAACCAACCAACAGTTTCCGAATAAAACTGTAACGGTCTGGATAAAGGGGCTCCATGATAGGAAAGCCCAGTAGGAAAATCTGGGAAGGGATGGAGCAGGCACTGCTCTATAAATAGAGAGCAGCGCAAGCGATCAATATCTATCAATCATTCACTAATACACAGAGAAATACCAAGAAACAAAGAGCCTTCTTCTGAGGCAAACCCCACTGAGAGGAAACCTTAAAACAACAAAAATACATACATGATTTCCATTGTTGCATACCTGAGGAAGAAGATCAGGGGACACCAGGAGGTAGACACAAGTAGAAAACCGGCAAGGAATAGATCGGAAAACTCACATATGGTATTAAAGCGAGGTTTTGACCCTACAAACAGGTATGCGTTAGAACAATATATATATATATATAAAGAAGGAAGGAGAGAAAAACTTCCTCCAACTCTCGAAACATGGCAGAGAGACATCGCCTGAGTTGAGACAGGACAGAGAGACCTCGCCTGAGTCAAGACAGGGCAAAGGAACCTACTTGAGTTAAGATAGGGCAGAGAACAGGCCGAAAAAAGAAAGAAAACAACTGATAGAACCTCTACCAGAGGTCAGAGGTCGGCTGTAAGACGAAAACAAGCCGAAAAAGAAAGAAAACAACTGGCAGAACCTCGGCCAAAGAATAGAGGTTGGTTGTAAGACAAGAATAGGCAGGAAAAGGAAAGAAAGCAACTGACGGAACCTTGGCTAGGATGCTAGAGGTTGGCTGTAAGGCAACAGATGACTGAAGAAGGTCGCGCGGTTAGCTACAGGAGTCCTCATCTAGGAGGCCAGAGGACAACCGCAACAGAACAGGCAGCAAAAGGCCGCATATGGTCACGGGCCATGAGGTGGAACGGGCAGACACTGGTCTCTCTATCATTCTCCAGCTCTCTCTCTCTTCCGTGCTTTTAACGCGCTTGTAAAACCGCCACGCGGTTTTAGAAAACTGGGGGTAAAAATCGAGATATTGATTTATGTTACTATCCTTTCCGGTTAAGTTTATTACAGTACTTCTATAGGAATTTTTTGGAAAAATTAAGAATTTATCCCTGTTTGCTTCTATATTAAAAAATGAGTTATCTTCAGCTCATTTTTGCGATATTTTGTATCGTGCTAACCATATTCATGCTATATGTGTTTTGTTGCTTAATAAATGTTTTCTTTTTAGACCTTGTAATTGTTATAATTGCGAAACACATAAAAATGAACTCTAGAATAAGTGTGTCGGAACTAGTAAAAATTGAATAGTTAAATAGTCTAAAATTCCAAACATGGAAGAGAAGAATAGTGCTTGCTTTAACACTTGAAGGTGTAGAGTATGTCATAAAGGAAATTGTGCATCCGCCACCACAAGATACAACCGAGCAACAGATAGAAATGTATAAAATATTTATAAAAGAACACACAATAGTAAGAACTGTCATGTATATGTACATGGAGGATGACTTGATCAGGGTCTTTGATGAATTCAAGACCGCCAAAGAATTGTTCAATTCTATAACAGCCAAATATGACACAACTGCTAAGCTACATGTCTAACTGCTACTACAAAAATATAATTCCTTCAAAATAAAAGAAGGGGATAATGTACTAGAACATGTAAACCATATGTTGGTAATGGCTAGGGACTTAGCTGTGGCAAAATCAGTCATCCCACAACCGATACACATATCTACAATATTGAACAATCTTCTTTCATTATAGAACATGATCACCACTGCCCTCAGACTAGGGTCAAAAATCAACCTTTCTGAATTACCCCTAAAACTAACAATTGAGCAAGAACATATTAGTAAAAACAAAAAGGAAAATTTGTTAGTAGTACAAGATGAGATATGATTTAGCTCAAAAATCAACTAAAGGAGAAATAAACCAAACAAAAAGTTTTATAAAAATTAAAAAAAATGGTCTATCTTTTTAGAAAATACACGAAACCGCTTCTCAGGTCAAGTGTTTCAACTGTGAAAATATGGGACACTATAAGAGGGATTGCCGCAACAAGAAGAGTAGAGAAAACAACCCACAACGCAGACAATCAGAGAAGCATGACATAATTTATGTGATATCGTAATGTCTCTACATGAACCGCCCGATAACTGGTTGGTGAATTGACTCTAGAGCGATCAAACATATCTCAAAAACGAAGGAAGGGTTAATTGATCTAAATGAGTATAAACCTGTAGAACATCGGGCGTAAATGGGAAGTAATATTTCTCACATGTTTTGGGTACTAGGTCCTTTTGTACAAGGCACACCGGTTGTATTGACTAATGTATTGATTGTACCATCTATAAGGCGTAATCTGGTTTTGATCCCTAACTTAGTAAAGAAAGGTTTTAAGGTGAGGCTTGTTCTTGGCAAGGTAATTGTGGAGAAACATGAGAGAATATTTTTCTGTAAGAAATTTGATATAGAACATGGACTGTTCAAATTGAAAGTCAATGAAAATCCTTCTCCTTATATTGATTGTGCCTTTAATGTTGATGTGAATGTATGGCATAAACGCCTTGGGCATACAAGTCTGAAAAAGTTGAGGAAATTATCCAACTTTCACTTACTGCCAAGATTTGAGGAAAATACTTTCAAAAAGTGCGAAGCTTGTATACAAGAAAAAGTCCTCTTAAGGGCTCGGGATTGTTTTTCATGAGAAGAGTAAGATTCAACCGCATCGGCCTCTTGGCTTAGGGCAACGATCTCTCTCGATTCTCAACTCTCTCTTTAAAGAGGCGATTCTATCTTTCCAAGTTTGAGAAAGTGATTTATAAGATTTTTTTCATCTTTTTTGAAAACTGACTTATGGAGCTTGATGAGGCCTTACTCAACACATCCCCAATCGAACATTTCAAACTTGACATGCTATGTGCTTGAACATTTCGAACCTATAACTAAGTTTTGAAAGGAGTTTAGAACAAGCCTTTAAGATTGACATGTTTTAAAAGAATGTGATCAGATCAAAATGACTCCTCTAAGACATAAGTCTCATCGGACATGCCATTTTATTTCTATAAACAAATTTTTTTGTCTTATATAGACTTAAAACTTTGCTTGCAAAAACGTGCACGAGCGTGCCAGCAAGTTTACTCAAATTTGTAAAAGAGATTTATCTAACTATTTGGCAATTGTGAGAAAGTAGGATTTTATCGACGTAGGTCTTCTTGAATCGGTGGTCAAGGGCTAACTTAGATGCTTAGAAAGAGTTATTTTTGAATCCGGAGTTTTCTCAAAGCAATTTCGATTTGAAACAGTCTTTTCTAAAACAACATTGATTTCACTTTGCCAAAACAGGTTTAGTTCCGTGAAAACATAAATGGTTCTGTTTTAGAGCATAAATATTTGTATTTTCTAGAGGATCTTCTTAGGGTTCAAAAATTCCAAAAATTTTACTTGAGTGAGAAGCAAGTATGAAGTTTTATTAAGAATTTTTATTTATTTTTTTGTCCTTGTATGATCAAATAAAATCCTGAGAAAAGTTTCTAACTGAATGCTATTTTGAAATTTTTGACAGTATTTGTGACTCAGATTATGGGTCTCAATAAAACAGTTTTATCTACGCATGTAGGCTTTTATCTGCTCTCTCATATAGTGAAGCTTTTAGGCCTTTGTGGCCTCGTGGTATTTTTCTCTTTTTCTTGAGGGTTTTCCATGTTAAATTTAGTGTCCTGATTCTTTTTCATTATTATTGTATATTTGATTGCACCTTTTGAGGCGAACATTGTTAATATTGAATTAAAGTATCTAGAGGTCGATACTTATTTTATTGTTTGATTTGTAAGTTTGTTTTTTGTTTGACCTAACATTAAAAAGAGGCCTTAGGAATCAAAAAATTTAGTCAATCAACTTGTTTACCTTCTTAATCCTATTTTCCTTAACTAGTCTTGTAGTTTCTCTTTAGTAAGATTCAATATATTGAAGAAAAATCTTCTTCATTTTTGTACTTTTGTTTCTTCATTAATCACCACGTTAACTAGATCTAGTCCTCACTCATTGTGCCTATACTCTAAGGGTATCATGGAATAGTTGCTCAAGGAGTCCTAAGAATTCATAGAACCCCATATGTCTATGCTCATCCTCTTAAAGGAGGAGTTGAATGCCTTTTGGCACTCCCCAAAACCAATCACACAGTTTGCAGAACAATTATCTCAAACAGGTTATCATGTCAATACATCAAAGTTGAGTGGCTTCAAACAAGATTTGTGCAATATGCTGAAATCTGTAAAACTTTGTTTATAAAAAATATTGATACATCTTGTTAGAATATTAATGATTTAGTGATTATTCAAAGAATTTTGTTGAAGACTTATGCTCGTTCGGGGAGGAACTTATCTACATATAGATCCATAGAAGATCTGTTTCGAGGAGGATTGTTTTCTTTGAAAATATATGCGATCATACCCCAATTCCCTCACGTAACACAAACTTATGGATGATTAATCAACCATAAGAGTAATTACATATTCATGTCATCGTATGTAAATGTGGTAGTTATGTCTCTCTTATATCTTCTTAAATTGAATTGAAAACAATCAATACATTGAAGAAAGGAAAAATGGATGATATAATACATAAGCATAGAATATATGAGAACATATAAGATATAAGTATATTGGGATAGAAGAAATGAAATCTTTCGAAAGTCGCAGATTTCTCTTACCTATGGCCCTCTTTTTTTGTGTTTTCGGACTGGGATGACCCTCCTTTGTAATGATATTCTACGAAATGTCTATTATTCTTTAGCTTACAAAAGATTACAGACAATAACTCCAAGCTTACAATTAGAACAAACAAGAAAAAGGGATAGAAGAGGATGGCTTGAGGTTTCTCTCTAAGTCTCTCCCTTTCTCTCTCTCTTGCTTTAATGAACTCATCATTGGGATGGGAATTAGGTCTCTCACATCTTCCTTGGTTGGGCTTATCACTCTTAAGTCATTTTATAAGCATTTTCTTGAATTGGATCTTTATGATTTATTAAGCTCGATCCGAATCTAAATCTAATTCATTAAGGGGCATCCACATGTAGGAAGAACAGTGGGACACTTTTGACATGTGGTGGAGATAGTTGGACATGTGTTGGATACGTTGGTACATGAGGGAGGCAGGCAAGCACTGGGAGCACACACACGGGGCCCCCTAGCAGCACGCATGGTGCGTGGGGCACCTGTGTGCCAATGCGTGGGGCATGTGTGCTGGATATATGGTGGTTTGTGGAGACATGGGAGATATGTGGTGGTTTGGTGGTAACTTGGGAGACACGTAGCGACAACGCGAATGAGGCCCATGGTGGTTAGTGGTGGCGCACATGGTGGTCACCGGTAGCGTACTTGGTAGCCGATGATGGTGCTTTTATCCTTATTTGTTTCGCAAGTTGATCTTTTTAACCTTTTCGGGTTGCTTTAACCTTCTAATAGGTGTAGGATCACTTGATTATGATCTTCCTTAGTCAGGTGCATTTTAGACTTTTCACTTGATACTTTTGCGTATGGTTGAGCTATTGCCAAACCTGAGTCTTCTTAGATCTTGCTCCTTCTTCACCATGTTGTAGGTATGTTTGCTCTATTTTATATTTTTTTTAATTCAAATATTCTATAGGGATAAAATGATCATTGTGCACGTATTTTAAAGGCAAAACTTTTTTGTTCTAAATTCCCCTATTTAGCTTTTTAACCCCTTCTTTTAAGGAAACATACTTGAAACAATGAAATTTTGCTAATACAACCTTGAAGGCAAAATGGTCATATTTTTAGATTTTATCAAAATTTGATTTTTTTTATGAGACTCGAAGTACCCTCATTTTAAGGTTCTCACAAAATTTTGGTTTGGAAATGAACTCGCTTAAGGTGTCATTGTTGAAAGAAACCTTAGAAGACCCACGACCGCGATTTTTCTTATAAAAGAACTTTTGAAAAGAAAAAAATTTGGGAGGTGTTTAAGGTTCTAAGCCAAGTTTAAAAATATGTAGGAGAACATCTTTTCCCTCTCATTGAAAGTAACAACACATAGTAAACACCTAGTATATGTCACTAAATCTAGGATCGATTTAAAATTGAGAAGAGTGTTCCTTAAAGGATACCACAAGGTCAAGCCTCAACTGACTTCCAATTGTTTGATCAACCTCGGGTAAAAAAAGGGTGAAGTAGTCAAAGCTTTCTAGAAAGATTCCAAGACACGATCACTTGTTGCCAAATATAGTTGACTGATGTCAATATGCATCTTTGATAAGGAATTGCCTGTTGTTGGAAATCATAGATAAGTTGGGCACTATTATCCCACCATATGTCAGTTGGCCAATAGGGTTGCCAAAGTTAAGTATGTTATAAGCTCTTTTGATTTGCCAAACTCTCATTGAAAATAACAACACAGAGTAAACACAGGCAATTGGTGTTCTCTTGTATTGAGAAAATTATGAAAGAATCTAACTCAAAGAGCCTGGGGCTCCGAAGGCAATGGTGCCCGAACTTCAAAAGCGATCCAACTCGATTGAGAAGGAATAACTGATGCCTGTACTCCTACTATCGCACGCTCATGTCATACATGTAAAACTCTCAATCCAACCCTTGTTTCTATTCTCTTGGCAAGCTGTGACCACCTGCCACAAGAAGCACAAGTCTAGTGGCAAAATTATGTTTTACCAGCACAACTAGCAATAGCTCACCTGGTTAATGGTTCAATTCACATGTTGAAGGTCACGAGTTCGAAAATCTGTCAGGGCGTGCATCCTGCTTCATCCTCCTCATGAAAGAAAAAATCATGTTTACCAGCATGCTGTTCTTGCTCATTTACCTTTCGCAAGTTTGCATGCATAACTTTTTCATTAGTAACTCTCACAACTATCGAATTCTTAGAATGTTCTTTAACAGTCCATACCGGGAGGTTTTAGCAGGGTTGTTCATACGACGAAGCAGAGCTGGGAGTGAAACTCTCCACCCATCCTTATTTTAGAACCTTGTCACTGTCTTCATCACCGTGACTGGACCATGAAAACCCCATCCTCATCTCCATGTTCTCACGGGTCTCCGTAGAAATCCATTCGAAAAAAGATGCATAGATAATGTTGGAGTTCTTTTTTATATATGAAATGAAATCCTAATTTATGTAAAATGTATCTAAATTTGAATATATTATTATTTATGAAATGTGGAGAATAACGATGAGTTTACGAATTACTAAAAAAAGTGATCAAACTAATCGAAAGTGTTGATTTGGTTATTCAGTTAAGTGGTTTCACCCAAAGTTCTCATTACTTGCTAATGTATATTGAATTTTAGTGCCATTATGTTATTTATCCTAGTTATAAATCTAATATGTATTTGTTCAAAATGTAAAATGCATACACTTCTAAGTTACAAGTTAGTTTTTTATGGAATTGTAATTCTAAAACAAACCCTCGATCCATTGAAAGCATGCATACTCGTTTAACAGTTGGCCGAGTTGAGCCTAGCGGAGCCGAAATAGAGTGATCCTTCTGCAACTCGAATCTTCAACCTACCAGCCAAGCCTGAGTTGTATAATCAGGTTCTTGGGCTGAGGCTAAATGAGCTTAGTATGAGCCACGACGAGCTGAAAAACGAGCATTTTGACAACCTAATTGCCCATGTAGACCAACCTGACTGGGTGCACATGGGTTAGCTCTGAGTCAAAGTTTGACTCATGGGTTGAGACGCATCCCACCTGCTGTTGCCGGTCAATTGCTTGAAGTTACCAGGCCTCCTGGTTCACTACGCACATTTTTTGCCCTAGCCATCGCTTTGTAATATCAGAGCGGCGGAAGAGGGAGAGAGAGAGGGAGGGAGGGGGAGTTCTTCCGTCTGCGATCTCTCTGACATCCTTTTCTTCAGCGTTTTGTGTGGGTAGGGTTTGTTTGCATGATAGTGTGGGTTTACTTTTTGCCATTGCTTTCCTGTTTTTTTGTTGGAGTTGTTTACTGCTTGTTTCTATTTTTTGTGTGGGTTGTTTATTCTTGTTCTTTTGATTTTTACTGGTAGAAGATTAATTGGATGGTTTACATTGTGTTTATTAGGAATTCTCGTTAGCTTTGTAGTAAGCACGGTTAACTATGTTCTTATCGCTGATTGATCCCTACAAGCGACTATTTTCCGTATCACAAATAGTTGATTTGATTTCAGCGATTCTTTTTGGAGTAATATCCGTAAATCTAATGCTGTTAAGCATAATTTGAAGCTTACTTGGTGTTGTTCAGTGGTTGTATTAGCCGTATCAAAAGAAATCAGGCTATTATCGATAAATGATTTGGTAAAGGTCTTTCCTGGTTCTTGCCTTGTTGAGTAGCTTGAGTATCTGTCTTTGACATCATTGAGCTTAGTTACCAGGCATAGATGAATGAAGGTTCCTTCTCTAAGGTTCTCCGAGGGACTAAAAGTACCAATTTTTGTCTTCCCCAGGGCTCTAAGCAACGTTTGACATATTCTTTCTTTGGTATTATTTTTTAAATATTATTTTTGTTCTCGTAATTGAATTGCCTCTTGAATAACCGAGTAGTGATGCATTGTCATCGCTCGGTTCAGACAGGGGCATAAACAGACATGATTCTTTTTCAAGAAAAATCCATTTGATTTTTCGAGGAGAAGGAATGGGACTTTCTTCACATTTCTGTCCTTAGAAATATTCAGACATCTTTCTATTGTTTATCCATGAAAGTTCGGTACTGTGGTCTTTGAGTACATTATTCCCTGTGTTTCATTCAGTATCTTTGTCTTGTTACATCTTCTAAATGCCCTATATCACCAGGTACTTTCCTATGAATTGATAAGTTTCATGAAGTAATTTAAACTTGAGATGATTTCATAACAATATGCCACAAATCTTTAGGAAGACGAAATATATTCCTCAAAGAAAAGGATGCATGATTTTTGTAAAGTCGGCTGCAAACCATTATATTAAATACGGAGCTTCCCATAAAGCACTAGCGGTTATTGATTGTTCATATATGTTCATTCATTCACGGCTAATGCTTGCATTTGTGATGTTAAAGTATTGTAAATTTGTAATGAAAAATATTCTCTGTATAGGTAAGGGCTCAGTTAGAATAATTGATGCATATCAACTGTATTGTGGATAACATTGTAAATGAGACTCTTACACATTATGCTATATACACAGCATCGTTGTTGTGGTGTTGTCATTGAATGTTGAGTATCCTCTCGAAAAGGATTCTGAGCTTTCAAAAGACAATTAGTCGTTCCTGTCGGGGCTGATGCATCCGTTTGTGATTAATCAATTGTTGAATAATTCATGATCAATTGGTAGACTTCCTCGTTGGTCTTTAGGCAGAGGCTTCCTATATGATTTTTGTGTGTGTGTGTGAGAGAGAGAGAGAGAGAAGCTGCTCATGCACATCAAAGCAGCTACTATGTGAGCGTAATCTAATTTTTGAACTTTAAACTGCTGTGCTTTTAAGAATAAATTGAAGCTAGAGCAACGAAATGGCGTCCTTTGAGTTGACGGTTCAATTTTCCTTGGCAGGGGCTGCTGACCTGAGGGAGCACAGGATTTTAGTTTAGGGTAATGGTAATGTCTTGTATTTGTGGTCCTTGTTTCGACTTGGTGTATATTCTTCTCCTTTATGAGAAGTAAAAATATGCAAAAGGCCAGTGGGATGTGGCTACTTTGTATTCTCTGCCTGTGATAGACGAGATTGTCTACTGAAGGGGGTGGCCGATGAGCCTTCTATCGAGAGCTGTAAAATTTTAGTCCTTCAAATAATTCTGGCCTGCATGAGCAATAGCCTTCTCGCCGGGCTTTCTAAGTGTTAAAATTTTACTGAATCGGATATTGCCGAGGTATCTTTAACACTTGACAAGCTTATCTACCTGTGTTAACAGAATTAAGATTTCTCAATGCATCCGTTTGTCTTGTACTTCGATTTCTACTGATTCTTTAATCAAGCTTATACTAGTTCGGTATGGTGGGCAGTGGCAAACAAGAATGGAGCAAAATCTTTCGGAGTGGAGCTGATGGACTTGCTAATTTCACTTCCATTTTCTTTCTTAAGAGGCATTCTGAAAAATATGATCTTTTGCATAACTCCAAATTCAGAATCACCACAGCTGGTTGAGCTTCATTCAACCAAAACCTAGTCAAGTATTGCCGAAACCAAACCAAAGCCAAGCCTCCTCCCTCGTTGAGTGAGTTTGCTACGTAGATTCCTTAGTCACCATTACAGTTGTCTGTCATTTCTCCGCTTCTTAAGGCGTTCACCATCTACTTTATTAAACCTACCTATGAAAGCTGCTTTTGATCCGTCCTGCTGAGCTGAGCTTTCAACAATAACTAAGTTTTTTCTCATACTAAAGGTTACATGAATTGGTTAACTCTACATGAGTTGGATCATTCTTTATTGTTTCTTTCAAACATTTTTGTAGTTTTCATCTTTTTTTTAATATTATCACAATCTAGTTTTTTGTATTTTTTAGTGTCTTTATGCATGTTCAAACTATCTAGCATGTCTAATTGTTGTTCTAAAATTGGGTTGGGTTTCCTTTATATTATTATAAAAAAATCGGTTTGATTTTATTTTAATATTTGAAAATAAAAAATTTGAAAAACTGAATAATATATATATATATATATATATATATATATATATATATATATATATATATATATAGAGAGAGAGAGAGAGAGAGAGAGAGAGAGAGAGAGAGAGAGAGAATTGAGTAAGGTTGACCGAATAATCGAACCAAATAATTTGGTTCAGTTACTTGTACATTTTGGTTCCAGTTATGTTTTCAAATTTAAAGAATATTTGATTTTCAGTTATTGAACGAAGCTACCGATACATACCCTTAGTTATTACGAACATTGAACATGAATGCCAGTGACTACAATTTCCGTGTCATTTCAGTTGAAAGGTTTGAGTTCCTATCCACACCGACAACATTTATTTAATTGGAAATTGATCCCAAGTTCTCTTTTGCATGTATTTAATTGGAAATTGACCACAAGTTCTCTCTTGCATGTCTATTCTGAGAAAGATATGTACCTACAAACACACCTATCATCATAATATACGCCGGACATGCGGCTGCCGGAGAATCTGAGTATGTCAACGTGCCGGAGTCAGTGGTGGACCTCCAGAAAATTTTACAGGGTGAGGCCAAGTTTAGTTGGGTGAAATTCAGGTAAGGAAGGGAGTCGCTATAAATTTCCAATTAAAGAAAAAACTCTTATATAGATCTTCTTTTCTCGATTTTGCCGGATTTCGAGTGAGGCTGCTGCCCCATGTCCGTCACTGGTCACAGTCCACCCAAAACCTAAAATTGCTGAACCATGTCCATCGGATTCTTCATATTCAAGATCAGATTGGATGCCAAAGCCTCAGAGATATTCCAGTTTGAATAGTGAATTTTACTTGTAAATGAACTCACATTTGCATCTCAATGGACTTGGAGTTAGCCAAACAAAAGCTGCTCGTTTACATAAAGGTCTTAGGTGGAAGGTTTCAATAGGGTGCAGGAACTTCTTGATATGAACTTGAGAGTTTAAGCAGATAACCTTGCTTTGTTGCCTTTAGAATGGTTTGGTACTAAGCGGGAAACAACTAGCGCTAGCTCTCATGTCTCTTTAAAGAAATACCAACTTTGCAAAGCTGATGGTGGTGGTACCAGCTATCTCGGCGGGCTAGCTGAGTGTGCATGTGTGTGTGTGTGTTTATGCATAAACAAACATAAAAAAATCCCCTGAAATTCTTTTGACAGACTTATACACGACGGAGATTATTTCATATTTTTTTGTATGTCAAGTAATACGATGTATCTAGGCAAAAATATATACACACTGCTTCCTTTTATTAGAAGAAACCTTACGAGACGCACCAAATACATCGTAGACACATACACGCAGAAAGAGAGGGGGCGGGGGAGAAGAGAGTTCTGTCACCGCTTACAAATTTAGAAATGCCAAACGACAAGAGCTACTAAGCTCCGCAGCATAGAACTGACTTCTCTTGTAGTCAAGCACAGGACTGCCCTTCATTTTCACCAAACAATGGCCTCCTCACATCCATGCAATGCTCAGTATACAAAAATGAAGACGAAGAGAAAAAGGCCGGAAAAGAAGACGACGAAGAGGCTTCACAATCTACCTGCTCTTCTTCTACAATGGTAGCCAGATTTATCTGAATTTTCCTTCTTTTCAACGGCAGAAACTTAGCGGGTGCGACTTCTATCAGGTACTGAAATGTATTTCCCTTCTCCATCTCTCAGAACCACTCCGTGATTTCACCAAGGGAAATCGAAAGATGCGACACTATGAGCAAAAGGTACGCAATCAAGAAGCTTGGTGGGAGAGCATGGATGAAGGGAGGGTCACAGTAAGATATATATAAGCACGGCCTTCGTGGTTCTGCCCAATGTAGGGATGTAGACAGTTACGGATCGGGTGCGGGTAGGAATTGCTGAATCCAGCAAGTCAGATATCAGGTATGGAGTTGGATTGGATCTAAAAGAATACATCCACATCTGGGAAAGCACGCTACTGTCGTACATTGAGAAAATACAGTACTGTAATTGGGTAGTATGTACAGTACCAATTAGTTTATCTGATCCGTATCCAATTAGTTTCAATAGATACCCCCACTCATATAGATAGATGGATATGAGTGCGTTACACATATATTTAGGTATATATATAATTTCTACGAGTGATCTCAAAGATTGAACAGTGAAAATGTTTATGCAAAATTATGTATCAAAATAGTATTTTGAACTCCCTATATATTAGTAAATAAAAAAGATATCATGATACTTTTTGCTAATGCACTAGATGCTCCTTCTACTATTTTGATTTTTGTTTTAAAGATATGAGTCATTGATATTAAAGATCGAATATTTGAGAACTTCAAGAAGATTTTATCGTAGATGAGTGAAACATCAATGCTCAAATCCACTTAAACATCTCTACCATTTGATTCTCATGATCAATGATAATTTGAATTTAAAAGTGAAAAATATCATTATACTTTTCATACTTTGCATTAAATGTTAATCATTCAGCTCAAAGATCCAATCATTAAGATGATAAAGTTAATTTCAATATGGACTAGGTGTGCACATAAATTATATGCTCTCTCCCACCATTGACACCCATCCGTTCATTACTTTTGAGTAGCATGAATGTGATATAAATATCCTTCGTACTTTTTCAAAGTCCTTTAAAAATTTTGAAATTACAATCAAACCACCTAAAAGCAATGGGTTGAACATGTTAGAAATGGGCATGATCCATTCTCTCTCTCTTATATATATATATATATATATATATATATATATATATATATATATAACATTACGATCTCTACATAAAGAATATAGAGAGAATTAAATTCTATTCAAATAAACTGTAAAAAATGAGATGGTTTACGTTTTCAAAACAAGGTATGAAGGATGATGTAGCATTTTTAAATAATTTGAAATAATACACAAAAGTCTTTGGACGAAGCTTATATCGGTCGTAAAAATACAAAACCAAACCAAACGGGGCTTATCCCTCAATAGGTACGGTCTGCCAAATGGAGTCTTGGTCGTCACTATGCTCTATCCTATATGATATTAGTATTTAACTGGAAAGATCACAACCGTGTTAGTTTTATTGTTTTCTTTCAATACTTTTGATAACTTCGCTGCCTCTTTTGAAGTGTTTGGCGATCAAGTTTTCATATATAGCTTATGAGCTGAGCTTCATTTATCCTTCATAATCATTCTAAATACTTTTGAGGCCTTCTGTTCGGCTCAGTGAAGATCTGCCATTGAGCTCTAAGGTGGTGAAATATCAAGAACTCTTTTCCCGTAATGGTTAAGAAAATCAACTTCTGATAAATTAGTGAAGCAAATTTTCACCATCAAAATAAATCATTTAATTCTTTTGTGGAAAATTCCAGGTTCTTTTCAACAGAGCCTTACTGGTCCAATATGAAAACTACAAATTAAGGTGATGATCCGATTTCAACCCTAAAAGTGCTCAAACCTTATCCTGCAATTATGAGTATGGGACCATATCATGTCCAAACGAAACGTATGTTAGAATCCTGGCCAAGACTGTTTGTAGTGGTCAATAAAGTGATCTACTGAAATAGACCCAGATGACTGTTTTAGTGGTCAATAAAGTGATCTACTGAAAGAGACCCACATGATGGGTGTCTTTTACCACACACACACATAATACATATATAAAATAAGTGATTGGATCTTGTCGATCACTAGTCACACACGTATGACGGTTACTTTTGATGGTATTATATTTTTTTAAATAATTTTTAAAACTTTTTAAATTATAATTATGTCATTAAAAAACAATGTGTGAACACGAGTGAGTAAGTCAAATGTGGGTTAGATCTGTTTTTTCATGTACAGGAACAAGAGCTTAGCTGCTCACAAGCTAACAAATAGCTTGAACGAGTCATGTCAAGCTTAAGCTACTCTCGACTTTAGTTTGATGAGACAAGATCGAGCTCACTAAGTACTTTGGCCCAAGTTGCACGGGAGCTGGTCAATCTTTCTATACATGACTTTGTCCCACATTAATGGATAAAAGAGAATTGAAGCTAGCAAAAACCCCATAAAAGAGATGAAAGGCAAAGAGACAAATAATACTTTTCATGGCCTTTGCATAACATCCAGTATGGCATCTTGATTAAGTGTAGTACTAATGTTTTTTTTTTAAATTTCAAAATGACATCCTGAGTGTTTAATTCAAACTCAATCTGTAATTTTGACTCAATTTGTAATTTTGACTCAATTTGTAATTTTGACAATAAAATGAGACTAATGAGCTAAGCTCAAGAAGCTCGAATATAGCTCAAGTGGGGCTTGAGCCTGGAGATCGAACTCAAGCCCTTGTTAATATGAGCAAATGTGCAATTCTAGCTTTGGTCGACGGTTGCGAATGTTGAAAAAGAAACAATATATTTCATCGAACAACGAGCATGAGCTCACTTAACTAGGGGGTCTACTCATAAGTTAAAGGTCATGAGTTCAATACCCTGGGCTTGCATCTGGCTTGAACCTCCCTATTGTAGCAAAAAAGATGTACTTCATATAGTTCTAAACTGACTCGTGCAATTACTTAGACGATTGTCAACTGTTCAAAATTTTTCCATCTGAACCGTTATCAATTGTCCAGAATAAGTTTCTATTTTCGGCTTTTCTGTTCAACATTTTCAAATTTCAATCGACAGTTTACCCCTGTTTAGAAAAGCTCCGATGGTTGTCAATCGCCAACAAAAATCTCCCAAAAGGTTGACAAAATATGATATCTAGAAAGAAGACGAAGAGCTAATTGAAGAATATACGAAAAATTTAAGCTCTTTCTAACGAGCAAGCAAAGCACTTGTTCAAAATAATTTTTTGAATTGGGTTTATCACACTGGATACTTACTTTCAAGCTTATTGAATAACCCAGCTATAAGGACCAGTTATTTGACGAAGGATGAAACAAGTAGAAACGAAAATGGGGCGGGTCAGGGACAGGTATACACGCACATGCGCACAAACACATATATGTATATGTGTGTATGTGTGTGTGCATGTATATGGGTTGGGGCATCTTATCCCCATCTGTGGACCAAAACCTGATTGGGTCAGGGTTGCACAGGTCCGGTCAATATTGTCATTCACAGAGACAAGTGCCAGTCTACAAAAGCTAACTTGAACCTGGATCCAAATCCAATTGCATTATTTACTAATAAACGCTAATCTAATTCAGTTATTCAGATTCGACTACCAGTGACCTGTTCGTGTCGAATCCGATTAAATGGACATGGGTTTACGTAGAACTCAACATGAATCTAAATGGAAGCAAAGAAGAGTAGATTTACAATAGGAACCGTCACCTTTAATATAGATAGGTGTTGGAAAAGATCTCACTGTACAAATACTAACACAATGATACAACACTAATAAGAAAAGGATACTTAACACGAATACTAGAACTATGACCCAATTGACTCTAACCAGATAGATTAGGTGCCAAATGTGATTATATACATTAATATGGATCTTAAAATAATCTAGATCTAAATCCAAACCTAATACTAGAACTATGACCCAATTGACTCTAAATATATACAAACAAGAAAGAGGACTCACGAACGGTCAACAGTGGAGGTTGCTCTTCACGTTAGAAGACAAAAGAACACAAGGAAGAAAGAGAAAGAGCAAGAGATGACCGAGTGTCGTGGTCGACCATTGATGATCAATCATATTGCTTCAAGACAGAGGACAAAAGAAAACCAAAGAGAGAGGAAGAGGATGCACAAGGAAGTAGGATATCTAAATGTCCAAGATACAACGAGATCGATGGCCAGAATGTTTAAAGATTATTTGAGCAGGGTTAAATGTATGTGTGGACTACTCTCTCTATATATATTATATTTATCACCATGTGCATTAAATGCTAATTACGAAAAGTAAAATAATACTTTTTATTTTTTAAATGCAAATTTATTCTATTGATTACGTTGATCAAATTGTGATCATGAATGGCTGTATGCATATACCGATTTCTCTCTCTTCATATGTGTAGTTTTTGTTGCAGCGTTGTTGGGCTTGAATCACCTAACACCACCTCCTCAAAAAGGTTTCACAGATTCTCTTTTGATTTTTATTCATGTTTTTTTATTTTTAATCGTATCAGTTGCAGTTCCAGGAAATGGCTCGTGCCTTTTGATTCTTTTGTAAAAATGAAAAATATTATATTTATTAAGAAAATTATTTTATTTTCTAAATGAAAATGGTTCAGAATGACAAAGGGAGCCCTCGTTCGTTATCGCATGACCATTATGTATGAGGTTTTATTGTAATTATCAAAACATGAGTTCTCAATATATATATATATATATATATATGAGACCCGGCCTTGCCCACATTTTCCTCGGCCCTTCTGCCAGGGGCCGGTAGGCCCGTATTGACCTCTCTTTGTTGAATGTCCTCTTCGTTACGTCTCCCGCTCGGATGAGAGGGTGAAGCAAATGGGTGATGCAGCAGGCGAGATTGCTGGAGTTGAAGCTCACCAGCCTCTAACATTCACGCGGAGGTCTCAAGCAACTGTTGCAAATCCACGCCCAGACGATCACCAATGGCCACTCTCAGCACCAATTTTTGCTGCCCAAGATTGTCCGTGCTTGCGGTCTCTTCAATCGAATGGGCCATGCTCGCCGAGTGTTCGATACGACGCGTCAACAAAACGTCATCCTCTACAACATCATGCTCAACGCCTACGCCGAGAACGAGTTCTTCGTTGAGACGGTGCAGCTATACGAGCAGATGATTCGCCGAGATGTTCAATCCAACAATTTTACGTTTCCATTCGTCTTCCGATCGTCTGCAAAGTTATCGGCCCTGCACGAAGGCACGATGGTCCACTCGGTCTCTCTCAAGAAGGGTCTCTTCTCCAACGTGTTTGTCTCCATCACCTTAGTTGATTTCTACGCTGGTTGCCACGAAATTGTTAGAGATTTTCGATGAGATGCCAGTGAGAAATGTGGTCTCCTGGACTGCAATTATAGCAGGGTACATCTTCGTTGGCCAATTGCACCCGGCAAAATGTCTTTTTGATCAATCACCGGAGAATGATATAGTTCTGTGGAACACCATGCTCGTTGGTTATAGGGGTTCCGGCGATATGGTGACTGCATGTCAATTGTTTGACCAAATGCCGGCGAGGGAAGTGATATCTTGGAACTCTTTATTAATCGGACACGCTAAGAAGGAAGATCTAAACGACTGTGTGAAGGTGTTTGAAGAAATGCCTGAGAGAAATGTATTCTCTTGGAATGGCATGCTCGGGGCTTATGTGAATAGTAATCAGTTTCATGATGTTTTGGAATGGTTCAACAGGATGCTGGAGTCGGAAATTAGATCAAACGATGCGAGTCTCGTGATTGTTTTGTCAGCGTGTGCAAGATTGGGTGCGTTGGACATGGGAAAGTAGGTCCATTCTTCCGCAAACAGCAAGGATTTGATGGAAAATTTGTATGTTGGGAATGTATTAGTAGACATGTATGCAAAGTGTGGAAGCATAGAAACTGCTGTTCGTTTGTTTGAAGGCATGCAGAAGAGGGATGTAATCACATGGAATGCCATGATAGGAAGGCTCGCCATGCATGGTCATGGTCTCGAGGCTATCGGGTTCTTTGAAAGGATGCAAAAGACCACAGAGGTACCTGATGGTATAACTTTTGTTGGTGTTCTGTCTGCTTGTACTCATGGAGGTTTATTGGAAGAGGGATTACTGTTCTTCCATTCAATGTCCAACGACTATGGCATTACACCCATGATAGAACATTGTGGCTGCACGGTTGATCTTCTCTGTCGTGCCGGATTACTTGCAGAGGCAGTTGAGTTAACAAACAACAACAACAACTAAGCCTTTTCCCATACTAGACAGGGTCGGCTAGCAGAGGCAGTTTAGTTCATAAAGAAAATGCCAATGGAAGCTGACTCCATTATTTGGAGTACATTACTGGGTGCATGTAGGACTTATGGTAATATAAAGCTGGCAGAGTATTGCATAGAGAAGCTGACGGAGCTTGAACCCACTAATGGAGCAAATTATGTGCTGATGTCCAATATATATGGAGCTGCAAAGAAGTTGGAAGATTTCGCTGAAATGAAAGTTACGATGAAGGAAAAGAGGGTTCAAAAGCTACCAGATTGTAGTTCCATAGAAGTGAACAACAGTGTCCATGACTTTTATTCATCAGATGATAGGCATCGTATGTCAGAAGAGGTCTACCATGTGCTGGAAGGATTAACAAGGATTGTTAAATCAGCAGGATATGAACCAAAGCTTGATCAGCTACTACATGAAACACCAAAAGAAATTGAGTCTCGCGAAGGAACTTAGGTACCAAAATAAGTTACTTTATGCATTACACAAAACGGCTAATGATACAAAATGTTGTATTGGCTCATTTGGTTGCAATTCAGATCCTCTTTCTTATCCAACATCCTCTTTTGCTTGGCACCGTAAGCGGCAACAAGCACAAAGAACAAAATGGTTTCATTTCAATGTGTATTCAAAAGTAATCACGGGTAGATCATCATCTTCGCCAGCATTGTAGTCATCATCACTGTCATCCACATATTCCAATGTTTGGTTGAGCTTATCTAGATACCCACTGGCATCACCAGTGGTCATATTAGTACTCTTTTCTACATCATCTATATTCGATAATCCCTCTGGATTACATTGCTTCTTTTCTTGGACGCTCTCCACACACAGGATTACATTCCTTCATCATCATCATCAACAACAACTTGGAGAGTTCCATTGAGTTTTCTTTCTTTTCCTTGACACTGAATGGCGAGACGCATTGCTTCCTCCTGTTCTTCTGCCGTCTTGGCCAATGACAGAAGAACGCTTTTTGCTTTCTTATCCGGTTTACATCCAGAGGACTCCATTTCCTTGAATTAACTTATGACTTTTTCTTTTTGTTTTGTGGGTAATTATATATAAATTGTGCATACATATACATAGTTGTGTCCCTGCACTCATGATTTTAGAAATACCTTGTTCCACACTGGTACCTGTGTCCGCACCAGCTACTGCAACCATGTGACATAGAAGTAGCCTAAAATCTGGTAGCTTTACCTTTAGAACTTTGATGAACTCAGCTAAATGGAAATACTTAAGGATAGGGACATAAATGAAGATTGTTTCCTCATTGCATCCAGAAGGTGTGCTAAGACTAAGAGTCATAGTCCATTTGTTCCTAGAGATGTCCGTGTTATCAATATGGTATGTGAAATGGAAAGAATCGCATCCCCAAGACAAGTTATGCAGAATTCCGTCACCACTGAAGAATCATCGGCATGCATTTCTTTTTTGTGGACACTAAGACAAGGATGTAACATCGAAAGAGGATTTGCAGAGGAAAACCTGAAGTATTCACGAGAAAAAATGAAGTAATGGACAGACGTTGTCATCAAGGATTCCAACCATCAAAAGAGATATTGAACAACCACCGTTATCTCAAATTAACGAGAATTATATCATAGATGACAACGTTATCAGATTCTCCTTTTACTATCCCACCACACGAGCAAAGAGGATGCTCAAGTAATACAAGTTCAGGGCTCTATTTAAAATTTCACCATAAAGAAAATTTTCAATCTGCAGAATTTGATGTGCAAAGTATTTCTTTGCTGAATTCAAACTCAAATGGTTTATGGAATTAGAGGCCAAAACATACTTTAGTTTCACCTGGTGACTTTGAAGAGAGACTCCCTGCAAACAGCTTTGGCTTTGAAATGAAAGCTGGCAAGCCTCAATAACGAGCTCTGAAACTGTTCG